>CM066032.1:1801563078-1802122731 GCA_033557465.1 Ichthyophis bannanicus
GGGGGGAGTGTTTCCCAGATGGTGTGTGGGAAAGTGACATGGAGGACAGGGCATCACAGGCCACTGAGCGGTCCCCCCAGCCACAACAGTTGCCTCCACCATCCAGGGCCACACACATGTCCTACGCAGATGCCACCACACAGACAACATGTACCATGTGTGTGTGTGTGGTGGCAGATGCGTGGAGCACCTGTCTGCGGCCTTGGATGGACTGGAGCAACGGATACACCAGCTGTGTCATTCACAGCAGTGGCTGGCCACCGTGATTGAGAGGGTGGTTGCCGAGGTGGCACATCTTCCATGTCGGCAACCACCCCCTCAATGGCGTCACTGGCGCCAGTAATTGGACCTGAAACGTCACAACATGTGCCCTGTGATGCCCTGTCCTCCCTCTCGGGGCAGGGGGGGGGTGGGTGGTACCCATGTGTGATTTTGTATTTTTGTGTGTGTGTAATATGTGTGGGTGGGATTTGGAGGGGAGGGGAGGATGGTTTGGGCGGTGGGAGGGTTATGGTATATTGCCCTTTCCAAAAGTTGTAAATAGTTTCTGGTACTCATATTTTTCTAACATAGTAAATATATTTTTTGAAAACAGCTGTATGGGTCATGTGTCTCACCTAGTCTATGTGTGAGGATGTCAGCATTGGATATGTGTGTGGGCACATATATTTCTGTTGGGTAAACATGTGTCTGATGATAGCATTGGCCAGATATTATGGTGTTCTAAAATACCATGTGTGTAGGTGTGTTAAACTATGATTATCCATTAACTGTTGCAACGTTGCACCTTTCCCAATGCTGTACATGGCACAGGTAAGGTCCTAGGTGAAACAGAGGTCTGCACATATTTGAGTCTCCAACATAGGCTTTGGAACGATGTATGCCTCTGAAACAGGCATCCCTAGAGTGGGGTGGGAGGCAGGTGATTCATGATGTGGTCAAGGGCAAGGGTCACACATATGCCACCAATGTGTATTATATGATGGATTTCACACGGTGATGAGTATGTCAAGTAAATGAGCCATTTACATAATAGTCACCCTGTGACAACATGGATGTCTGTGCAGGACTGTGTCACTGCAGCCTCAGGGCTGTGGCTAAACATGTTGCACATGACACATTACATATGTGTGTAGCATGACAATTGTACCTGTATTTTGCAAAGTCGTTGTCGTTCAGGACCTGTGTGTGGGTCATGTAATGCACCCAGCACTGTATCACCTGTGTGTGGCTCATATAGGGCTCCCACCCCCTAACTCCATGATATAAATGTGACAACCTGGACACTCATTGCACACACACACTGTATGTATGTTTAGAAAACGTTTTATTGTTGCAGCTGTACCCTCAAAGTTAGGACGGCATATAAACATATATATGTATATGTTTTGGAGTTTACATTAAACAAGATTTAACTCACACACACACTACATATGATTTGCTTATGTCAGATGTGTCACATGTGACACATAACAAACAACTCTGAGTTACGTTAAACTGAAAATATCTTTTATCAAAATGAGCATAGCCACATAGAAGGATATATTACAGTGTAATGATACAGCAAACTATGTTTTTCCATTATTGGCGACGTGGACGCCCACACCTGACACGTCGGCCCCCCAAACCTCTCCTCCCCCGTGCACGACCCTCGTGTGGAACCCGTGCTGGTGGTGGTGCAGGTGCACATCGTTGCATAACCTCTAGCATTCCCTCCAGGGCCTCAGATATACGTTGTACCGGCATATTTTGGACAACTTCACGCAATTGCCGCTGCTCAGCACACACCTCCCTGGTGTTCTGCTCCACTGCAAGGCGAATACGGTCCAGCATGCGTCTAGTGCCTGTGCATGGGATACAGGGTGGTATATCAGATACATCTCCACTACTCTGGCACCATACACAAACATGTAATGCACATCCCATACGATTGCTGATGTGATAGGGCAGACCACCTTACACACATGGATAGTGACAATAAACATCATGACCCCAGTAGTAAATAGCAGACTAACCCACAGGGCACATTCCACCACGTAGATCTGGGATGCCATCACAGCAATTTACAGGCTGTGGAGACATACCCACATACTACTGTTGACGCAACAGGATTGGACTATGAGAGCTATCACATATGCATCGTGTCGAAGACGTGCAGCATGCACTAGACATAAATAAATCAGATGGACAACAGCAGTGTTTAACACAGGAAGGTGTACCTAATCCATCACAATTGGGAACACAGGTCGAGGGATAAACACAATTCCTGCCACATAACAAGTGTTTGTGAATGAATCAGTGTGATGTTAGTTAAGGGCAGAGAAAACACACCTCACCTGCACATGTGTCCCTCTGCTGCACATATGTGATAACCTGAGTGATACATATGCACCATCAATGATACACAGAGGAGGGTTTGGGGAGCATATAATGTGTGTTGTGCAGAAAACATGGTCAGTTTCAGCAGAGCAGCGGGAGCAACAGAGGGGCCCATCTGACGTCTAACGACATTAGGGCCAATAAGGGGATGCGGCATGCTACGTAACACACAGCTATTTATAGAACCTGGCGAAGGACAGTGGTGTGCACAGTTGGCAGAGTATGTATTGGCTGTCTCTCGGCATGAGGTGTATTAGCTGAGTTTGGTCTACTGTTAGACATGTTATGGTCTTATTTTGGCCATCCTTTCTGCTTATGTGTTTGGGTTTTAGAGAGGGCCAAACAATACAATGATCACATATGTTTCATCACATAGGCCGCTGGTCACAGGGACAACCTGCAAGATACATGTATATGTGGCAACCTCTCTTTAATGTATGCAATACCTGCCTAATGACACAGATGCACCAGCAATGGAGGAATATATAGTCCTGCTGGACCCTCTGTGTACCCTTATCCTATCTGCAAAAACTAACAGATATGTAGAGCGAGTGTGTATATCCTACCTCTCTGTTCAGGCCACAGGGGCTCATGGTAAATGATGCACATGATTGTGTGGACACAAGGCTGTGATGGATAGCGTTTCAATAGGCCCATTGGCGGCATTGTAAAGCAATGCAGACCATGTTCCCGTTCTGTGTTGTATGTCCCTACAGAGGGTCTCTGCCGACAGAGCTCCCCCACATCACGCCCTGGGACACTACAGGCAGCTACCACTGTATGAGCGATGATAAGCACATTGCAGTGTCTGAGACAGCAACATTGCCAATGTGGTGTGGGGTCCGGATGTGACGTGTATGGGTCTGTGGTGTGTGGTGGGTTAGCACATGAGATGTGCTTTGGGTAGGGCTCTAGGGCGTAAGGTGCCTCTTGTGGTGTCTCAGGACCGTTAATGCCCAGTGTGGGTATTGTACCTGTGATGTGCTGAGCAATGCAGGGCCATGTCTGACTAATGGGTCTTGCAGGATAAGTGCTAGTACTGAACATGAGCTGTTTGGTGATGGTATGAATTCAACTGTCTGTTGTGGCTGCCTAGGTCTCCATACTCTCCTTGAGTTGCTTGCACTGGCTGTAGCCTCATGGGGGTGACTCAGCCCTGATCTGGACCGTGTGCTGGTGATGTAAGTGTGGCCTGGGCTGGGGTTTGTCACAGCACATGACTCTGTATGTGATGATTCCTTTATATTTTGTATTCCAGAGGTGGCTATGTGTAATAATGAAGATGGATGTGTTAGCTAATGTTTGGTTTTGCCTCGTGCAAGGACTATAGCAGATTATCTGCGGACGTACACAGGAAATGTTAGTGAGGTCATGTTGGTGCATGGACAGAATGTGTTGGTGAGGGGACAGGTTAATGAAGAGATTTAGAAATTATTTGGCCGTGAGGGGTAATACATCTGCCATTGTTCTGTTTGTTGTAGGGTAGGTGTGGTGTGTAGGATGCCATGTTATGAACATGAGCAAGAGTGTGGGAACTGAGGGACATTCTACAGGGAAATAATGGGTATGATCAGGCAGATGTGACATGTGATAATGGAGAGGACAGTGAACTTTAGTTTTTGAAACAACGCGACATCTTACGCTGTGGGGTGCGCACAACCATCATGTAGCCTGCTTAATGTGTCTGGAGCAATTGTAAATTGGGAAATGTGGAGAAGAGATGGGCATGTTTCTGTTAATAATCCAGTTACATAGCATCTGTGATCGTTACATAAGATGAATACTACTATTATTTCAATTTATTTTGCAATGGACAATGTAGGAGTCACTGTACGGTTTGGTTCTTGATCTCTATATTTTTAGGTCAATGTACATGCACAAATGTTTATATACAGTGCTGATGTAAATTGAATGTTGGCCGTTTGTGGGTTCAGGTTTAATATTTGTCTTTCAGGATGTGATTTGTGTTTTCATGTATGATGAAAATATTTGTCCAGCTATACTATGTGGACTGAGGTATCGGGATCACATTATCACCCTTTGACGTTGACAATTGTTTACATCAACTAGTAGCCTCTGTAAAGTCTGTACGTGAGCTTGTCAGTTTAGCAGTTAAAGTTATGTGTATGTGAACCCATATATCTATGTCATGGATTCAGAGTACGGTGTGTATGATAGGCCTCTACATGTGTAGGTGTTGTCCAGGATTCCCATGTGTGTAGTCTTTGTCCATTTAGTACATTCTTTGGAAAAGGGGTTTGGTCAACTTTATCCATATGCCAATTCCTAAACATTTCCCTTTCTTATCATTGTGTGGTTAAATGCAACAGCAATTGCAGGGCAACTGCTTATGCTCATGGTGCCCTTTGCAGAGGTCTGACACATTATCCCGCAATCCACCTGTGATGCACCAGCTCATAATATTTTTATTGTGTTGATGCATTGGTTGACTTTCCGTACAGGGACATGTTGTTTGTCCTACACTTCTGCATTGCAGTGTATGTCTGATGTTGCCCTACACATGTTATTACAATATGTTCCTCTTAAAACAACAACAGTTGTATTTATATAAGTTTGGGTCACCTATGGAACGCCTTGTCTATGGGTTATGTTACACATTTGCTTAGCTATATGCATATGCTATGTTATCTGATACCTGCAAATGCAGACATAGTGGAAAGTATGATTTGTGAAGTCACAACACAGAGGAGGGTTACAGAGTTTGATATATTTATGATACTTATGGAAGTAATGTGTTATTTGGCATTCTGCTGTTCCCAATACATTTGGGTGTTTGCAGAGAGTCAGGAGGTAGGTTTGCCAATGTCGCCATCTCCTTCTGCTGTTAGAACGTGCTGGCCCCTCATACACATTCCTCTTATGCCTGCATCTGTGTGTATCAACCTGACGTTACACGATTATACTGGGTGACACAATAACATCAGTTAATGTACCCTTCAAACATATTTTCACACACATATCCGATTTTTAATCATAACATGTAACATGTGTGTAGCTAATGTGGGGACAGCCACCACACAAACACCAACAATAGACTAATGGTGTGTGTGTTGTGGCTCTGAGAGTCCTTGGTCACCCACCTTCAGCATTGCGATGCGATGATGCACCATAGGCCCTCAACTCCCCCATCATCATCTGCCGAAGAGGTGCAGGTGCAGCTTCGGCTGCCATTGGATGTTGTGTGGCCTCTATTGCGGCTTCTACCAGTGGTGTCCTGGTGTGCATGTGTGGCTCCATGGACTCATCATCACCAATTGTGCTGCCCCCTGAGACAGCAGCCTCTGCCTCCCCCAGACTCATTGGGGCTGTGATGTTGAGCTCCACCTCCTCCACCACCGCCTCCTCCTCCTCCTCCTCCTCCTCTTCCACCTCCACCTCCGCAGCACCCATTTTTCTGTAGTCACCTGCATGGGAAACAATAAAAAAGAGAGACACATATGTTTGAAACATATACATATGTATACGTGTGTGATACAGACAATGGAGCAGGAGATCAGCCGTAGAAAACCTACACCATTAGTATTTTATGTGATACAAGGCAGTTTAATGTGCACATGCTCAATCACAAATTAATTGCAATATGGCTGTCCCCCGTACTCTGGAAAAAAATACATACCTTTCAGGACACTTCCTTCATTACAGGTATAGGAAAACATTTAATTGGTCCCGAAAACATACCATACCTCCTGTAAGTCTTTTTTTCTTCCCGGTATTGATATGATTATGCAAATACGTTTTGGATGGTCTCCGCACCTATCTTTTTTCCCCCTTCCTAATCCCAATTACAATGGGCAGTTATTCAACGTTTAACTTTAATACTTCCAAGGCCATTTAGACAATGTCTATGTGTAGGACAGCATGGCTCTGCAGCCTTTATGTGAGCAAATTCAATGTGATCCCTTACAGCTGCATTGTCTTATACTTTGTCATTTAAACATATTTATCCCATATTTAAAACGGTACTTGTCGAGGTTAATTTAATTATTTGAATGATTTCAAATTCAACAGCAGCATATCTGTGTATTTAAAATGTATATTGGTCTCTTCACAGACATCAATTACAGGCCAAGCTTGTTATGGTTGTCAGCTTAATTCAATTAGCATGGGGCATAGGCAAATGCCTACCACTAACACACAGACAGGATGGGTTGACAACGGCCATGTGTGCGGCATGCCGGAGACAGGAAGCCCTCCCATAAGTGTTTTTCCGCAACACGTAGCTCAGTCTGGCCCTCATGTGTGTTGTGCCCATGCACACATGACATGTTGCCCTTGTGCATGTTCATGGTCACATTGCACATGTTTGCCCATAGCATGCTGCTCCTCAGAAGAGCAACAAATGTGTGTACATGCGTGTACCTGCACCCACCATACAATCTGGTTTTACAAATCAAAACGTTTTTTTTTAGAATCTGCATATGGGTCTTATTTCTATGTCACCTTATGTTATCATTACTCCATGTGACTCTCAGTGACCTATTGTGTAGCGCATGTGATCTATACACCACCTATCACCCACTTAGCTGCACATGCAGCAATTTATTGATGGATTGTCATAGGAACATGCCTTGGAAATGACCAGGACTGTAATACAGTGTATGGCAATCCCAGGTGTCTTTGTCGTCTAGCTACATGTGTCTGTGTGTGTGTGTGTCTCAGAATCGTAGAATATTATGCGGATGTATTTGGGAGCTAAGTTAGGAATGTTCATCACAGACATGTCAACATGAGAGGTGATGTAGGGATATATCAGACACATGTTCCACCAGCATAGGTACATAATGAGGATTTTGTGACCCATATGGGGGTATATGTGCATATGAGTGTTCTGTTTGACATGTTTTGATTATACAGGACACAGAAAAACACATTTGTTGTACATACCTGCATGTGGATGTGCGGTATCAAGGGCCTCAGGCAGTCCACGAAGGTAGATATCTCCCAATCGTGTTGCAAGTTCTTGTTCGAGGGGTGTGAGGGTGGGTATAAAGGGTCCACCGCCACCTGTGCCCATAGCATGTTTTTTTTCAGCAACCATGTGCTGACGGACACCTCTTTTGATGTCTGAAAATCTTTTTTTGAGACCTTCCACATCACGTGCAGGACCCCCTACCTCAGCCATTGCATCACGCGCATCCTCCCACACGGCCAATCTGTTTGCCACAGTTGCACGTGTGCTCATTCGGCCAAATAATACATCATAGTTGTCAATGACATATGACAGTAGTATGTGGTTTTCCCTGTCACTGAATTTGACTGCTCTCTTCCTCTGTGTTGCTGGCAGAGGTGTCCTTTTTCTTTTGGCCGTTTGGATGTAAAGTGACTGTTGTGGCACAGCAGATGGCCCTGCCTGTTCCTGACTAGCCTGTGCCATGGTTGACTCATCACCAACTGGCTGGCCCACAGCCTCCACCACCTCACCCTGATCCTCACTGTCACTGTCCCTCTCCATCTCCATCTTGGGCAAAGGCTACTCTCAACACACCCACACTCTACTACACACAGCAGGACAGAGCCCAAAACAAAACAAAACCAAGGACACTACAGGTCAGAAGACAGTACAGTGTAACAATGGTGAACTGTGACTTAAATAAACAAGGGGACAGAGATAATACAGGAACCTTTTTTGGTAACCACTCCCTCTCTCCTGTGCCGTATCCCTAACACACTCTCTATCCCTCAGACTCTGTCTAACTGTCTCTATCTCTCCTTCCTCAGACGTAATCCCACCACAGCCTCAATCCCTATTGCATTCTCTACCAGTCTTTCTCACTCTTTTCTGTTGACTACGTGTAGCCTAGGCTCTGTGTCTGGATGTCTCTGCAACTCTCTGTCTGTCGTTGGAAATCCTCTAACAACCCTCAACGTGTGCCTCGTGGTCAGGCCGTTTTATACCTTTTTTCCACGTGAGTTTTGGCACATGCGCATTTGTGCAGGCGTGGCGCTCCTGCGTCGCGCTCGTGCGTCGCGCTCCTGCGACGTGCGCGTGCCGGCTTACGCATGGGTGTCTTTACACGTCACCACCCATATGCTCTGTAAAATATAGTAGTACAACGCATGCGCGTAACGAGTTGTGCCGCATGGGCGTCTTTGTGCGTTTTGCGCATGTGCGAGGCAATGCGCATGTACGTGTAACCACGCACGTGCCCACACCCATGCGTAGAGTCACGCATGCGCGCCACACCGGATTGCCGTCTACGAGCAATTGCGCATGCTCATTGCCCGTTTAGGCAAAGACACAATCTATATATTTGAAGGTGAAGAGTTTGTCCAGGTTGAGGGTTATAGTTGGAGGAGAGTAGGAGTGTGTTTGCTGAGAGACAGGAGGGGAGTTGTAGCAGGTGTATGTTTGGATTGTTTTGTTGCTGTTTGTACTGTTGATTGTATAGTCTTTTGTGTGTATAGTCCTCTGTGGTGTGAAGTTTGTACATAGCTTAGATAGGGTTTTGTGTGTGCCAGTGTTTAATTTTGTGTTTAGTTTGCTGGGAGGAGTTTATGGCGCATATATATGTTGCTGCATGTGTCCTGTGCAGTGGGCAGATGCTGGGGTTGCCGGACAGGGGAGATGGTGTCGATGGGGCTGTGGAACAGGGCATGGGTATAGTCCCGCAGCAACTCAGGCCTGCAGCTGTGGGGGCGGTCCAACCAGGTGCTGTGCGTGCACGGCGCTGTCGACGTCCCGAGGTGCAGGCTCGGCAGCCACGCCTCTACAGGCCCCGGCCCCAGCTCCATGACATGCGAGAGGACCAGGTCATCTCCCTTTACCGACTGAGCACAAGAGCTATTAGGGGACTCTATGAGGATCTCAGACCTGACCTTGAGCCCCTAACTGATCGGTCCCATGCAATACCAGGTTTAGTGAAGCTCCTTGCTGCCTTACATTTCTTTGCCTCCGGCTGTTTCCAGTCATCTGTGGCCGCAGTGGGTGGCATGAGCCGCCCCACATTCTCACGATGTCTCCACCAAGTACTGCGTGCCATGGTCAGCCGGGTGGGGAATTACATAGCCATGCCCCACACTAGGCAACAATGGTGGACCCTGCAACAGGCCTTTGAGGCATTAGCCGGGATACCACACGTGATGGGAGCTATTGATTGCACACATGTTGCCCTGGTCCCGCCTAGAGACAGGGAGGTAGCGTACCGCAACCGCAAACACTACCATTCCCTGAATGTTCAGGTTGTGTGTGATGCAGATCTACATATTCTGAATGTGGTCCCTAGGTTTGCAGGGTCCACCCATGACTCCTATATCCTGCATCAGTCGGCAATATTCACACAATTTGAGGAGGGACGATATGTCGACTGTATATTGCTGGGTGAGTATGTCGCAATGTGTAATCTATTTATCTCTTTATACATGTCGCTATGTGTAATCACAGATGTTGATGTACTTTGATGGTACACATGCACTTCACATATGATAGATGTTATCCACAGGCCTGGTGTCAGTAATCATGATGACAGGTGTCTGTACATCTTGTACATGCAGAAACATTAAACACACATCATAATGTTCTTAACAGTATATGATCTTAACATGCACATGTTGTACATGTGCATACACCACAGTGAATATGTCTATGTTGGTAATGCTTCCCTCAGAGTGCATGTTGGTAGCATATGCAAACATGGGATGGTGTTTGTGGGGTTTTTGAACATCACATACTAATGTGTTGATGGTTAATTATTTTATAATGTTTAGAGGTTATTTATAGTTAGTTTTTTTTCCACAATCCGTAGAACTACACACATGTCATCTGTGTGTTAGGTTTACACACACATACACTGTGCTGGAGTTGTCACCCAGGGGGCAATAGCTAACATGAATAGGTGTATATGACTTTCTGATGACTGATGTGGACATTTCCAGCAGGGAACGAAACGTGTATATAGCTTTGCCCATACATATTGGCTATGTCACAGTAGGCTAGGAACACTAGATGGGGTATAGCTTACATTTTGACACTGTATATGAGCGTGATTTAATGTAAGCTTGTGTGTCCATCCGCACTTAGCTTCAAATTGTGGAGAGATTACTGTTATAGCAGGGGGACCAAGTGGGTGCATACAGGGAAGTATTGGAACTAGCTACACAGGACGGTAATGTTCAAATGCATGTGTTGTTTTGCAAAACTTATGAGGGGTACAGAGTGCATGTTGGACGACTGTACCTTCAAAGGGATGTTTACAGGATGGTGAATGTGAAGAGGATGGGAAATATAGGGATTTGCAAACAGCACTACACAACATATGTAGCCAGACTAAACATTCTGGATATGCTGACCTTCAACAACAGTATGTATATAGGTGCTATGTTTTTAAATCTCACATCACTCCATGGCATACATGTTGTATATGTGTGGCTCTAGAAAATGGGTGTCTGTTTCTTATTGGTTACTGATGGGACATTCCCTTTGATTATGTGAGCATTGGATTGCTGTTGTGGTCTCACAGTTGTGGTGTTGCAGATGTGGACAGTAAATGCATGACCGTACACATGTTGCGCTGAAACCCCCCCCCCCCCCAACACACACACACACACACACACAGTATGTAGGGGTGGATCTGGTAACATTTTAATCTTTGCTATGTGTTTACAGGCTGCACTGGCCATGTGTTGATTTTATGTCATCATATGTATATCTGTAAGAGCTGGATAGTTGTTGTGCTGTATATCAGTGTAATACAGTTTTGTGGGTTTTGATCTCATGTGTACAAAGCTGTTACGTTTTTTTCACATGGAGCCCAGCATTTACATGCAACATTTCTTTCTGCAGGTGATGCAGGATATGGTTGTCGCCCCTGGCTGCTGACTCCTGTTCGTCGGCCACAGACACGTGCAGAGCAGAGGTACAATGAGGCCCATGCCTCCAGCCGCTCAGTCATAGAGCGCACCTTTGGCGTATTGAAGAGTCGCTTCAGGTGTCTGGATAGGACAGGTGGGGCCTTACAATATAAGCCACGCACTGTTGCAGAGATTATCATAGCCTGTTGCATCCTGCACAACATTGCTCTCAGGCACAATATCCCTGCAGAGATTAATGCGGATCTTGAGGAAGATCCAATGTGCCCCCCTGTACGTGCCAGTGGTGACACACGGGAGGGCTCAGCGGTCAGGCAGAGGCTAATTGCAGAGCTCTTCTCATGTACGTATGAATCATATTAACACACATATGTGCTTTACAATGTGTGTATTGGTTTTTGGGTTATTTTTTATGTACATATTGCATGTGTAGGCCACACTGCATTAACAGTTGAGTCACAATGCAAACATCACAAAGGTGCCTGGGTGTGACACAAATGATGGGTGGAGTGCACAGCAACAGTTGGTGGCAGATGATGTTTGGGTTTGTAGGTATCTCTGTGGGATGTTTTGGCGGGTGACATTCCCAATTAGTGTTGCTCTGTGATAGCAGCAGCTGTTGTCAGATCACAGGTTGCTTTGTAGCATTGTATGGCTAACGCACAGTGTCAGACATATGTGGAGATGTTAACGCTGGGTGTTTGCTCCCTGTTAGTGGACATTTTTCCATTGTGTGGAGTTTACATCAGACCCATTTGTGATGCTTTTATTTTGATAAAGCTCATGTGATATGCCTATGTTTGAGTGCCCCTCATGTCTGCTTCAACATGTCACACTAAGCACAATATACTTTGTGAGTGCTAGTATGTGTGGATGGTATTACAAATGTTTATGGTTTGTGCATGTCAACTGTGATGTGTGTCAAAATGTGAAGATGAACAGGTAGCCATGACATGGATATGTTTAGTGGTGTTGCCCTGTGCATTGTCCAGCTAGGGACTTTTAAGAGAACATTCTTAACTTGTTGAGTGTAGCTTCACTGCAGTGATGGATATATACACACATTGTGAGATCTATTTGTCATAAACATCAATGGGGGGTTTACATTAGCCAGGTGGTGCACAGAATGTGGGTATGTCTTGTGGTATGGCAGGTATTTCATGGATTAAATGGCGTATCTCACTGATGCTGTGATAACATCTGTAATCATGTGTGTGATATAGGCTGGGTATGTTTGTGGGTCACATGACCACAGACCATAGGAACAAATAGATTGCAGACACAATAAAACATGGATTACATTGCCTTATAAACAAAGACGTAGGTGACAGCTATTTATCAGAAGTGCACATGTAAGGTGTGCATGTTTTGTTGTGCTGACTATCACACATTGACATGGCATGCAGTCCTCAGGGGTTTGTCACATGCAGTGATGGGGTGGGCTTGTTTACAACATGTAGGTCATTTTGATTGCTATTTGTGCATATCATCAGCACATAGCTGACAATATTACTGAAGATATGGGATGTTCAAACCAGGATAGGTTTTTGATATGTGGCTTAATGAGGTGGAGGTTCATATTTCCAGTGCGTTTTGCGATTTGGCAGTGGCTTAACATACTACTTTGGGAGAACTTTCAACAGGTAGAGGGGTCCTTTCTACAAAACTGTTGCAGCAAGGGGTATATTGCAATATGGGACTGATACACAAGCCAGGTGTACGCATCCACCTCTATTGCTCTGTGCGTACAAGGACAGAGAGGTAAGGGAGGGGACAGGGACACTACACACACCTGTAGATCGCCTGAAATACCTCCATGATGCCTTTTACACGTATGAGCTATGTGCATTGTGATAGTGAGCAGTCTGTAATAGTGAGCTGTTGTTCAGTGTGACAGCTGATGACATGACAGTGCAATGTGTGATTCTCTGCTTTAACATTAAATTTGTTTGCTGCTCTTATGTCTCTTAATGCAGAGGACATTCTTTTGGCGGATGCTGTTGGCCTGGTGCATTGTCATGTGTCTATACATCAGCAAATATGCATTTTGTTTTGGTAGGTGGATGTACATTGACATGGTGTGTGTGTTGCATTAATTACAATCATATCTGTTTACTGATCTGTCATATTGCACAGATGATTGGTTTTCTTGTTTGTTAGTTTTAGGCTGTGTCACCCATATTTGGATTGTGGCACTCATATTCCCTTGTGTTTTTGTTCAGGATGTCCAATTGCACACTCTCAATGTGACATGTACAGCAGACCTGCATGTGTGTGTATGATGTTTTTTTCTGTAGTTTGGCTATACTTTCTTGGTCCTCAAGCAATGTTCTATGAGACAACAACAGGGTATTTTTTCATGGTCACTGGGCCATTATATGTACAGATATACACCTGTGCACATACCGGCTCTATGTTACAGTTGGCAATTGTGCAAATGTTTTGTTTTGTAAGTGGCTTTTTCTCAGTGGCATGAGTGATGCATACATCATACATTATCATGTGCTGTTATGGGTCTGTGCCCTTGGGTGTCAGTTGTGACTGTGATACCTCTTACATAGTGGCGTTTACATTGTCAACATTAGGGGGATGTGTTGTGTGCATTGTGAGAACATGTATATTCTAGTGTGATTAAGCACTGGTGTGTTTTTTATTTTTTTCAGATATGTTCATAATCTGCACAGTCATCTACAGTGGCTTGACATGCTGAATCCCCACCTTTTGTGGACATTGTCTCCCTTCAGGTGTACCTGAGATTGTTGGGTAGTGACTACAGCGATTGATGCAAAACACATGATGCACACACACGGTAGGTGTATGTGTTTGTTTTTGACATAATTACATTTGACTTAAACTGTTGATGATTTCATGTTGTTGTGATGGTCATGTAACATTTCCTCTATGCTCACATGGACAGCTGCATATGGTGTGTAGCTGCAACACACCTGTGTGACTTGAGCATGGACATTAACATATCCATGTGACACCCATGTCTGTGTTGATGAATAGGGATGTTGGCCACAAGGTTATTTGTAATATCGCTATCAGGTCATGTATGCCTTTGTATCCCTTTCTTCAGCATATCCCAAGCTGTGACGTAATGACATTTGTATTTATTTTCCATGTTATATGCGGATAACATATGTCTCCTCTCCTGACACAGGGTAGATGTCAGACCAGACACACGTCTTACAATGCAGCTGTTGCCAACACCACACACCTGTTTGACGAGAGACCACCATGCACGCCTTTGTCATGACATTTTCCCATTGGATGTTTTACCAATGAGAGTGCAACACATGACTGGGATGGACATTATTGAGATTTGACTACTGATTTCCCCATGCCAGGGGTGTCAATTGCACTGCAGATGCAATTGTTGGGCAGGAGGTGCTCCTCATTATAGGGGACATACATGTACTTTGAGGGAATGTCGTATATTGAACACAGACACATGACTATGCATGTCCAGAGCTGTGAAAACAAATTGTACATGATTTCTAGGATTGAAGATACTATTGTTACTTTTTACAATGATCCCCCCTTGTGCAGCAGCAACTGACATGGACATTGTATGTCGTGCATTTTGCAACAGTTTTTATTTGGATGTGTTTTGACCATGGCTCTAACATGGCACCAACGCTATTCACATGTTTTTATTACAACACAGGCACACAGTCCATGTATTTGTAATGTAGCCACTGATGGGATGCTCCTATTGTCAAAATCAACCTATTTTCCACCTGGACATAATCCCTATTTATAATCCACAATGCTTTCACGCACAAAAACATCTTGGAATGATGTGTTGAGTGACCCAAGGGTGCTTACATGCATGTGTGTCATCACTATATCATGTTGCAATGTGGATTGTACTTGTCCAAATGACTGACTATGTTTGTGTGACACAACATGTGGACCTATGGCTGCTGTGTGGATCCCTGTAATATGTTTGTTTAAATTTTCATTATTCATAAGCTGATTCTTGTGTGGGCTTACAGTGCATACATGACAGTCTGCATGTCTGTACTCAGCTTGCATTTCCCATCTTCACGGTCATGATAATGGCTTCTGTTTGGTAGCAACACTCACATTGCCACATTATGTTTGATGTGTGGCTTTGTGCATGGCCATACGACTATGTAACTTCAGATTGCCATGTATCCTGCAATATGTGCCATTGCACTTTTTCCCCAATACAACAGTGCATGTAGACCTTATTGATGGTGTGACATGTGCATGTTTCTGCTGGTTTTTGTGTTGGAATTATGTCTGAGCTCATGTGCATGTGGTACCTGTTAGAAGATGCTTATTGTGATGTACATGATGATTTGTGTCCACAGTCGTGTAGGCTGTAATACTATATCAGGCATTGGGATGTGTACGTCACCACTACTTGTATCTCATGTTTTCTGACTTTAAAAGCCTGTGAACAAAATAACTTATATAAGTTAGTTTGCCCCTGTTTGGACATATGGATATCTTCTGAGGAAAAGATGAGGTGTGTTATGTCCTCAGCATGCTGCATCTACTCTGTAAATGCACTCATATGTGGATGACCCATTTGCAACATTCAGCAGCAAGGGGGGGCTGGGGGTTCTGTTGTGCGGTGCAGAGCATGCACCTGATGCACATTCTATATGCTGTCGCTAATTTGGTATCAAGCTAGTTACCTTTGTGTAGGAGGTGGCTTTGTGACATGCTAATGGTTTTCAACACTTTCCAAAGTGATGTCCTCAGCCCTCATTTGATGATGGCACTGTATACAATATTTGTGATGTGCAAACTAAATACAATTATGTATTTCACCAACATTTGTGTCCTTTGCTGATTTTATTTCAGGTCTGTCACCATGATCAATGTGTGCATTTGTATCAGTCATGGCTCCTTGTGAGGCTGGAAATCCATTTCCATCGTGGCAATGTCACAGCATGTAGATGATGTTTTTATTTTTGATAGGTGATGGAGGGTTACATAACCTGTCATAGTCCACATGGTTTGCTGATGTGATTTGTTAACTGTTTGTTTGTGGTGCAAGTCATGTTTTACTTTAATATGTTAGTCCTCCTTTATTTGAGCATACATCCCCTTTATGTGTTCCTGTGCTGTTCATGTACATGGGGCACATGTGCTCACCTCCTTGTACAGTGGCAGCTGTGTATGTGACAGCCACATGGCACATCACTGTGTATGAACGCTTGACATACACACCATCCCTTTGCGATATTTGTGCTATAATGAGCTCATTGTGGTGTTTTGGGTATTGGCTACAGTCATGTTCTTATCTCTGTTTTATGCATGTCTTTTACACACATGTCATCTTTATTTAATTGATTCCACTGGCCTATGTGGACCATGATGTACCACTAGATTCCTGACCTCTACACACAGCCTTCCCTTTCTTCACTGTGGGAAATGGCGCATCCTGTGTGCTGCATAGCCCTGACATTTTTTTGGTTATAGCCAACACACACTTTATGGTCTTTACATCTCATTGCATGTGGCCATTCATCTTTGATGTGATTATGTGGGTTAGTGTGCTCAACCTGATTGCATGTTGAGATGTCTCGTGATCTTAATCAGATTATTTACATGATCCAGGGAGCTTACTATGATACCCTTTGCCGTAAATATTTGCTCATTGCAGAAAATTACATTGTGTTTGTGCAGGTGTGTGTGTTGCAAATTTGTGCGAGCAATTACATATGTACATTGGGGATAAGCATGTGCATTTGGTCCAGTTTGTTTTTTCTGTGTTTGTTTGACTTGACAGCCAGCAGTTGTTTTGTGTACTAGCATGCAGTTTGTGGTTAAGCAGCCTTTGCTGATGACCTCACATGGGCGGTGTTGCTTAACGTTTTAGCCATTTGCATTTGTGCTATTGGTCGTAATTCTGTTTACTGTCTACTGTGTTTGGTTTGTATGCTTGACCTGCATATGTGCTTTTAAATATGTGTAACAGTCATATGTGGCCACATCGGTGGCTTGACCACATTGTACCATGAGATGAGGTGTGGGACACCCTTCTGTCCATTCTTTGTCTGCCAGCTATGTGCCATCCTAACCTGCTGTGCATGCTGCTCAACCACGTCGTGGACTACCGCATATTTGTGCATTGCATCTCAACCTGTTTGCCTCTTGTGTGTGTGCTCTGCCTAGCACTTGTACTATCCCATCATCCTGATATTTCACATACTACGCAGTTTCTGCCTGCCCTGCTACACACATATTCCCATCCTCTGTTGCACACTGTCATTATGGCACGTTACATTACCATCAATCTGTGCATCGTTTTAGCTGTGGACGATATGTTGTTCACATTTTTGGGGTGTCACATGGCCTGCAGGTACTTTATGCAGTCCATCAACTCATGTCATTCCTTCATTGACTTTGGTATTGTCTGTGGTCTCTGCTCTGTGCATTGTTTGTGTTATGTGTGTTTTTGCCACATACCTGTGATTGCATTCCAAATGTGAGATGTAAATGTTATTGGCTAAGCCTCTTAATTTCACCTATACATCCTTAGCGCATCTTCTGCCACACCTTTGAATCACAGAGCTTATGGGTTGCCTACGATAGTGGCCTTGGGTGTGGGCAGCCTTTGAACACGCCCACTGTGTAAAAACTTACATTTCCTTTTTGTTGACAGCCTATGTTTGTGCTGTTACGTGTGCTGCACCATGAAAGGTGCAATGCTATAAGGCACAAGGGGGTAGTTGTCTTACTATGCCAGGGATGCTTGATGTGCACTTGCTCCCAGAGAGAGGACATACCTCTGGCAAAAGTATTCACTGGAATGAGAAAACCAGGACCCCTGCTACATCATTGGTGTATTGACCAGTTGTCAGCATTCATAACATAGGGGTGTGTGTATTTACAACATACCATGGATAACATGGAGCTGTGTTCGTCCAATCATTTCAGTCGCCAGTGGTAATAGGGCAGTTTAATAGATGATATTGACTCAGATTCCATGTTGATAGGAGTCACCAGGTGCACTCTACAGCCACAGCTTGGTATATAAATAAGGCGTGACCCAGGTCTGCTATTGATGATATCACAGCGACGGGCTGCACACAGGCCCAGGGAAAGGATTGCAATATGAGATTAACTCTGACACCCTGTTGATATCATTAACCGGGGCCTGTCTGCAGTCCTTGACTGCTAAATCACGTATCCCATAACTGTGTCAGCACACCTACCTTTTTTTTAACATACGTTACAATGCACAATGCTGCCAGAAGAAACAGTACTGTGACCTTTCCCTGCCTCATAGGGCACCCTATACACCGCACCCTCGGCCACTCTTTCAGCAGCATTGTAGGGTGGCATTGCAGACACTGCATTTAGAGATCTGTCCTCTGGGATGACTTCAGCGACACGTTATGTTTCAGTGCTGGGAGAGTACATTTGCTTGAAAGGAATTATTGCACACATATTAACTACCTCCCTCCTGAGCTAATCTTTCCCCTACCAAGTACTGCCTCTGCCAGACATGTTCATTTGCCATTGTGGGTGATTGGAACCCTTGATCTCTGCACCATTGCACAGTGATAGTGTTTGTGTGATTTTAAATCAGATAAACACCATATGCCTGTCCAACATTATTATGCCTCCACAACCATTGGCACACACACTTATGACCAGCAGCAGAACCCCTTATGCAACCATATTGTCCTATGATTCATCCAGCTGGCTTCATTATACACTGAGGGTGTTCAAACCCCTGCTCCCTGCAGTACTGCTCATTGTTCAAACCATCATGCTGTGGCTCAGCTGGTATGCTTCACCATCAATGCGCATCTTATGCCTCCCAGTATTCGGAGCCCTCCAAAACCATTCCTGCAACGTTTTACGCACAGCAGCGCAAGCACCTCTGTCGGCCATTTCTTTTGTGACTTTAAAAATATTACACAGACAGATGCTTTCAGTGTGCACTGGGGTGGGGGGGGGAATCGAACCCCTGCTCACTACATCATTGGTCAACGTTCCAACCATCAGGCTGTGGCTCAGCACTTCTGCTTTTCCATCAGTGCGCGACTTATGCCTCCCAGTATTCGGAGCCCTCCAAAACCGTTCCTGCGCCGTTTTACGCACAGCAGCGCAAGCACCTCTGTCCGCCATGATTTTTCAGAATGCAAAAAACATTACACAGACAGATGCTTTCAGTGTGCACTGGGGTGGGGGGGGAATCGAACCCCTGCTCACTACATCATTGGTCAACGTTCCAACCATCAGGCTGTGGCTCAGCACTTCTGCTTTTCCATCAGTGCGCGACTTATGCCTCCCAGTATTCGGAGCCCTCCAAAAACCGTTCCTGCGCCGTTTTACGCACAGCAGCGCAAGCACCTCTGTCCGCCATGATTTTTCAGAATGCAAAAAACATTACACAGACAGATGCTTTCAGTGTGCACTGGGGTGGGGGGGGAATCGAACCCCTGCTCACTACATCATTGGTCAACGTTCCAACCATCAGGCTGTGGCTCAGCACTTCTGCTTTTCCATCAGTGCGCGACTTATGCCTCCCAGTATTCGGAGCCCTCCAAAACCGTTCCTGCGCCGTTTTACGCACAGCAGCGCAAGCACCTCTGTCCGCCATGATTTTTCAGAATGCAAAAAACATTACACAGACAGATGCTTTCAGTGTGCACTGGGGTGGGGGGGGAATTGAACCCCTGCTCACTACATCATTGGTCAACGTTCCAACCATCAGGCTGTGGCTCAGCACTTCTGCTTTTCCATCAGTGCGCGACTTATGCCTCCCAGTATTCGGAGCCCTCCAAAAACGTTCCTTCGCCGTTTTACGCACAGCAGCGCAAGTACCTCTGACGGCCATGATTTGTGTGACTGCAAAAATTATTACACAGACAACTGCTTTCAGTGTGCACTGTGTGGTATTACACCCCTGCACACGGAACCATTGGTCAGTGTCTTCACCTTTGCGCTGTGGCTCTTTTCTTGTCCTTGCACTTCGGCGCACCACATTCAGCGACAAAAATTTGGACTGCCTCCTAAACTATATTCTTCCCCATATTAGGTACTGCCTGAAACAGCCTTGTTCATTGCGCACTGTGGGGTTTCGAACCCCTGCCCCTTGCACCATTGCTCAGTGTCTTAACTGTAGTACTACAGCTGGGTTCTTTTGTGTGTGGTCAGCAGCGCCCCTCTTGCCCTTCTGACGCGCTAATGTAGACCCCGCACACTTGCGCCCCACGCATATGTGCGATCGCTTTAGTCCGTTTTTTCTCTTTTTTCTGCCTGGCCCGCCCACTCCTTATATGGCACCAGCACACTAACGGGAACCCGCACAGCAACGGACTTTAGTAAACATGCCTGTAAGACTCATAAACCAACCTTCTAACCATCTCAATTCATTCAGACCCCATTCAAAACAACTCAAAATCACTCAAAATCTTTCAAACCTCTCAAAGTACAGTCATTCTGAGGCCTTCTCACTCATACTCAGCTGTGCACATCCATTCACATTCAAGTTCACACAGCAATTGCCACAAAAAACAGTCTTACCAAGGTTCCATTTTCTGAGGGAAAGTGTTACTACACCAGCGGACCTCATAAATTAGTCCCATTCTATTCCTTATAACTTTGCTTTTTCCCTTCCTTTACCCTACTTTTTAAATTTCCTATACATATTGAACCTCCATACATTTTATACTACAGTCTTCTTTCTTCTCTAGTCACAGTACGCAGAGATATAGAAAGTGGGTCAGCTAAAGCAGTCAATTACAGCTGACCAAAGTGCAACAATGCAACTTTCCATATCCATCCTCATTTTCCCATTGAAAGGCATTAAAATATAAGAAAATTAAAGTTGTTATTACCTATAACACTAAATTTGAATATTTTTCCACAGGATTCGCCTATCCCCATCCTCAGCACTACTATTGGGTTTTTTCAAAAACTTAAATCCTAAAAATAAACCTTTTACAACAGGTCAGTTTTCTTCCTTTTGTTGTTGTTAAGTGCCAGTGAGTCGGTGTTGACTCCTGGCGACCCTCTGGATAGTTGATCTAAGCTTTGTTCGGTCTTCAGCCAAGCGGCTCATTGTTGATAGAGTGGTACCCATAGCTGCTGTTATTGTATCGATCCATCTCATTGCTGGCCTTCCTCTTTGACGGTGACCATCTACCTTCCTAAGCATTATGTCTTTCTCCAATGATCTCTCTCTTCGCATGATATGTCCAAAATATAAAAGCAGAAGTCTTGTCATCTGAGGTTCATAAGAAAGCTGAGTTTTTTTCTTCTCTAGTACTGACTGGTTTGTTCTTCGGGCAGTCCATGGAATACACAGTATTCATTGCCAGCACCATAATGCAAAGGCATACATTTTCTTCCTGTCTATCATTTTGCTGTATACAAGCAGAATAAATGAAATGAAATTAAGTAAAGGGAGATAACATGCATGATATAGAATTTCAGCGGAAATCCTCCACTTTTCTGCAATCCTCATATCCTCTCTTGTCCAAGCAGGCACAGAAAGCTAGCAAATGTGTCCTGAGTGGATTGGTCATCCTCAGGAATCAGTGATCTAAATAATTTAATCCGAAATTGTACTTTCGGTACTATTCATTTGTATGAGGTCCTTTCTATTAGGCAGAAGTGTTAGCTCCAAATTTTATGCACAGAAAAACTGGGCCTCTCAGATGGGTACTGGGTATCTCTGAAGTCCATTCCAAAAGTGTCTGTATTCCTTCAGTGTCAAAGCTTGAAAATGGATCAGTGTTCATCTCCGTTCATTGCAGCTAAATTTGTCTGTAGCATCCTAGAAGCCTTAGGGGTGTGTTTACTAATCAGCGCACGGAAGCCACTACCGCTGTTTAGTAAACCTACCCCTTTGTTTTCAGATTCCATATTGTTTTGCTTACAATAGTGCTGCTCCATAGCAATAGCCTGCTGCTGTAGTTTCTATAGACCAACCCTGGCACTATATAGTGCCAATGAATGTCTCTCAATGCCCTTATTTAAATAACCTCTGTACTTATCCAGATAAGAGGTTCTGAATATTGACCCCTTAATAATTTCAGTGTTTAGGTCAATAGAAAATACACACAAAAACAAACATCAGCCATTGCATGTAAATTCAAAACTTTTAGAACTTGTTTTTACTATTTTTATTACATTTCCAATTACATTCCAAAGCATGAACTTAGTACAGTAAACCAGTAAATTAAACAAGAAAAAGAACAGCAATAAAAAGAAATTGATTCACATTCTGAAGTCCACATTTCCTGAGGCCAAGACCATAAATCAAGGAGGTGATAACAATGAATACAAATTTTAAAAAAAGGAAAACTAAACAAAAGGAGCCAATACTTTCATTCTACAATCAAAATACATGACCAACCATCTCACCCCTTACCTCATCTTCATATCAAGAAAATTCCTTAATTGAGCAGTTTAAAGAACACTTCTTACATCATTCTATCTAACCATGCATTGATAAGGAAACTTTAATAACAACGAAGTCCTAAAGGCAACATCTCCGGTTGAATAGACAGAAACCTTCCGCAATGAACCTGTGCATTTTTACACAGGTTTGGAAAGATCTAAACCTTCTCTCCCATAAAGAGTTGATGATGTTTACGAAAGAACAGGCAAAAGACTCTATCCTTGTCTTGCAGAAAAACAATGGTCATTAGTAAAGTAACTCTTCTCTTCACCATCTGTTTCTTGCAAGAGTCTAGATATTTCCAAACTATTAGTTGATAAATTGTCCATAGGAACATTCAATCCAACATCTTCCCTCCCAGCAGAAAAAAAGGCTTACTAACAGGGGCAATAGCAACCTCTTCTATTCCCAAGACTTCCACCAGATATTTCCCAAATAGATCTATACAAGCTATTAAAGATACTTGGAGGCCGATTCAGAATGGTGCATGTCTGAGCCATCTGAACTGCCAAAATCCAGAAAGGACCAAGATACACCCAATTCTGCAACCGTGGAAGCTGAATGCACCTGTGATTGAGGAATCGGGCATTTCGATGGGCCAGCGTGCACTGTATACTGCGGTGCAAGACATCCGAAATGCTACCCATCCCGTGCACAGCCCACAGCAGCTGGAGTGCCGGTGCAATGGCATCCCGTTGCCATGGCATTGACACATCCAGCTGGCTGACTGGAATAGCGTGGTTGACACAGGCACCTGCAGGATGCTGTCTGCTCGCCAGCGAGGGCCTACAAGGGCATGCTATGACAGCAGGCTCCATCTGGACCAGATGCCGGGGTAAGCAGGGGGATGCAGGCAATCATCAGCGACGTGGCCTGCACTTATTCACCCTCCCCCACCTTGTCACCACATATGTCTAACCTGCCCATCCCTCTGGTACCAACTCTTCGTTATCTCGGTGTTATTCTTAATCCATCTCTTTCATTCCATCAGCACATTTCCGGTGTAGTGCGTAGTTCTCTTTTCCATCTCCATAGGATCAGGGCTGTTCGTTCTTTACTTTCAGTTACATCCCTCACCACTCTTGTCCTTTCTTTAGTAATTACTCGACTCGATTATTGCAATTCACTCCTCGCAGGTCTTCCGCAATACCAACTTCGGAGATTACAACTCATTCAAAATACCGCTGCCTGTCTTCTCACTTTCTCCTCCCCCCGAGACCATATCACCCCTTGTCTTCTTTCTCTCCATTGGCTCCCTGTCAAGGCCCACTTCCTTTTTAAACTTCTCATCCTTACCCATAAGGCTCTCCATACCAACACACCCCACTTAACCCTCCATTGCCCATGTTCCCTGTACGTATTAGCGTATGTGTGTCATATCCCCTCGTGTTAAATGTATCTCCCAATTGACTGCTTTGACCCGGTGAAAAGCGGGATATAAATACAGCTAAATAAATAAATATCTGGCAGACCTCATTTACCTCCAGCCTACCCCCCGTCTTCTTCGTTCCGCCCACGGCAACCGTCTTTTCCTACCATCCCCCACTCAGGCACACCTAGAGTCAACTCGCCACGCTGCTTTATTTCTTTGCTAGTCCTGCCTTATGGAATTCTCTCCCACACTCCCTTCGCACTGAATTGTCTTTCCTTCGGTTCAGGGCCCTTCTTAAGACCTATCTTTTTTGTCAGGCTTTTGATCTTCCCGTCCCCCCCAACCACTCACCAATCCCTAATCACGCCCCCCGCTAATATTCTCTACCCTCCGCCCCCCCATCCCTACCCTCTCCCACTCCATTCTTGTGTTCTTTATGTATTACACGCTTGCTGTTTGTGTTGAAATCTGTCCTATTCTATCCTTCTTCCCTTTTCCTTAACCACTTTCCTATCAATTTATTGGCGTTCCTTTCCTTCTGTATTTTCTGGCAGCCCAAATTTTTATTGTACACCGCCCTACACTTCGGTAATGGGCGGTCTATCAAATGCCATGAATAAAGAATAAAGGTGGAATAGGCAGGCCGTTCATCTCGCTGCTGGTGGATGTACAAAGGCTCTTCCTGAATAGCCTCTGTAGGTCCTGCCACCTTGACCAACCCTTGCTCCGCCTGACTCACCCATGTTCAACACTCCCCGCACAAATGCTGTGTAGTACAGGGAGAGCTGGACCCAGAATAGCATTCCATAGCTAGATGGGGGCTGGACATCCAACTCCGCTATTCAGAATGACCCCCTTGTGGAAAATACAAAATCTTCAGGTTCAGGACTCTGGGACAGTTCTCTAAGTTATCAATCCTCCTATACACCCCATATTTATACATAATAATTTCAGGTGGGAGGGGAACAAGTTGTTTGTGGGACAGACTTGACTGTTATAGTCCTACCAAGCCATTATGGTCAAGCCAGAAAGGGCATCTAGTGATACCCACTGTGAGAAAGGAAAGAAAGATTGAGACATGAAAAAGGGCCTATTCTGTGATAGTTTCTTTTCTTTGGAATGCCCTTCCCGTGAAGCTATAGCAAGATTACTTTGCTTTCCATACAAAATTAGTTTTTCCTAGTCTGGTGATAAGGTGGTAAGTGGAGTTGAGTAACTGGGTTTTTTTTAAAGAAAATGAGAGGAATGTGTTCAATGTTGTAGAGTTGTGAGTGTGGGTTTCTTTATGGGTTGGGAAGGGTTTTATCTGTGGTTTCCTTTATTTTGTATTCTTTCATGAAGTAAAACGTTTTGCATGATCTACAACCAATAAGGCTGTATATATGATTTCTAAATAAATAAATAATCCCAAGCCAAGTCTCCAATATTTGGGACATAGGCTACTCCACTCCATCCACCCTGATATGAAAGCTCTTGATAGCATCCTCCTCAGCCTGGGCCTTCATTATAAATTCAGTAGTATCATTAACCAATGAAGAAACTGACCTCTCTAAGGAGACCCACATGGGTCAAATTGACAAAGGTGATACTGGCTGGTCTATTCAGTGCAGACACAATAGTAGTGGCCCAAAGGAAGTTTCTAGGGACTCACTCACCTGTATTCCTTTTATTCTTCTCCTGGAGGTCCACCAAAGAGGCCAAGATGACCTCCATTGGCAGTACTCTGTGCACTACACTGTACCTCCCCCAATGTCATAGGTTGGAGTAACCGTTTCCAATCCCTCCAGTGCCACTTCATGCAACAGCACTCACTCTCCTAACAGAAGCATCTGCATCTCCAGTGGTTGAGCTGCGGCTGGGGTTAGCGGGGGTACAGTATCTGCATGCTTGAGCTCAGCAATGTCTCTCCAGCCAGCCAAGAGAGTTCCTCCCTGCCCTCCAAAACAGCAGCATCTCCAGGTACATTTCACAGGGGTCTTGGCGTGAGATATTCCGGAATCTTCATCTGCCTCAGCACAGGGAGTAGAGGGATCCTCCTACACCTGTCTCTTCTGCTTCTCCATGAAAACGAATGCAGCAGAAAATCAAACAACAAATCTAAAGACTATGAAACGGAGCTGCGCTATGTTCCTTAGCATGTCACAACCCTTCTCGTATCATCAGAATTAGGTAACAGTAGGAAAATCTTTACAACTTTATCAAATAAATCACTATGGTGCGTATTAGTTGCATTTTTTCATGACAAAAGTTGTACAGACAACTAATCAAGAGCCCATCTGTTAGGCAGATGTAAACGTAGCTGTAATATAAGGAGTTTTTCTTTTCAATGCAGTGCATGTGCCTTAAACTCACAATAAGCCATCTGCAAGCCAAAATAAAAAAACATAGCACCACTGGAAAGAGCAGCAGGCAACAGAATCACATAATCAAGAATTCTCATGGCCAATACAAGTGGGACATCATATTCAATGAAAGTTCTCTCTTACACCGTAGGGCATATTCAGTCTTTCACTTTGTGCTATGACTCGGAAGTCATAACCATCTATAAGCCTTTGACTGGCAGAGTGGAATATAGGCTCACTTGAATTCAGAAAAACATTTAGTAGTCCAATATATCCAAGTGACTGGGAACCTTTTTCTCATCTGGGTGACCTATAAAAAGCACAGACAGACATCACACTGAACGAGTCTCCAAGCCCACAAGCAGTCATTTAATCATGTGCCAGCGTTTCAATTGTATCATTTCGGATGAGGCTTCTATATAGTAACTCATTCTGGTCTACGACTCCTCATTTCTATAGCACTATGAGATGTACACAGCACTTTACACATACCCTAAGGGACAGTCCCTGCTTCTATTCAAGACAGACAACCAACAAATAAGAAAATAGCATGTCTCATTTATTATAGGAAATAAAAACCGCATGAGCATGAAGAGCAGAACGAATCTGTGCTCTGAGCAGCCTTTTAAAATGGCATGAAGCCTTTCCATTTAAGACCCTTATAAAGTTGAAACCTGATCATTTTTGTCTGAATTGTTGATAAAGCATCTAGATCTGGTCACCTCCTTTGAAACAACCTAGTGATGTGGAGACTCAAATGAGAAAACATTTTACGAGATGGTGGTAAATGGTAAACATAGTCCACCATATCTCCAGTCAAATAGAAGTCCAAACAGGCACTTGATTCACTATAAACCAATCTATAACCCCTACTAATGTTGCCAATAATCAAAATAGAAATGTTTAAAAAGTCTTTTGGCAGACCGATAACCCTCCCAGTCTTGATACATCAATCATCCAGAAAGTTCCTGGTCCTTTTACTATTTTATTTATAAAGTATATAAAAAAGCATCCTATTTTGTCCAAATTGCATATTTAACAACATCATTTATAAAAGTGTTGCCGAGAATGATAATAGTCACTTCCACTGATCCAGTGCTGTATTTCGAACTGCCAAATTTCTGTTGTTTATTTATTAGAACTTATATACCGCCACTTCCAAAGATCAGTGGTGGTTTACAGAGAACAAAACTGGAACTTTACATTATAACATTGGAAAACTTATTTACAGGGCAAAACGTGATTATATAGATTAACGATTAGCATAACTATGTACAATAAGCAGATACTGTATAGAATATGCGTAGGTGCATGAGAGTGAGGGAAAGGAGGGGCAGGGGCTGTCAAGGGGGGTGTGATGTTTGGGACTGATTTTTGTTGGTGGAGGGTCCATAGTACTCAACAAATAGGTGGGTTTTGAGCTCTTTCTGGAAAGTTTGGAGGTCTTTGATGGCTCTTAGGTTGTCTGGTAATGCATTCCAAATGGAAGGGGCAACATAAGTGAAGGCTCTATTGCTGATAGTTTTGTTGGCGTTGCAGATGTGGGTTGGGATTATTAGTGTATTTTGGGAGCAGACCCTCCTGGTTCTTGAGTTGTTGGGTGGGCTAAGAAGGGAGTTGAGGAAAGAAGGGGCAATTTTATTATACAATTTGAAGGTAATTACAAATTTATAATGAGTTCTGCATCAGAGCGCATTATCGTATACATATCATAGTATTTTTCTCAAGTTAGATGATCCAAGCACCACACTTTTCTTGGTTAGCATTGCATTCGTATTCCTTATTGCAACTTCAACATGGTTTGGTGCATGCCACCAAATAACTGCAGAGGTCTCTCTCTTTATCTGATTTCAGTTTAGAGGGGGAGATAAACAATTGGAGATTAAGGAGGATAGCCCCTTAATTCCTCCTTAAAGAGCTGGCTGAAATGAGCACTTTAAAAAAAAGAAAAATCTTCAGCTGTAAATCCCGGTGTGGACATTTGGTCATGTCTGGGACATGTTTACTAAACTGCGCTTCCAGGGTAGCACAGGATTAGCACGTGGTTTCGGTATCATGCTAAAAAGTATCACAGGGCCCACACGCCAAGGCACTGTGCTGCCCTGTTATCGCAGGGTGGAGTGGGGCTGGGCAGGACATGGGCATTGCCAGTACATCATGGCTAGCATAGGCATTCATGGACCATGCTTGCTGCACGTATCACAGGCGCAGCTAATGCCGTCCATTCAAGTTAAAGCACTTTAAAATGCCCCACATATGCATTCCTTGTAGGAACTGGGGAATGCCCGTGAAGAATATAGGCCCACCCAGGCTACGCCCAAACCACACCCCTGGCATACCACCTTGCAGTTTCTCTGTTTTAGTGGTATCCACATGCAAATTTAGCCCTTTCTAAAATCTCCATTTCCGTTTGGAAATGCCAGATTATTCAAGTGGAGATCATGAAAAGGGTCCTAAAATAACCCCCTTAGTGTAATTTTCAAAATGAAATGATAGAGAAAACCTTTTTTTTTTTCATTTTAGCATTTGCTATCAGGGCTTCCCAAACTTTTTTTTTCCAGCGTGACTCCATTTTAGCAGAGGAAAATTCATGTGACCCCGGACACTAATCAAATAAAATTAGTACTCAAACAACATAAATATAAATATAAAAATATGTAATTTTGTACTTTTCAAAGTAATTATTCAGTGCACTCAGCATGCCTGACACATATGCTTTGAAATTGTGACACAGCTGCTTGAACATTTGCAGTGTGGGGGCTGAGTCTCTAGGGGGCAGTGTGTGTGTGCATGGGAGAGATGTGACCGGGAGCAGTATGTGTTTGAAGCTTTCTAGTGGGCTTTGAGGTCCCCTCCCAGAGGTTTACCCTGAGTTGGTCCCTAGCCATATCTATCACCGATCCTGGCAGATGTACATTCCAAAAGCTCATATATTCCAATCACTAAATAGAAAAGAAAATTGATTTTTCTACCTTGTGTTCTGGCCATTTGATTTTTCTAATCATGTGGCTCTGGTTTCTGCTTTCCTCTGTCTTCCCTGAGCTCTTGTTTCCAAGGTCACATGTCTATTTGCCATTCTTTCTCCTGTCTTCACCATCATCACCTACATCAGTCTTTAACACTAATCTTTCTTTGCAGTTTTCTTCCCTCCTTTTACCATTTAGTTGTCAGTCTCCTGCTGTTTACTGTATTTACCTGCAGCTTTCCATCACGTCCCCTCATCCATCCCTCCCACTCCTATCTCTCTCTCCTTCCCAAGCTTCCTATTGCCCAGACTTTGAGTAACTCTCGCCTTATGTCCAAATTCTTCCATCTCTCCTCTCTCACCTTCCCCATCCAGGGTCTCTCTTTCTCTCTCTTCCATGCTCATTAGCTCCTTCTGCCTCCTTAGCCCCTCAACACGTGTTCAGCATTCTTTCTGACTCCCTAGTCCTACCCCCATGTCCAGCATCTCTTCTGTCTCCCTAGTTCCCCCCCCCCTTGCCAGTATCTTTCTGTCTGTCTCCTTAGCCCTACCCTTAATGTTCAGTCTCGCCAGTCGTTGCAGCCTCTCGTCCAGAATTTCTTCTCTCTCACCTCCCCCAGTTCAAAACATCTTCCCCAGAGTTTTGCCCCATCACCATTATCTACTGTGTCTCCCTAGTCTTCTTACCCCATGTCCAGTATCTTATCTGTTTCTCAAGTTTCTCCCCAAAGACCTTCATCTCCTCTGTCTCACCAGTCACTTTCCCACCCATTTCTGGCATTTCCTGTCTCCCTGCCAGTGCTCCCACTTGTCAAGCATCTCCTATCTCCCTCCCTTTCCTGTTCAGCTTCTCCTCTGTCTCCCTCATTCCCCCTTCCCCATGTGCAGAATCTCCTCTGTCTCCCTGCCCTGTACCACCCCCACATTAAGCATCTCCCTGCAATACAACTTATTTCCATCCCCCATCATGTCAAGTGTCCTGCCTATTTCCCTTTCCCTGGTGGTCCACCATCCAACCATCCTTCCCCCTCCTCACTGGTGCAACATCTTCGCCCAGTCCTGCACCATCTCGTAGACAAACATTAAATTGAAACCCCAAGAAGCCAGGCTCCGCATGCAGTGCAAAACTAGAGAAATAAACTGTTGCAGCTCCCACTGTAATGTTTAAAATATAAAGCTGGCACACATAAAATCCATAAACTGACATATTGCAGTCATTAAACTGAAAATGAAATTCTTTATGTTTGTGACCTGGTAAAGTGGAGGAATAGCCTAATGCTTAGAGCACTGTCTTTATTACCAGGCTACTAATGTTCAGTTCCCACTAGCACTCCTTGTGGCCTTGGGAAAGTCACTTAACCCTCCATTGACTTGGAAGAAAAGCCTGGCAATCTACTTCTGGTCACTCTGCCAAGAAAGCCCAGGAGTTTCTGGGTTGCCAAGAGTCAACATTGACTTAAAGACATGCATTGCAATATGATCTGGCTGTTTTAATGTTTCTAATTGCCTGTGTCCCGATGTCTGGTTTCTGCATTCTATCTTCTCTTAACTCTCTTTTCCAGAGACTTTTCTTCCCCCAACCTCTTATTCCCCAGTCTTTGCAAATGCTCCTCCCCTCATTCAGCATCTCCCCCTCCATAACTCACAATCTCTGCCCAGCAATTTCCCTTCTCTCTCATCCTCATCCAATGTCTTCCCTCCTTTCCACCCCCCCCCCCAAAAAAAAAAAAATCCGGTCTCTTCCCCCATCCCTCCCTTTCCCTTCCCACTCTCTGTGCAACATCTTTCTCCTCTCTAACTCTCCCAGCCCAGTGTCTTCCCCTTCTCTCTCTCCCTCATATCCACATCTCCCCCCTCCTTATTTCCCATATCTAGCCTCAGTATCTCTATCTCCCTTGACCCTTCCTCCCCATGTCTAGCTTCACCTCTTTGTCACCTTTATTTCTCCATGTGCTCCCCCCATGTCCAGCATCACCCCTCTGTTACCCAATGTCTCCCCCTTCTAACACACACACACACACATGTCCAGCATCACCCCTCTGTTACCCAATGTCTCCCCCTTCTAACACACACACATGTCCAGTGTCTCCTCAATCTCCCTCCACCCGTATGTCTCGGATCTTCTGTTTTTCTTCCTTCCCCTTACTGTCCATTGATCTTCCGAACTCCCAACCTGTGTACAGGAACTTTATATCCAAATCAAGCCCTCCTGCTACCCACCACTTCTAATCAAAGCATGGGGCCTTTTCAATGTAGGCGTGCACATGCCTCTAAGGCTCTACTGGTCCTTCTTGTCCCACCCTCTGTGACATATACTTGTCACATCAGAAGGGGCAGGACAAGGAGTGCCATCAGGGTCTTAGAGGTGCGCGTGCTTGTATCAGAAAGACCCTGCACCTGATCACCGGCAGCAGGCTGGATTTGATGTGAGTTGGCCGCCAATGTTTTGGGGGCACAACTGTCTAACTTTGTGCCGCCCCTACTTCCATGTGATCATCCTCCCAGGGCATGCCCGAAAGTCTGATTCACCCCTGCCGCAAACCCAACATGTGGCCACGGACCCAAATGAGGATTTTGTGACTCCATTTGGGGTTGCAACTCACAGTTTGGGAACCAGTGTGGTTTTAGCATGTGGTAAAACAAAACAAACAAGTAAAACCCACAATGAAATAAATTATTTTTCCTTGCACATCTTTACAAAACAGCATGAGAGGGAAAGGGGTTAGCAGTATGCTGGAGCCATTTCTTTTTATCATGCCTGACTCCGAATATGATTTTTGCAACTAAGAAAGTGCATTTATTTCTTGATATCTTTAGATGCATCCTATACATATTTTCTGCCTTTCATGGTGTGCTGCTGTCTCATCCAAAGGCATTTGAAGCCAAGCATTGACCTAAGCTTTCAAAAAATAAAGTGGAAAGTTTGGTTGACTTGCAACTCTAAAATTAGTTTTCGGAAGTTCTGCAAGCAATGCTTCATTTCAGCTAGTTAATGACATTCTAGGCATTATTGATGTGATCAAGGTTGTCTTTTATTTACTGTTACGCTAGGAAGCTTTTCTGATAATATTAAACTACTACTTTGTGCATGATAATATTAAAAAAGGAAAAAGCGCACTCGGCTCACATAGGAGTATGTTTACTAAATTGTGTTAATGTAGCAGTGGCTAAGTTAACGCGCATTAGGTAATGTTAACGTGCATTAACGTAACCGGCCGCAGTAAGTCCTGCAGAGGGAGGAGAGAGGGCGGAGAGAAGGGGTCAATGGGCGGGGAGTGGGCGGGGAGAGGCTCCTTTTACACTAACGTGGGGAAATGAAGGGCCGAACATTACCGGGACTGAAAACCTGTTGTTAGATGCACATTTGCAGGAGAGAGAAACCATTTAAGCGTCAGCAATGTACAACATAGGCAGGTAGCCCAAGAAAAGTGATAGTAGTGCTCCATTTGCAGCAACAGCATAGTGCCCAAGTATAAAGGCCACTATGGTGATGGTGCAAATGGGGCATAGGAGGCTGCAGGCAGGACATGTAGTGGGGGCAGCTGGGGCACAGGGTGGACTAGGCAGGTGCCTAGGTGGCACATAGGAATATAAAACTGGAAATCAGCAAGACAGCAGCTGACAAAGGCCAAACACAATCCACCTATATCTACCTGGTCCACCCTAGCTAACAGTTGCCAGGGCACTGACCTGACATCCCCCCAGCCAACCCTCCCCCAAGCGAGGGACATAATATTGGTAGGCGGTGATGGGGGGGATGTGAGGATGCCCATGTATGCCTCCGACCCCAGACCCCGCTCCCTAGGCGACTGCCTACCCACACAATGGATGGCCTGGGAATGCGCACTACCAGCACCGACAGCATATGGTCATGTCAGCATGGCAGGGGGGTGGGTGTGTCCGTGCTGGAGGGGGCAGTGGCACCTGCCTGCAGTGCACCTAGGCCATGCCTTGTACCAGTATGTGGTGTGCAGTGCAACATAAAAGGTCTGGCTGAGGAAAAGTACAGGTAGCTCCAGGATCTACTGTGCATGTGGGGTGCAGTACACACAGACAGTGTGTCCAGAAACAGAGAATCACAGGTTCAGATCCCAGCTGTGGATCCTGCAGAGCATGTCCTCATATTTTACCCTACAATGCAGATGCAACAGCAACATGTGCAAACCCCAAAGCAGCAGCCAACAGGGGTACAAACACCCACTCACACAGGTTCCATAATCCAGAGCTGCATGGAGATTCAGGCTGTTGGCCCCAGCACAGAGCTACAGTTATCACCAGAGCACTACTACTACATCCTGCACAGTTTATCAGTGTTGGCACTGTGATCAGGACCAGTGTGACAGGCAGGGTTGCCAACCACCCCTATCTTTGCACAATGCTGCAATAGGAGTGAGTGAGTGTGTGAGTGTGAGTGTGTGTGTGTGTGTGTGTGTGTGTGTGTGTGTGTCCATTGTTTTGTGGCTGCCCATACCTCACTGGGCCCACAATGTCCCAATGTTACCAGCATTAGTCTGAATATGTGCATAATGAGGAGCAAGGTATTGTGGGTATAGCCCAGAGAGGGCGGATTGGCCAGGATGCATCTTCACAGGGTGTGGGGCAATAGCTGGGACACTGTAGTGTCTGACCACTGCCTGCATGGACAGGGTGGCCACAGTATGTCATGCTGGGAGGACACTCTCACTCTGACTGAGCAGTGACTATGGCATGTCTAGGTTCCCACATAGCGCTCAACAGTATTTGCCTCCAGTGATGTCTGTGTGTTATTAGTGTGGGTGTTGAGTCATTGAGGTCCTGGCTTGGTATGTATAGTTTTTCTATGAGCATGTGCTATGGATTGGCTAGTGGATTGTCTTTAGTTAGTCTGTGCATGGTTAGAACACCTTGTAGGGTGCTACAGGTGAATAGCAGACTGCGGTGTGAGGCAATTGAGGTTTTCCAGACCTAACATGAGCATTATTGCTTGTCTACCACTGCCCCAGTCACAGATATGGCTCTGGCCCACCATCCCTGGAGGGCTGTCTTATACCAGCAGGATGGAGATTGCTTCATGGGGGCTCAGGCAACTGTTTCTCCACTCCCTTGCCTACAAAAAGGTTTACTGTGGGCCCTTTGGGGTGTATAGTGTATATTACCTTGACCTGTATAGGCACTGCTACACAAACTTTATGTGAGTCCAGAAACCTCTCTGCCCTGATAACAGGTGCATATGGCAGCCAGACCCTAACACTGGGTATGCACTAATCTGGGTGGTGTCTTGTTCTGGAGGGCCAAATGTGACTGCAGAATACAGAGGAAACCAAATTACCTTTGGATGCACTGCAAGGAACACCTGTCACACACCGGTAGTGATGGCAATGTACAGCAGGACCTATCTCTAGCACCACATGTATTGTGGACCTAGTGCTGGGTGCCCATCCTATCGCTCAGGGTGAACACAGAACCTGCACAATGGCATGGTCTGTAGCTATTCTGTGCCAGTATCACGCACTGTCAGTTCATCTTTCCAAGCTGAGGTATCGGAGAGATGCAGACCCCATTTGGTGATCAGCTGTAGACAGCTATTCAGCATGTGCATTCCATCATGGGTACTGGTGGGGTTACCCTGTCCTGGCACTCAGAGCAGACAGTTTGTGCAGTGACCTGCAGTCCTTCTGTACCCAGCCATTGCTGTGAGATACACCACGGAGGTATAGCCTACTGGTTAGTACAATGACGTTCTCGGCAGTGGTCATGGGTTTAATTCCTCATTCTTCCCTCCTTTCATGCCTGTCCTGCTCAAATAGTTTGCATCTACATGAACAAATGCCCCCTCCCCCTGAGGAAGAATCGAAACGCACAGCTGGTACCTAAACGGTGGTGTTGGGGAAGTTCATCATTTTTAAGATAAGCACGTTTTCATTTACTCGTCCAGATAGCAATAGTTTGAAATCTCAGCAACAGAATAAGTCAATAATATCAATTGAGAAAATTATAATTTTTGAACAACGTCAAGGGTTACTTAGAAAGCTGAATATCTGCTACATTTAAACAACTTACAGGAACCAGAGAGGTCATTGATGCAAATAAAGCAACATATTTCCCTGAGAAACAGTACTGGGGAGGTTGCTGAAAAAGTCTGAGACCCTGGTTTCTTGTTAATATTATCATTCATCATTTTATCGAACAAGTTAGCAGCTCAAATTGAGGTTCGGCTTACTTAAACCTTTGAGTCAATTTGGAGGGTTATATACCTTTTGCTTTGGTTACCCTGATCCCTCTACATAAAACGACCGCATCTCACCAGTGCAAATAGTTTGCATGCCTGTAACAATCATCTTTTTGCAGATCTGTGCTGCCAGACCATAATACCCTCTCCACAGTTGCCAACATTCCTTCGGTCCGTCTATCTGCGTCTGTCAGCTGTGTAGAGTCCTGTCTGCCTGTGCAGGCTGCCACCCCATGTCCTGCACTGCTACCCTTTCCTGCATTGCACCTCTTCATGCTTTCCTCACCTGTGCCTGATCTGCATGGCACCACCACTCCTCTGTCCACCCATCATTGTAACTATCCTGCCACCTCCGCCTCCACTGGGGGGCACATATTCCCATCGTCTGCCACCCACTGTCTTTTCAGTACTTTGCATTGCCAACACCCTGTGCTGTGGTACAGTTGCCCCCAACATGTTTGTCAACAGTACTGGCAACCACATGGGATGCCCGCAGATATGGCAGGTCCAGCAGCTCCCAGCTCTCCCTCCTTCACGCACCAGTTCATTGCCTTTCCTCGGTGCTCTATCTAGTGTTAGGGCTACATCTGTTTCTGTGCCTCACAGGTCATGCATGTCATCATGAAGCACCTTGCAGCCCTTAGGGCAGACTAACCTAGGGCACCGTAACCTTGTTAGGCCACCTTAACCTATGGTTCCAGAACCCAGGGTGCCTTCTAAGGTGCCTTGTCCAGGGGTGCCTAATACAGTGCTTAACCTAAGGAGCCCTATAGGGCACCCTACAAAGCTCCTTATGAGGCACCTTACAAGGCAACTTAGAGGGCACCTTATAAGGCACATTACAAGGCACCTAACAAGGAACCTTATAATGCACCTGATAGGGCACCTAACAAGGCACATTATAAGGCACCTTATAGGGCACCTTACAAGGCACCTTACAGGGCACCTTATAAGGCACCTTGTAAAATGCCTTATAAGGTGCCTTATAAGGCGCCTTGTAATGCATGGTACCTGACAGGGCTTGCTGTAACGATGCAATGCCCATGCCTTTATATGGGCATCCGTAACACTACCGGGGAACTTAATGCGGGTAACATTACTGGAGTTTAGTAAACATACCCCATAGATTTTTCTGCCAATTTTTCTCTCTGAGTGTGCTACGTTTTTTCTTTGAATTTCAATTTCCTAGCCATCACATCCGCCACCCTTGCCCTTATTTAAATGTGTGCCTGAAGCACCAGATAGAACTTCATTTCTAATTTCAAGTGCTTTGAATTATCACGTCATCCCTGCAAGAGCTCAAACGATGTGGCTGGTAGGTTTTATTCTGGAAATAAACTAAGGGGTATGTTTACTAAAGCGCGGTAATGTAGCAGCGGCTATGTTATCGCGTGATAAGTGACATTAACGCACGCTAACATAACCAGATGCAACGTTAACGTGCGTTAATGTCTCCGGCTGCGCTATTTTCCACAGAGGGTGGAGAGAGGGCGGAGAGAAGGGGTCAATGGGTGGGGAGACGCTACCGTGGCATTATCACTGTGAACTGAAGGGCAGAAAATTACCGCAAGTGAAAACCTGGAGTTAGATGCATATTTGCAGGAGAGAGAAACCATTTAAGTGTCAGCAATGTACAGCATAGGCAGAGAGTCCAAAAACAGTAATAGTAGTGTTACATGTGCAGCAACAGAATAGTGCTCAGGTATGAAATGGCACTATGGTGAGGCTGCAAATGGGGCATAAGGGGCTGCAGGCGGGACGTGCAGTGGGGAAGCTGGGGCAGAGGGTGGGCTAGGCAGATGCCTAGGTGGCACATGGAAACGGAGAAATTGGAAATCAGAAAGACAGCAACAGACCAAGGTCAAACATGCCCATGAGTCCGTGTCCCATCCAGGGGACATTGCCCAGCAGGTACCCCAAAGGGCACATGACATTGGCAGGCGGTGCCTGGGGAAAGCGTGAATGCCTATTTAGCACCCCCTACCCCAAAACCCACACCCTAGACAGCCACCTACCTGCACACTGGATGGCCTGGGACTGCGCACCACCAGCATATGGGTATGTCAGCATGGTGGGGGAGGGATGCTGGTGGTGGAGGGGGTAATGGAAGCTGCCCAAAGAAGACCAAGGCCAAGCCCTGTTCACGTGGGTGGCGTGCAGTGCAACAGACAAGGTCTGTCTGATGGACAGTCATGGTATCCCCAGGGATAAATCTACTTCTGTGGCAAAAGTATGGTGCAGTACACATAGCCAGTGTGTCCTGGGGCAGAAGGTCACAGGTTCAAGTCCCAGCAGTGGCCCCTGCAAACCATATCCCTATATTTTACCCTACATAGCACATACAACATAAACATGTGCACTCCCTAGAGCATCGGCCAACAGGGGCACAAACACCCATACCCACAGGCTCTACTATCCAAAGCCTCATGGAGAGGCAGGCTCCTGGGCGCGGCACGGAGCAGCCCTTATCACCAAAGCACTACTACTAGCACTTGCATACTTTAGCAATGCCTGCACTGTGCTCAGGACTAGTATGGCAGGCAGGGCTGCCAACCACCCCTATCTTTGCACAATGCTGAAATAGGAGTGGGAGTGTGTGTATGTCTATCCATTGTTTTGTGGCTGCCTACTTCTCACTAGGCCCACAATGCTTACACTGTTTCCAGCGTTAGCCTGCCAATGTGCATAATGAGGAGCAAGGTATTGTGGGTATGGTCCAGACAGGGCAGACTGGGCAGAATGCATCTGCGCAGGGTGTGGGGCAATGGCTGGGACATTGTAGTGCCCAACCACCACCTGCATAGACAGGGTGGCCACAGCATGTCATGCTGGGAGGGCACTCTCACCCTGACTGAGCAGTGACCATGGCATGGCTAGGTTCCCACAGAGTAGTCTACAGGGTATCTCTCAGGTGATATCTGTGTGTTCTTTGTTCTGGGGTCTAATCACTGCAATATCTGCTTGTTTGTGCTTATGCCCCACCTACAGGTGCACATGTTTTTGCTGGGGACATGCATTATGGACTGTTTAGCAGACTGTCTGTAGGCAATGTGTGTATGGCTGGAATGTTGTACAACAGATGCAAACTGACTGCTCTCTGCAAGTGAATGTCAGGTGGTGATGGTGCAGACTGGCTGCGCCCTCTGCTGGTGAATGTCAGATTGTGGTGGGGGGCAGCTGAGCTTTCCCAGGCTGTCTGCCAGTGCATGTGTGATAAGTACAGATCTGCATCAGCTGTTCTGGATGGTGCCCTTTTGCGAGCAGGACTGGAGTTGATGGTCTCACAGCCCTTCATCATGCTCCTCTATTGCCTCCATTGTAAATTTATAGAGCAGGGGTGTCCAACCCTGTCCTGGAGGGCTGCAATCCTGGAAGGGTTTTGGGATAGCCCTATTGAATATGCATGAGGTATATATGCATTAGAGATATCCTGCCAACCTGACTGGTTTGTGGCCCTCCAGGACTAGATTTGGAGACCCCTGCCTTACACCTCTGTCATTTAAGATTGTGAGTGGGCAAGGTACAGATGTCCTAGGACTGGGTTGGACACCCCTGATGTAGAGTGTTGGTCTGTTGGGGGCAGATCCTGTCCACCACCTTGACCCAGACAGGGAGGGTTGGTAAATGGCAGTGCTACATATTCCGCATGTGGGTCCAGACACCCCCTGCTTTTCTAACAATTGACCATGGCAACCACACTGGATGTGCTTAACTTGGGTGGCTCCTAGTCTCCAAGGGCTAGATGTAACTCACAAATACATATAGACACAGGATTAGCTTAAATATGGCTGAAAGGAATACCTATCACACACTAGCAATGATAGGGCTCTGCAGTAATGCCTATCTCAAGCAACCCGGGTACTGCGGACCTGATGCTGGCCGCCCCACCTCACCCTCAGGGTGAACACAGTACCAGCACAATGGCATGGTGTGTGGCTACTCTGTGCCAGTATCTCGCACGGTCAGTTCCTCCTACCACACTGAGGTGCTGGAGAGCTGCATACCCCATCTGGTGATCAGATGTAGACAGTTTGTGTGGTGACCTGCAGTCTTTCTGTAGCCAGCCACTGCTGAGACAGACGCCAGAAAGGTATAGACTACTGGTTAATACAATGATGTCCTAAGCAGAGGTCATGGGTTCAATCCCTCCATCGTCTCATTTTAGGAGGCAAGTCCTTTTCATTCCTGTGACAATCATATCTCTGCAGATCTGTGCTGCCAGCACATAATACCCTCATCACAGTTGCCAGCCATCCTTCTGTTTGTCTATCTGCATCTTTCAGCTGTGTAGCATCCTGTCTTCATGTGCTGGCTGCTACCCCATGTCCTGCACTGGTACCATTTTCTGCATTGTGGCTCTCCATGCTTGCCTCTCCTGTGTTTGCTCTGCATGCACTCCTCTGTCCTCCTGTCATTGCAAATGTCTTGCCACCTCTACCTCCACTGGCGGACACGTATTCCCATTCTCTTCCACCCACTGTCATTGTAGTACTTTACATTGCCAATACCCTGTGCATCGGTACAGCTACCTCCAATATGTCTGTCCATTTTGCCAACTGCCAAATTGACTGCATGCAGATTTGGCAGGTCCATCAGCTCCCACCTCTACTTCCTTCCATCACTTGCCCATTGCCTTTCCTTGGTGCTCTGTTCAGTGTTAGGTTTACATCAGTTTTTTGCCCTTACATTTCATGCTTTTTAACTTGGGGCACCTTACTTCCCTTAGGCACCATATCTTGGGTCACCTTATCATCCTTAGGGCACTTTGTATGGCACCTTAGGTTAGGCACCTTATAAGGTGCCTTAACCTAAGGCGCCTTATAAGGCGCCCTACAGGGCACCTTATACAGTGTCTTCAGCCTTGTAATGTGCTGTCAGCTTTAATATGTATTGTCCGTTTAATGCGCAATACCTGGCAAGGCGCCCTTTACCGCTCGTTACACAGCCATTGCTACCTCAATGCTGATACGCCCACTTCCTTATATGGCATTGCTCATGTTAGCGCTGCACTTTTCGCCGGTAACGTTATTGCGATTTAGTAAACATACCCCTTAGTTCCAAGAAGCTTACATTCCACTGCTGAGTGGCTATCATTAAGGCCACTTTTACCTATGATCAAAAGGAGCCCCGATTCCGCTAAAGTACAAGCTGCAATGCTGATAATCTGATCATGTCTTTGTCTGTCTCCTTGCTCCCACCTCCCATTGGGCTATTCAGTTTCACTTCCTCCTCCTTCACTTTTGGGTGGTATGGAGCTGTACTTTGTTCATATTTATACACTGCATTTGGACGACATGTCAGAACAATAGAGGATGTGGCACAGGCCATACCCCTCCTTCCCTCTATCTCCCAAAAGAAAAGAAAAAAAAATAACCAATGTGACTGAACCTTAGACCATGAGAGACTGCTAGAGATGGGGGGGGGGGGGGAAGGGGGCAGGCAGCTGCTTTGCAGGAACATGCCTCCTCCTGTCTGCTTGTTTGGGTGTCTCAAGTATGCATGTTATGCTGTGCTGTACAAACACAGGCAGGGCTGGCTCAACCATAAGGCAATCTAGGCAGATGCCTAGGGAAGCAGCTTCTAGAGGAGGGTTGTGGCAAAGAAGAGGGCATTCAAAGCTAAACAATAGATTCTGACAGCAAGAGGATGGCATAAGGCTTGCCTAGGGCACCAACACCTTCAATCAACTCTGGGGCCATCCCTCGGCAAAGGTACAGCCCCTATACTTGTTTACATGCACGGGAGAACTTTAGACATGTGGGGTCTGGGTCAAGGATGGTGGGCCATCCCAGATTAGGGCATAAGAAAACAGCAAAACTAAGCCTTGACTCCATGTGAGTGTCCAAGGTCTGTAGAAAGAGGCAATAGGTGTAGGCAGAGAGTAAGAGAGCTGTTTTGGGTGAGTTTTTATCATCATCAGTGAGCATCTATCTTTATTTTTGGTATGGCATTATTTGCTTCTCACACCCATAAAACAATAAAACTGCAAGTCTTACTTAAAGCCCTTAAGTAGGAATTGCGTCTTTTTTTCTTGCTTTAATTCATCGAGATGCAGCGCAAACAGAATTATTTGAGAGGAGTTGCTACAGAGTTTTGAATGGAGGAGATGTTGATCGATTATTATAGCTATTCTTAAAGTTCATCTCTGATATTTTGTCTTTAATCGTGTGTGTGTGTGTGTGGGAGAGAGATGGGGGGATTAGGCTTGGGTAAGACAGGCGCCATACAGAGCCTGATGCAAAGTGTGGGTGAGTAAGTGTGCAGGCACACTTATTGCTGTGTGCAGGGGTGTGAGCTGGGCAAATGTTAGGCAAGCAGTGAGCAACTAGAGGATTGAGGGGAAGACCAGGAACAAGAGAGAGAGGAAGAGCAAAATGGGGTGGGGAGTGTTGAACAAAGAAGTGGGTAGAACATGAGATCTTGAAAGAGTGTAGAGGGATAGATTGGGTGGGGGTGCTGTGGTGAAGAAGAATGGGGATAGAATTTCAGTGGGAGAGTAGAAATGCTGTGTTGCGAGGGGGGAGGGGGGATGTAGAAAAACAAGCCTTGGCAGAGAAAGGCAGGTTGAGAGAGGGGTACATTCAAGTGGGCATTCAAGGTTTGAGTGGAGAGAGAAAGAGGCCTGGAGGGACAGACAGGGGGCAGCTCTTACATGTTTGCATTTTGAATTGTACAAGAAATGTTTTCTGTTTCTCTAATGGTTCATGGCACTGCAAATCTGAGCAAAAAAGTGAATGAGGATGGGGCACACAGAAGAGAAAGTGTGTGTAGGAGGATAAATGGAACAGTGACTGAGTATGAGTATGTCGTGGGGGCAATCAGAGGACAACAAAAGACTGAGAGTGGGGGCAAATGGAATAGAGAGCAAGAGACTGTGAGGCAAAGGAGATCAAGAATTGGGACAGAGCAAAAGTGTGAATATTTTTTTGGGGGGGAGGATAGAAAGAAGAGAGAGCAAGAACATGTATGAGAGTGTGTATGTTTGTTTGTCTGGGGTAGGGAAGGAACAGGAAGAGAGCAAAAACATGTGTGAATAAGGGTATTGTTTATTGTTTATAATCACTTGATATACCGCCCCCATTACATCGAGGCGGTTTACAATAAAACTATAAAATATATAAAATGATTAAAAAGAAAAGGAAAATAACAATACTTTAAAAAAATACTTTTTCTTAAAAAGGATAGGAGAAAAAGAAGGTCAGGATAGAGAAGATAGATTGCAAATAGGAGCAAATCATAGGAGAAGCAAAAATCACTGGAAAAGATTAAAAGCAGCAGAGAAAAAAAGTGTTTTGAGACGGGAGCGGAAATTAGGAATGGACTGTTCTAGACGGAGGTCAGTGGGGAGGGAGTTCCAGAGAGCAGGACCAATGTAAAAAAAAGCTGATTGCCGGGTAGAGTGAAGGTGAGCTTGAGAGGGAGAGGGGAGGTGCAAGCGATTAATATGAACTGAACGAAGACTGCGGGTGGGAGTGTGAAAGGTTAATAGATCAGATAGATACTGAGGTGTGTGCAGATAAATAGCCCGATGGACAAGGGTGAGGATCTTAAACTGAATTCGAAAGTGTATTGGCAACCAGTGAAGATGCTGAAGAATAGGAGTGATATGGTCACGGGGAGAGGCATGGAGGATCATCCGAGCTGCAATATTCTGTATGAGTTGTAATCGGTGGTGCTGGTATTGGGGAATACCAGCATAAACAGGATTGCAAAAATCTAACCTAGTGATAACTAAAAAAATGTAAGAGGGTGGAAAGAGCCTGAGGGAAGAGAAATGGTCTGATGGCACGGATTCGTCTAAGGCAATGGAAAGAGCGACGAGACACCTGGGAAATGTGATCATGAAACGAGAGATTACTATCAAAAAAGACACCTAAATACTGAAGCTTAGAGACTAGAGATATTGAGGTACCCGAAAAAGATGGAGCAAGCTTTTAAACTAGATAATAGAGGAAAGCCGACAGTCGCCCAAGAATGTATCCTTGAAGGATACTACAAAAAGCAGAGAGGTTCCAAAAAAGAGTAAAGTAGCCCAAATGCCCTCGAGTATGGAGCAGACAGAGCTTAAAGATCCCAAATTACCCATGTCTACCAATAGCCAAATTAATTTGAATAAAATACAGTCTCTAAAATGCTTGTATGCAAATGCTAGACGTCTACAAAACAAGATGGGAGAGTTAGAATATATAGCACTAAACGAGAGGTTAGATATGATTGGAATATCAGAGACATGGTGGAAGGAGGACAACCAGTGGGACACTGTGATACCTGGGTACAAACTATATCGTAATGATAGAGCTGATCAAATTGGTGGAGGGGTTGCACTCTATGTTAGAGAGGGCATTGAGTCAGAAAGGATAAAAGTTTTGCAAGAAACAAAATTTGCTGTAGAATCTCTATGGATTGAAATTCCATGTAAAAAGGGGAAGGCGATGGCAGTGGGGGTGTACTATCGTCCGCCTGGCCAGAATGAACAAATGGATGATGAAATGCTCAAAGAAATCAAGGAAGCTAGCAAAAGTTACAGTGCAGTAATAATAATGGGTGATTTCAATTACCCCGGCATCGACTGGGTCAGTGTCACAACAGGACATGCTAGGGAGATAAAGTTCCTAGATGAAATAAATGACTGCTTCTTGGAGCAGCTGGTTCATGAACCGAACAGAGGGGAAGCAATATTAGACCTAGTCCTTAGTGGAACACCAGATGTAGTGCAAGAGATAAGGGTGTTGGGGCCACTTGGCAATAGTGATCATAGCATGATCACCTTTGATTTAATTAGTGGAGGAGGGATAGTAAGGAAATCCACAGTACTACCCGTTAACTTTCGAAAGGGAGACTATGATAAAATGAGGAAAACAGTTAAGAAAAAACTAAAAGGAGCAGTTGCAAAGGTTAAAGACGTACATCAAGCTTGGGTGTTGTTGAAAAATACTATCTTGGAAGCCCAGACCAGCTGTATTCCACGCTTTAAGAAAAGTGGAAGGAAGTCCAAAAAACTGCCAGTATGGTTTAAAGGTGAGGTCAGAGAGGCTGTTGTTGCCAAAAAAGCATCTTTCAGGAAATGGAAAAAAGAGCCAAACGTTGAAACCTGGAAACAGCACAAGCACTGGCAAGTCAAATGCAAGGCATTGATAAGGCAGGCAAAGAGAGAATTTGAGAAGAAGCTTGCTGCGGAAGCAAAAACGCGAAATAAAGACCTTTTCAAGTACATTCGTAGCAAAAAACCTGTGAGAGAGTCAGTTGGTCCATTAGATGATAAAGGGGTGAAAGGAGCACTAAGAGGCGACAAGGCGATAGCGGAGAGACTGAATGAATTCTTTGCTTCGGTCTTTACTGAGGAAGATGTAGGGATGTTACCCATGACTGAAGTGGTATTTAAAGGTGTGGAAGAATTGAAGGAAATATCGATACATCGGGAAGATGTCTTACAACTATTAGATAAACTGAAGAGTAGCAAATCACCTGGGCTGGATGGTATACATCCAAGGGTGTTGAAAGAACTGAAATTTGAGATTGCAGACCTGCTATCAGTAATCTGTGAACTATCATTAAAATCATCTCTAATACCTGAGGATTGGAGGATCGCCAATGTAACACCAATTTTTAGAAAGGGTTCGAGGGGTGATCTGGGAAACTACAGACCGGTGAGCCTGACATCAGTACTGGGAAAAATGGTAGAAACCATCATAAAGAATAAAATTACTCAGCATGTAGATAGTCACGACCTAATGGGAGACAGCCAACATGGCTTTAGACAAGGAAGATCTTGTCTTACTAATCTGTTATGTTTTTTTGAAGGAGTGAATAAACAGGTGGACAAAGGTGAGTCGGTTGATATTGTGTATCTGGACTTTCAGAAAGCCTTTGACAAGTTCCCTCATGAGAGACTTTTGGCAAAACTAAAGAGTCATGGGATAGGAGGCAGTGTACTATTGTGGATCAGGAACTGGTTAAAAGATAGAAAGCAGAGGGTAGGGCTAAATGGCCAATCTTCCCAATGGAGAAAGGTGAATAGTGGTGTACCCCAGGGATCTGTGCTGGGTCCGCTGCTTTTTGACATATTCATAAATGACCTGGAAAGTGGAATAACGAGTGAGGTTATCAAATTTGCAGATGACACAAAACTATTTAAAGTTGTTAAAACCCAGGAGGATTGTGGAAAATTGCAAGAGGATCTTGATAAATTGGAAGACTGGGCATCAAAATGGCAGATGAAATTTAATGTGGAGAAGTGCAAGGTTATGCACCTAGGGAAGAACAACCCAAACTATGGTTACACGATGCAAGGTTCCACATTAGGAACTTGAACCTGTGACCTTTTGCTTTTGAACACACTGGCTGTGTGCATTGCACCACTGTGTTGCCACAGAGACAGTACATTCCCTGGATATACCATGACTCTTTGTCAGACAGAGCCTGTTTGTTGCAGTGCACGGCACCCACCTAAACAGGACTAGGCCACGGTTTGCTCTGGGAAGCTGCCACTGCCCCCTCCACCACCAGTATCCCTCTGCCACCATGCTGACATGCCCTTCTTCTGGTGGTGCTGGTGGAACGCAGTCTCAGGCCATCCAGTGTGCAGGTAGGCGGCTGCCTATGGTGCGGGTTCTGGGGTAAGGATGCCTGCATAGCTGTCCACGCTTCCCCCCAGCACCGCATGCCAATGTTCCGTGCCCTTCGGGGTACCTGCTGGGTACTATCCCCTGTGACACTGTGGGGAGCACACTCGTGCCCATGTTGGGCCCTCAGCAGTTGCTGTCTGGCTGCTCTATTGTTTCAGCATTCCTATGGGCCAGCTAGGCATCACTCTAGTCCGCACTGTGGCCCAGCTGCACCACAGCATATGCCTCCTGCAGCCCTCTGTATCCTGTGACCTTCTGCTCCTGAACACACTGGCTGTGTGTACTGCACCACTGTGTTGCCACAGGGCTAGGCCATGGTCTGCTCTGGGCAGCTGCCTCTGCCCTCTCCACCACCAGTACCCCTCTGCCACCATGCTGACATGCCCTTCTGCTGGTGGTGCTGGTGGTGCGCAGTCTCAGGCCATCCAGTGTGCGGGTAGACGGCTGCCTATGGTTTGGGTTCTGGGGTAGGGGTGCCTGCATAGATGTCCACGCTTCCCCCCAGCACCACCTGCCAATGTTCTGTGCCCTTGGTGGTTCCTGCTGAGTACTATCCCCCGTGACACTATGGGAAACACACTAATGCCCATGTTGGGCCCTCATCAGTTGCTGTCTGGCTGCTCTACTGTTTCAGCATTCCTATGGGCCACCTGGGCATCACCCTAGTCCGCACTTTGGCCCAGCTGCACCACAGCATGTGCCGCCTGCAGCCCTCTGTATTCCCTTTTCCAGCATCTGTCCAGTTGCCCGTTCCGACATGCCCGCCCTGCTGTTGTGGATCATGTGCACGCCATAGGAAACCTGGCCAATGGAGTTGGAAACCCTGCTCATTCACCTTGTATGGGGACGGAGCATAGACCCTTCCAAAATTCATATCTTTTTTTTGGAACTTTCTTGGGAGTGTTTTTTGATGTTTCCCATTGATATCACTATTGGCCAGCTTGGTTATTTTATTTTTATATTTTCTTCTGTACATTTTCAAAGTTTATTTGCCCTTTTGTTCCATGCACATATATCACACGTATCACTTTTTGTAGGTTTCCCTGGTTTTGCTGTACATTGCTGACGGAAATGGTTTCTTTTCCCTTTAAATCAGCTCTAACGCCAGGGTTTCACTGCCATTAGTTTTGAACTTCGGATTTCACAGCATTAGTGTGCGGGGAGCCTCTCCCCTCCCACTCTCTACCCATTGACTCCTTCTCTCCGCCCCTGGGGAGCCTTCCTCTGCCCTCCGGGAGCCTTTCTCCGCCTTCAGCGCTCATTTGCGCCGCTGCGCGTGTTATCACCTGCTAAGGTACCTTATCGCCCAGTAAGGCGCCTTCATCGCACTCAGCGCGCACGTTAAGACGGTTTAGTAAACATACCCCTTAGTGTATGGTAACTTTATGGAAATATGTATGCAAATGAGGCTCCTTATGCAAATGATGCCCTGCAAGGAGTCTCCACACATGGCCCCGCACCCCCCTTGGGCCGCCCCTGCCCCACCAATACCCATGATGCAGTGCACATGCAGAACAGCAGTCTACAGCTGAGCACTGAATGGAGAATGTATGTATCCGTCACCGCAGCTCAGCCAGAGGACCTGACAGTGTGTGATACAAGCACAGAGCAGCTACAAACCGTGCTACTGAGCAGTGTCTGTGGTCACCCTGAGGGTGAGGATGTGTGCCCTACACCAGGTCCCCAGTACCTGCCTATGCTGCAGATCCCCACAGCTACCAGTGTGTGCAGGTAGTTTCTGTAGTATAATATGCTAGTTGCCTTGTATTCTGCTGTATGTGCCAGTCATGTTCAGCCCAGGATCCACCTAAAACAGTGCATTTGTTACATGCAGTGTTATAATGCTGATATAATGGCCACCTACTCCTGGGGGAGGGGTATCCTGTGACTTGTCTCATCTCTATTTCTTTTCCAGCTTTTTGAGTGAACCTTTTGCTTCTCTGATTGTGTTTGAGTACCAGAGAGTGTTGGCTTTCCTGCGTGTGTATGACTTTTCTTTGTTTGGATCTGGTGCAGCTTTAGATAGAATGAGGTTCCATTTTTCTATAGTTTTGTCTAGGTTGTAACATTCTTATTGGACTTGTGGCATTATTTCCTTCAGGAAAGTTTCCTTGTGGTAGGCTCTGAATCTTCTTCTATGAGGATCACGAATTCCCCATCTACTACACGTTTTCGTAAAAACCTGAAATCATAGCTTTATGATTCTTCATGGATTTTTGACTTGCACTTTATGGTCCTCTTTTCTGTTTGTATTTCTTTCTCTAATATGAAAACTCTTGCTGTTAACCGCACTGAACCACATGACTTGGGATTGTAGCGGTATACAAGTACATGTTAGAATTAGAATTAGAATTAAAATGAAAGGAAGGGAAAGTGATAGAGGGGATTAACAAAAAGGGGGCGAGAACACAAAATAAATACTGATCTAGAATTAAAATAGCCATGTTTTGGTATAATGTCTATTAGGTAATGTCCTCACAAAAATATTAAAGAACAAGACATAAAACACAAATGATAAATTTCTTGAAAAGACAAGGCTATGCATGCCTAAGTGGTAATGTTGGACTGCATGGTCACAAGCCCAAGTGAGGCTTACAGACAAAAAGGCAACTTTTTGCAGAGATTGAATTTAAACTAATTTTAAAATACTCTCCATTAAAATGTTCATACAAAATGATGGGAAATACAGAAAATAACAAATTGTATAAAACCTTCAAGTATAAATAATTCTGTATATAAAAATTTGAAAAAAAACATATGTATATGAGTATAAACACATGAAAATATTCAAACTAAAAACTTATCAAAAAAGAAAAACCTAACAAAAATCTAAAAATATATTACAGAGATGCAGTTAAGAAATCCTTCTTTTATTCTGAGAAGTACATTTAATGTGGAAAACTGCAAAGTTATGCACCAGGGAAAGAACAACCCAAACTTTGGTTACACGATGCAATGTACGACCTTAGAAACCACCACCCAGGCAAAAGATTTAGCCGTCATAGTGGATTATACATTGAAATCCTCCATCCAGGGTGCAACAGCAGCCAAGAAAGCAAATAAAATGCAAGGTATTATAAGGAAAGGAATGGAGAATAAAATCAAGGATATTATAATGCCTCTGTATTGTTCCATGGTGCAAGCACACCTTGAATATTGTGTGCAGTTTTGGTCACCATATCTTACAAAGGGAATAGCGGAATTAGAAAAGGTACAGAGAAGAACAACCAAAATGGTAAAGGGGATGCAAGGAAACCTTTATGAGGAGAGGCTTAAATGGTTAGGGCTTTTCAACTTGGAAAAGAGACAGCTGAGGGGAGATACGATAGATGTCTATAAATTAATGAATGGTTAACGTCCATTGGTTGTTTACACTGGAGTGGAGGAGTGGCCTAGTGGTTGGGGCAAGGTACTTAAGGTCGGGGGTTCAAATCCCACTAGAGGACAGCAACCTTGGGCCAGAAGGACTGGGGTTTCTAGTCCCACAGGTGCTCCTTGTGGTCTTGGGCAAGCCACTTAACCCTCCATAGCCCATGTTCCCTGTAAAATAGTTATCTCCAAGTTATAATGCCCTGTTCAATGTAATTTTAGTTTGTTCAATGTAAACCGCACTGATGCAGAATAGCACGGTATATAAGAGAATGTAAATAAATAAATATAAAGTAGAAAAACTAGAGGACATTCAATGAAGCTACAATGTAACCCATGTAAGTCTGATAAGAGAAAATATATTTTTACTCAATGTGTAATCAAACTCTGGAATTCATTACCAGAGAATGTAGTAAAGGCTGTTAGTGTAGCTGGGTTTAGAAAATGTTTGGACAATTTCCTGGAGGAAAGGTCCATAAACCATTATTAAAGAGGACCCAGCAAATCCATAGCTTACCCTAGGATGAGCATTGTAGAAACCTGTGTGCCTTTTTGGGAACCTGCTAGGTACTTGTGCCCTGGAATGGCCACTGCTGGAAACAGGATGCTGGGCTTGATGGACCTTGGTCTGACCCAATATGCCTTTTCTTATGTTCAGACTATACCACATTACGGGCTGAAAGTGAGGATAATTTAAAATATCTTTTATTAAGATAATGGAACATAGGGGTATGTTTACTAAACCGTCTTAATGTTACCGGTGCTAGTTGTAGCGCTAACGTGAAGAATCCCATATAAGGAAGTGGGCATTCCGGCATTAAGCCATGTATCGCGCAATAGAGGGTGCCTTGCCGTTTCGTGTGATAGTGTGCGGCGCTGCATGTTTACGTGCCGTAAGCCTAAGTATGTAGAAGCGCTGTGATGACAGCTACAGAGGTGTAGTACACTGGTTAATACAGTGAGACAGCAGTAATGAATTCAACTCCTCTGGGTGCATACAATGTGGCAGTCCAAGACAATTCCTTTTAATGCATGTAACAGACACATCTGAACAGTGTGTGCTGCCAATCAAAAAACCCATGCTGCAGAGCAGTAAACTGACACACATATTAGGGCGCCCACCCTAAGGCACCCTATGATGCGCCGTAGTTTGCCACCCTCCAAGGCACCATATAAGGTGCTCCATGAGCTGGTGCAAACTAAGGTGCATCTAAAGATGCCCAAAGGAGGGCAAGGTGATGCCTGAAAAGGTGGCCAGTGGCAGTAAGGAGTCCTAAGTTGAATGGCACAAAACGTTTGGCTCAAACACAGATGTAACCCTACCACTGCACAGAGTACCAAGGAAAGCCAAACAACAACTTCTGGAGGGTATCACATGGCAGAGCTGATGGACCTGTCAAATCTGCATGCAGCTCATGTGGCAGCTGGAAAAGTGCAGAAACATATCGGAGGCAGCTGTACCGATGCATAGGGTGATGGTGATGTAAAGTGCCAACATGTGAGTGGATGGCAGAGGATGCAAATACATGTCCACCAGAGCAGGTAGAGGTGGCAGCATAACAGGAGGACAAAGGAGTAGCAGTGCCATGCAGAGCATACACACGAGAGGCAATCATGAAGAGCCGCAATGCAGAAAAGGGTCCCAGAGCAGGACATAGGGCAGTAGTCCGCACATTAGGGTAGGACGCCACACAGCTGGCAGAGACAGATAGATGGACAGAAGGATGCCTGGCAACTGTGATGAGGCTATAATGTAATGTGCTGCCGCACACATCTGCACAAATATGACTGTTAGAGGAAGGAAAAACAGTTGTTTAGGACAGGCAGAAAAACTCAACACACAGGAATCAAACCCATGACCACTGACTGGGAAGTCAGTGTGATAAACACTGTGCTATACTATCCATCATAGCAATGGCTGGCCACACAACAACTGCAGGTCACCACACCAGCAATCTGCTGTGCTTACTGGGGCAGGGTAAAAGCACAGGCAAGGCACTGTATAGGGCACCATAGGTCACACAAATGAGGTGAGGGTGGTCTGTGTGCTAAACACTGATCTCCGATATATGTCTGCCTGACACAGCCACAAAAGGGAGTTGTGCTGCACATTATGACTCTGTGGGATTGAACCCATGACCACTAGCACATAAGTTAATGCAAAAACTGATACACCTACCCCACCAATGTGAGTCAAAAAGCGAAGGCTGCGTACAACAACACTGCATGGCACCACACCAAAGGCCTGTTTTGTGCCAAAAAAAGGCAACCCAACAGTAACCATGATGTAATGCACATGTAGAAGAGCTGTGTACAGCGCATATCACAGTCTGCAATTGGGACAAGAGCCACATATACACAAATGCACACACACAATAAAGTGTTAGGTAGGTGAAACAGCATGCAAAAGAGCAAGGAAAATGAACCCAAAGTGCGGCAGGGGATGCTGTATGTAGCAGGGCAAAATGGGGAATAGTACTGAAAAGGAGCATGTGAGAATTGAACCTGCAAACCCATGCTGGAACAGATCAGCTCAACAATAGCAGCAATAGTCACCCAAGCATACTAGCCACATGGACAGTACAAAGGAACAGCTATATGTAATAGCTAATATGTGGCACATAGGCTGCATAAAGGGCACACTATGCTGTACAAAGAAGCGATGGAAGGGTGTAAAGGAGAGCTGATGAAGCTGCAGCCAGCTCAAGGTCAGGTTAGCAAAGCACAAAGAAAAAGGAAAAGCATGGGGGAATCAACCCTGCAACCTATGGTGCGCCAATGCACATCTATAACCATTATCCCAACCCACCACTACAGGGATCATGCAAAAATGTTCTATAAAGGGAATGTGTTTATGGGAACCCATAACACCCTGACGTGTCAGACAGCTGCCACTGTATAAGGATGTGAGCACAGGTGGGCTATGCACATCACCAGTAAATCAAGAAATATGTGCGTCAGTGTGTTGAATCAGCAGCAGAGGCAAATGTGCGTTAAAGACATATATTTTATTTTGGAAAGTTACTGGACATACGGTATATACAGTGTGTCATAATATGAAGCTAGTTGTTTTACAGTGAACAAACTGAAACCACATTGAGTAGGCCAGCTACCTACATGTCGCGTACAAGTCACTGGCCCCCCCCCCCCCACAGATGATGAGCAGTACAGATAATATGCAGTAGGGGCATGGTATGTACTATGTAGTATCCCCACACCCCCCACAAGCTGCTGCATGTCCCAAATGCCTTTTCACATATGTGTGTATGTAGACAGTAGGCAGGGCATGATGGCAGCCCAACACACACCAGTCATGAAGGTATAAACCAAACATATCTGCCTTCAAAAAACAGGTGGCACAAACCTACAAAAGCATACCTATCAGAATCTCTGCAACAGCACACACACATACATATATACACATCACAGATGTTGCATAATGCGTAATATAGCAAATAAAGCGCCACATACGTCCAAAACAACACTGTGCAAATGCCAAAGCCGGATATGGTAACAGGTACAAGAGGAACATGATGCCAGATAATACAGAAAACGCAAACTATCACACATACAGAGATAACCCTATGCACAGGGCCGGATTTACCTATACGTCATGTACGCCATGGCGTAGGGCCCACAGCTGGCAAGGGCCCACAAAAATAGAATTAGCTTTTTTTTAAAAAATAAAATAAAAAAAAAAACTGCTGGCTGCCGCCGCGGGGCCCCCTCTGCTGCCGCGGCAGCATGGACTGACCCGCGGGGGCCCCCTCTGCAAGCTGAGTCCGTCGGTCCCTCCCTCCCCCCCTCTGTACAGGCTGTGAGAGGCGTGAAGGGAGAGTGTCTCCCTTGCATCTCTGTTAAGCCCGCAGGGGCTGATGGGAAATTTCCCATCAGCCCCTGCGGGCTTAACAGAGACGCGAGGGAGACACTCTCCCTTCGTGCCTCTCACAGCCTGCACGGAGGGAGGGAGGGACCGACGGACCGATGGATTCAACTTGCAGAGGGGGCCCCATGGCGGCAGCCAGCAGTTTTTTTTTTTTAATTAAATTTTACTTTAGGCCAATGGGGGGGGGGGTAGGACTGGTAATGGGCTATTGGGGGGGCTGGGGCTGGGACTGGAAATGGGCTGGGGGGGTTAATGCTGGAGGTGGGCAGATGGGGTTATGAATGGAAATGGGCTGTGGGCTGTTGGGGGGGGTTAGAACTGGTAAGGGGCTTTGGGGGGGTTAAGACTGGTAATGGGCTGTGGGCTGTTGGGGGCTGTCTGGTAATGGGCTATGGGGGGGCTAGGACTGGAAAGGGGCTGGGGGGGTTAAGACTGGAGGTGGGCTGATGGGGTTAGGACTGGTAATGGGCTGTGGGCTGATGGGGGGGGTTAGGACTGGCAATGGGCTATGGGGGGCTGACTGGAAATGGGTTGATGGGGTTAGGACTGGAAGTGGGCTGATGGGGGGTTAGGACTGGTAATGGGTTATAGGGGGGGCTTAAACTGAAAATGGGTGATGGGGGGTTAGGACTGTAAGTGGGTTGATGGGGGCTAGGACTGGTATTGGGTTGGGAGGTTGCTAGGACTGGAAATGGGCTGATGGGTGGCTAGGACTGGAAATGGGCTGATGCAGGGACTAGAAGGGAATGGATGCTGGGTGAGGCTGGAACTAGAAGGGAGCTGATGTTGGGGGAGGATTAGAATGGGATGGGGCTGGAAGAGTAAAATGGAGAAGGGAAAAATATTTTGTGTGGGAGGGATAAAAAATCTACAATTGGCTGGGAATTGGGAGAGTAAGTGGGGATTGAGGATGGAGGGGTAAAATTTGAGTGGATGAAATAGGAATGAGGAAAGAGCAAAAGGAGAAAGATTAGTATGTTAAAGCAGATGTAGAGAGAGAATGGAAAAAAACTAGAAGAGAGAAGAAAGGACAAATGGACAGCAGACGATGGAGAGTTAGCAGAAGACACGAAGAAGAAACCAGAAGAAAGTGGCTGGAGCAATTGCAGCTGAAAAAAATGCACAAAAGGTAGAAAAATATCTCTTTATTTTGAATTTATTAATTGGAATATGTCAGCTCTGGTAAATGTGCATCATTAACGTCTGCGCTTTGTTTAGTACAAGAGCAAATTAATGTATAGTTTTATTTCTACAGTGTTGTACATTCCAAGTTTGGCTTTTGCGATTCCCAGTTTAATTATTGTCTTCCTGTTTCTAAATTGTGATTACTTGTTTGGTGATGGTCTATGTTCTGCATGTGTAACTGAGCTGAGGTGTTCTGTTTATATAATTCCTATTTGACATTGACACTTGTTCTCTTTCCCCAGTAGGTCATGTATTGTTGTTCTCTGAAATGTATTGGTTTAATATTTGCAGTGTTGCCTTTTGATTGGTAGAGTATGGTGCTTTGTGAGTCCTGGTAGTGCTGTTAGGATATGGTGGGTTTGCTATGGGTTCTAAATGGGCAGTGTTTGTAGTAGTTCCTAATGTGTCTGGCAGTTGGCACTGGATTATAGTAATGTAGAAATCTTTTAGTCTTTCTTTATCCATTCACTCATTAAGAGGCACGTTTACTAAAAGTTAGTATATGGTAACATTATGCAAATATTTATGCAAATGAGGCCCCTTATGCAAATGAGGCCCTGCACCCCCCTTGGGCCGCCCCTGCTGGGGGCCCACAATTTTTGTTGGCATAGGGCCTCACTCAAGGTAAATCCGGCCCTGCCTATGCAGATGGTCTACTGCAATGGGTGTTCTGAAGACAGTATGCGTATACATATGACACGGCACATGGAATGCACCCATGCAGGATGAACACGCACACCCACACTGCCACACTGCCAAATTACTGGTGCAATGTGAGTCCCAGAATGTCAAGAGATAAAGAAGACTGTGCAGACATGCATTGCTATGTCTGTAAATCAATGTAGAGTGGCACGTCTGTATACTAACCAAACACACATCTGAACATAGAGGTTGAAAGAAAGGTCAGACATGGCCCAGTAACTGGCACAGAAGCCACACTGCCACATGCCCTGGTGTACCAACATATTCAGTCACATGCACCTGGAATGTGTACGGTAAACAATGACACAGTGATGCCCCACATGCACTGTAGCACACGTGGTGATGGCAAATATCAACCGAAGATGTTGGCGCACATCAAAGTCATGAGGTGGTAAATACCGTGTCATGTTCAAGTGCAGGGTAGCCCCACAAATACCAGAGGACCTATACAATGTCACCCCTGTGCCACACGCATGGCTGTATGCTGTTGGTGAACTAAACAGATTAGGATATCCTGCGGTGCAGGTCACACACATAGGCAACATACAGTAATACAATGTCAGATGTATATACAACATGCAGCAAGTATGTCAGTCCCTGCTGCACATGTAGGGGTCTGTACACAGTGTCCATAGCGCCAATAGCCTCTGCAAACCAACATGTCCTGTGAAGACTGTCCGTGAATTCCTGGGCCTGCATATGCAAGTGGTACATCCCAATCTGCCACAGCACACAAAAGGTCATGTATGTCCCCTGTGATGAACCCCACACACAGCCAGTGCATGGTAGCAACGTTGTATAGGACAGGCCGTATATGCCCAATGTAGCAGTCCAACATCAATGTCCATCATAAGCATGTGGGCCACATGCAGAGGTCAGCCATCCTATGCCACCATATCCCAGGGATAGCGGCATGGTCTTGTTGTAGTTTCAGACACATGGGTGATGGTGCCTGCATGATGCAGAGTAGTCAATGTGCAGTGTGTGTGCTCTGCCCTGTATCAGAAGAAGGAGAAACACTGTCATGGTATGTTGCACAGAACACCAGGGAACATTGCAGGTAGGCAGACAGCAATATGTATAGAATGCAACGCCAGACATGCAAACATGAAATGAGCACAACTAAAAAAAAAAAAATAAATAAAATAACACATAACACAGTGCATGTCATGGAAATGTGGCCGTTGAACCATACACGAGGGTGTCCTATGGATATGGTCATGTCCATGCACATGCTACAAAGGCACCTCACTGCTCCACCCCCCATGTCCATCAGCGTTGGTGCATAGTGACCCCACAGGATAACTCCCTGAAAAACACAACAAAACGCAAGCATAGAACGGCAGATGTCATCTCCAAAAGATCCAAGATGCAACCTACCATCTGTCTGCAGAAAGTGTCTGCTAGGGACTGTCTGAGGCAGGAAAAGGCAACACCACGTCACAGTGAATACAGAAGATGTCAAAGGAATGTATAAAATCACCATATCCCCATCTCCAGCTGCCGTTGGCACATGTCCAAAGTAGGGCGTCATCTGTGATACTGAAATGCTGATGGATATTATTCTGACAGCACACAAGAGATAGGTCAGGTCACAACATAAAACAGATGCACACATGGTCAACAGCAGTAGGTTACAGATAGCAGAGTCCCCAATGCTCCACAGGTGTTAAAACACCACCCACCACATGGTAATACAAACAGTATGCACACTCTACCCTTACACACCCATGCTAGAAAAACACACACACACAGTATGTTAGGGTGAGCATGCCACCAGTAGCATATGTCACAAATAAAGATAAACCTTCAAAAGCAACATGGGCTATGCTACTATAATGATATGTAACCAAAAATATTTAGAATGAAAGAATTTCAGGTCTCAGATTCCAGATAGGCACTATCTTGTGGACTTAACCTTTGACATGTGCCTCTTTCACGTCAACGACCTTAGTACTTTCTTTTTATTTATTGTTAATAAACTTATGTTGTTTGACTTCCATTTATAATTTTGCTTCATAAAGTATGATAAATAGTAGTTTGTCTTATCTTGTGAACTCCCCGACGCCTTCTTTCGGCTGCCGCTTTGCGTTTCACAGACTAACTAGTTTCTTCAGGGGGCAAACTTGAAGAGCTGCTGACTTTCAGCTGTCAGAAAATTCTGAGTCTGTTATGCACGTCAAACTGACACTGTCGAGATAATATAGTTACAATAAATCAAATGTACAAGCCACTCTAGAACTTATATGTACAAGAAGATAGCACTCTATAAAGTTCTCCTAAGCAAGAAATCCTACCTTTATCGTTATAAGAACAATTCTTAATTCCATGCCAAGCGTGTTTTAACCTGAGCCAGTCTGCTTCCAAAAAAACGCCGCGCATGCGAACCCAACTAAGAAGGAGGGATTTTATCGTGTATGGAGGTAAACGTAAAATGACGTTGGCTTGATGATGTTCTATGTATATTTAAGATGTTCTATGTAAAACAAACTTCGATTTGTTAATTATTGTTATTTGTACACCGCAACTGATCTCTGGAAGATGCGGTATAAAAATGAGTGTTAAATAAATAAATAAATAAAATAAATAAATAAATGATCAAATGATCTTGCGTAAATGAAAATCCCAGCCTCTCTTCTTGTACATATAAGTTCTAGAGGGGCTTGTACATTTGATTTATTGTAACTATATTATCTCGACAGTGTGTATACCATGGACTGCCCGAAGAACAAACCAGTCGGTACTAGAGGAGATCAAACCTAAGCTTTCTTTAGAAGCTCAGATGACAAGACTTCGACTTTCATACTTTGGACACATCATGCGAAGAGAGAGATCATTAGAGAAAGACATCATGCTTGGCAAGATAGAAGGTCAGCGCAAAAGAGGAAGGCCAGCAATGAGATGGATCGATACAATAACAGCAGCTACGGGTACCAGTCTGTCAACAATGAGCCGCCTGACTCAAGACCGAACACAATTTAGGACAACTATCCAGAGGGTCGCCATGAGTCGACTCCGACTCGACGGCACTTAACAACAACAACATATATATATATATTTATATACATGAAAATATACATAAACCATTACACTTAGCCCACAATAAAAGGAAATATCTGGAGGCCCAAGGAAATAAGAACAGAAAAATAATAAACAGGGATAGAAATATCAATCACTCTCACATTATTAATAGAAAATCTCACACAAACACTTATGTGTCAGTGATATAGGATATTACGTTCATCTCATTAACTTTCCTGGTGGAAAGGAACTCTGAGAGTTGTCCCGGATCAAAAAGCAGAAATACTTTCTCTTTATAGGTAATAGAACACTATGAAGGAAATTTTAACATAAATGTACCCCTTAAAGAGAGAACTCTGGAACGATATACCAAGAATTATTTTCTCCTTTACTGGGTCCTGCGTGAAAGTTTGGGGCAAATACAGACACGAGACCCAAAAAATAACTCTGAGAAGTTCCTAAAATGAGAATGAAGCATTAAAGATTTATCTGACTCAAGAGCCAGCGTAATATGCAGAGTGGATCGCTTGGTGATAATCTCCAAGGATCCCTTCAGAAACCCAGTCCGGTGTCCAGTGGCCCCTGTGGCATCCCTGTTAGCAGCTCAAGGTGGCCCGGCACCCATGGCCAAATACTGGGCTCTAACAATGGGAGGCAGGCCTTCTGGAGGAATCTTAAGAGTCTCCCAGAAGTATCTGTGTACCATTTCCAAGGGAGACAGGAGTCTTAGGAAAGTTTAATAGTCTAAAATTATTCTTCCGAGCTTGATTTTCAAGATATTCCATTTTCCTAGAGATTGCAGACTTATCCTTAATTTGGGCAGCACACAGTCCCCTGAGCTGAATAAGATCTTCCAAATGTGAGATCCTCTCTGCCTGCTCACCCTGTACGCGAGAGACATCCGAAACTTTTAAATTCACCACATTCAGCTCTGTATTCACAGTTCCAGCAAAAGTCAAAATGGAAGAATTAATGGAGGCCATTGCATCCCACAGCACATCAAGAGAAGTAATTGCAGGTTTCACCAACCCTAAAGACCCGGGGTTCAGTCCCATCACAAGTTTAGAAGGCCACCAAACCAGGACTAGATTTCCCCGCAGATCCACCAGATACCTGACCAGCGAACTCAAGATCAGCTGACAACATGGAGCCCTCTTCACTTCCTGACAATGGTGTGCTCATTGGCAGACCAGTGGGGAACACTCTATCAGCATTCCGATCTCTTCCGGGTCGAGGTGGGGGGGGGAGGGTCTGCTGTTCTGGGGATAGCCATGCCTCGTAAGCACCAAGGATGGCTGAGCTTTCGCCCTACAGCCCCTGCGAAGATGCTGCTCCAGCCCCAGAGGACGGCAAACCCAATGTCTTCTGCCCAGCGGTGATTCCACTAGCCTGGCCCGAGGGTAGGCCAGCTTGCTTTCTCTTCCTCTGACCCATTTCCACAGGCGGAGGCATCATTCAGGTGGTAAGGAGATTCAGAGATGAGCTGCTGTTCTGGGAACAAACTCTGCCAAACATCCTGCCACCATCTTGCCTCCGAAAAACATTCTTATTGGATCAAATGCTCATCTCTTCAATAAGTATAAGCTTTAAAGTTAACACTGATACTGTAATCCAACCAACATTTAACTCAGCAACCAGGACCCACACCCTTAATTTACAAATGCCTAAGCTGGTTCAATAAATATTTTGAACTGTAGTTCATTTGCTCACCTTTTTATCCATAAGTCTTTAGTTGAATTTTCAGCTGACCTGAATGAATATGCATAGGGAGAGGAATGGCCAGCAGAAGAAAGGAGGTGATAGCGTCTCTGTATAAGTCCTTGGTGCAACCTCATTTACTTCTGGTTGCAGCTTGCCATGAAAATCCAGGATCTGGGTTGCTTGAAGTCAGCATTGACTTGATTGTGTTTCCCAAAGATAAAGGAAAAAAAACATCTTCATTATGACCATGTGATGAAACCAATGGATTTTCCACTTAGAGAGAAATGTGCCTCTCTGTTTCTTTAACTTGTACTACTGCTCCTCAAGTACTACTGAAGGATGTGGCAGTACCGGGTCAGACCATGATCCTTGTATCTATTAGGACTGAGGATCCTGAATATGACCTTCTTTTGTTTGGAATCACAAGGCTGTGTGCTATATCATAGACTGTACAAATGAGAAATTGGAACGTGCATTCCAGGCTTATTGATATAATCACTAAATCGCTTCTTTGCAGGCATCTTTTGCTAAGGAGTTTCTATTTTTCTTCCGGTCTGACCTTTCTCTGTTTCATGGTCTTATCTGGGGTTGTCCCACTGGACCGCAATAGGAAAACATGTCTTAATAAACAGGGCTTACCAGAGAATAAACTGTTCAAACCAGAGAATAAAAGTTGCAAACTTTATAATCCATCCAGCAGTTTTATTTTCCTATTGGCACTTTCCTTTTTGACCTCAAAATAGTGTTTTTTCTATCAGAGGTTTCAACTTATTTTTCTGCCTGTATATATGCTTTCCAAAAATCTTAGGAATTACATTGGAGAGTGTTATCTCTAAGGATAACAAATTGAAGAAGAAAATATATTTCCCTAAAGTTTATTTTTTAGGTGTTAAAGAGTAAATGTGTTGAAATTCAGGAGCATTTTTTTAAACTGTGATCAGCATTTATATCGTATGGAACTTGTGATTTTATATAGCAGCCCTCTATTTCAGGGCTTCCCAAATTCCTGAACTCATTTCCCAGCACACCATGGTTGTTCCTCCAGGTTTATCTCTTCACATCTCACCCCCCAGAGGCATGCTTTCCCTATCAGTCTCCCAGACCCTTCATCCTTTTGTTATTCTGTTCCTACCTAGGCTCACTGCTGCTATCTCTTTCCCCTTCCCAGGATCAACCCTTCGCTCTATCCGAGTCGTCCTTTCTCTAACTACATAACCAAGCACAGATATAGGCTGCAATGACTGTCCATAAAAACAAAGATGGGGGTTCATCAGCTCGAACCTAACACCTCTTCCTCACAATCATCACGAGTGTTTTCAAATCTTTTACCTTTTGACTTTCTGTTATATACTGTGTCCAATGGGTGAGACATGCACACTTACTGTTATTTTGTTTAACAATTTTCTCCTATCAGTTCAGAACTTTGCAGCTACAAGACGAGTGCTCATTTTGAGCTTTTCCTTACAGAATCTGCATTTATCTATTTTATCAGTTTTTGCCATGCTTGCAGTGAATAAGCTCTACTTTGGAGATCTGATGTATTTTAAAGAACTACATCATACCAGTAGTTTAACAACTGGGTCTTCCTGTAAGATATTATGATTGTACCAGAGTGACTCCTTGTCTACCAAATTTTCAGCAACCCTCTCCCCCCATTCCCCCTGCCAAGTTCTCTGAAGTCTAACAGCTTAATGGCTAGAATAGTGCGTTAAAAGCAGGGTGACCAGAGATCAAATTCCATTGCCTCTGCCTTTGGGGTTTTAGGATAGTCAATTAGCTTTCTGAATGTTTTCTTGTCTTACTGATCTGTTATATTTTTTGAAGATATGATTAAACAGATAGATAAAGGTGAGCCAGTTGATATGAGAGGGGGCTGATAAGTTTCTCGCCTTGTAACCAGCACCGTACCTAGCCCTGTGTGAGCAGTGCAGCCATACAGGGCGCAAAGGATTAGGGGAGCATTTCGGGCTGCCGGCCTCGGCTCCCCCCCCCCCCCCCACACACACACTACCTGCTGTTGCCCTGCTACCACCACTTTCTGTTTTCTCAGCAGTGGAGGCACCGGGAGCAGCAGAGCAAACCTGACTTCAAATTTAAAAAAAAAACCTCCACACGGGTGCTTCCAACTGCGCTTGTATGCAATTCTGGCCCCTCCTTCTCTTCTCTGATGTAGGTCATGTCAGAGGAGGGAGGGACCAGGCCAACCATTCAAGCACGGAGTTGCAAAGAGTGGAGTGGAGGAGTGGCCTAGTGGTTGGGGCAAGGTACTTCAGGCCGGAAGGTTGGGGGTTCAAATCCCACTAGAGGACAGCAACCTTGGGCTGGAAGGACTGGGGTTTCTAGTCCCACAGGTGCTCCTTGTGGTCTTGGGTAAGCCACTTAACCCTCCATAGCCCATGTTCCCTGTAAAATAGTTATCTCTGAGTTATAATGCCCTGTTCAATGTAATTTCAGTTTGTTCAATGTAAACTGCACTGATGCAGAATAGCATGGTATATAAGAGAATGTAATAAATAAAGACCCCCATTTGAATGGCTGGACCAGTCCCTTCTCTGAAACAAACTTATGCCTCTGAGAAAACAAAAACTGGTGGCAGCATGGCAAGGGCAGACAGCCGGCTAGACCTGGAGCCTGGAGGTATGGGGAGATGGGGGGGGGCGCCAGATGTACAAGTCACAAAGAGTGCAATTTTATTTATTTTATTTATTTATTTAGCAAGCATTTGTAGCCCGCTCCTTCCAGCGATCAGAAGCGGGTAGGATTACTATTGTGAAACTGCCGAATCAAGGCAGGTACAAATTTTGTTTACATACAGATTGTCAGAAAAGCACATCATACAGAGTTAACACTTCTTAGCTATGGGGGAGTTCATTTACATATATACATAAATACATATATACAGGATAATCTTCTTGGACACAGTGGTCAGGGGCTGCTCCATCTGTGGGTTTAGTTCAGGTTGAAATGTGATTGGAAAATGTGCGTTTTGAGTTTCTTTCTGAAGTCTAGAAGGTCATTGCTAGCTCGTAGTTCTGGTGGGAGTTGGTTCCACAGTGTTGGCGCCGCATATGAGAAAGCCCTGTGGCTGGTGTTAGCTTTGGCAGATCTTATATCTGTTGGAGTGTGAAGGATGTTGGAATTGTGGGTTCTTCTGTTTCGGGTAGGAGGTTGCAATCTTACTAGGTTGTTGAGGAAGGAAGGTGCTAAGTTGTGGATGAGTTTGAAGGTGGTTGTTAGTATTTTGTATTTTGTGCGAGCTGTTATGGGTAGCCAGTGTAATTGAATTAGTACTGGTGTGATGTGGTCACTTAGATTTTTCTTCATTATGACCCTGGCAGCTACATTTTGTGCCATTTGTAATATGTTTAGGGTTTTTTTAGGTAAACCTTGTAGGATGGCGTTGCAGTAGTCAAAATGTGGCATGATGAGTGCTTGGGCCACTGTTCTGAAGTCTTGGGGATCAATAATATTCCGAATGGGTTGGAGCACTCTAAGCTTGTGGAAAACTGCTCTGTTGGTCTTTCGGAGGTGTTTTTCCATCTTTAGGTCACAGTCAAATGTGACTCCTAGATACTTTATTTCTTTTTTTGTTTGGTAAGTGTTGTTACATAGTGTTATTGATGTGGGAGGGTCAAAATTTGGTTCTTTGGAGATATACATTACTTCGGTTTTTTTGTGATTAATTGACATACTACTTTGTTGTAACCAGTCTTGCATCTCTCCGATACATGTCTCCAGTGGGTTGTAGTCTGGGTTTTTAGTGTCTAGTTGTGTGTATAGCATGATATCATCGGCATAGATGTGGTAATTAATTTTGTGCCGTGAGAAAATTTTGCATAGTGGCTGCATATATATGTTAAACAGAAGTGCTGAGAGAGCAGAGCCTTGGGGGATTCCCTGTGTTTGTGAGAAAGATTCTGCTTTTTCTCCGTTGAATTGAACCTGTTGTGTTCGATTTGAGATGTAGGATGAGAACCATTTTAGTGGGGTTCCTGTTATTCCTATTGATTTTATCCTATTTATGAGGGTCCCATGATTAACTGTATCAAAGGCAGCTGAGATGTCAATGAATACAAGAATGTACATTTTCTTTTTGTTTTCAAGGCCCTTTAGGAGGTTGTTAAGTAGAACTAGTAACAGGGTTTCAACTCCATGATGTTGCCTGAAGCCATATTGCTGGTCATCAAGAGGAGCACTGTCAGTCAGATGGTCTTGGAGTTGTAGAAGGACCGTTTTTTCTATGATCTTTGCCAGGAATGAGATACTTGATATGGGACAGTAGGAGGCTGGGTCTTCTCCGTTGAGTGTAGTGTTTTTTAGGATCGGTCTAATGACTGATTTCTTTAGTTCTGAGGGCATGATTCCTTGTTGTAGGGATAGGTTAACTATGTGTGCTATGTGAGGTGCTATGTCTTGTTTCACTGCCTTGATCCAGGATGCAGGACAGGGATCTAGTGGGGAGGTGGTGCTTTTCAGGCTTGTGACAATGGCTGTGATTTGCTTGGTTCCTATTTTGTGGAAGTGCTCCCATAACTGGTTTTGCGTTGTGTTGTTCTCACTTCTGATTTGTGGTGTTGGTGGGGGGGGGGGGTGGAGGACCAGGGGCCGTCAGTTTGGTCGCGTAGTGGTTTGCCAGTGTTTGGACCTTGATGGATTTGTTGAGGTTAGCATTTTGGTCGGTTTTGGTTAGTGATTTGACTAGTTCAAATAACTCTCGTGGGCGATTGATTGCCTGGTTTAGGATGTTGGTGTGATGTAATTTTTTGCATTGTTCACGTCGTCTTTGTATTTTGCGAGATGGGCCATGTATTTAGTTTTGAGATCGGAGGATTTGGTTTGTCTCCATTTTCTCTCTATTTTACGGAGCTCCCTTTTTGATTTTATTAGAGTTCCTGTGTACCGGGGTTCTGAGTTGGTCTTATGTGGGTTTGATGTGTGTTTCAGAGTTGGGTTAGATGTATTTTGGATGTGTGTGTTCCATCTGTTAGTTAGTTCGTCTAGGTCTGTGGAATCTAGGTTTATGTGGGATGCAATGGTGCTTATGAGGTGTTCCTCGTTGAGTTTGCTGAATTTCCTAATGGGGTTGGTCATTCTCATCTCCTTTGAGTTTTTGGGTTGGCACTGTAGTTTAAGTTTACAGTTGATTTGGTGGTGGTCTGACCATGGTACTTGAGTTATGTTTATTATAGGTGGTTCATTGCTTTGTTGTGGATTTCTGGGTATGAAAATCATATCTAGGATGTTTCCTCTATCGTGTGTGGGGTTGCTTATTATTTGTTGGAAACCCAATTGGTCGATGGCTTCATAGAAGGAGTCCGTGTGGGACGGAGGAATTGATGCTAGGTTCAAATCTCCGAGGATGATCTGGAATTTTTTGCTTTGTGTGGATGTGATGGTTTCTAGTGCTGTGGCTAGTGTTTCGTGCTGTGGTGAGGGAGGTCGATAGATTAGGCAGATGGATAATGCCATGCTCTCGACTTTAAGTAGGTCAAGATCTGGATTTGTGACCGTAGATGTGGTTGTGAGTTGAAGGCTGGTTTTGGCTGCTATAAGGACTCCGCCTCCTCTTCTGTTGATGCGTGGGCAGTTGTATAGTTGGTATCCGGGCTTCTGTATTTGGTTCATTGTTGCAGAGTCTGAGTCAGTGAGCCATGTTTCTGTTATGCATAGGATATCTGGTTGTTCGTCAGTTAGAATGTTGTGGATAATATGCGTTTTATTCCTTATTGGCCTAGCATTAATAAGGATAATGTTACATGTGTGATGTTCTTGGTGTGTGGTTCGTGTGAGTTGTATTTGAGATCCAATAGTGTTCTTTGCTTTGGTTTTAGGGTGTTTTTGAGATTTGTTCCCTTTGATATGGGTGTGTCGTTGGGGTAATTTACTTGGTGTTTGTGTGGTGGTGATAGGATTTAAGTTGTATTGATGCAGGATGGGTAATGGAGGGGGGGGTGGAGAAGGTAGATTGGTGTATATAGTAGAGGAATGCAGTATTGTGAGTGTGGGATGGTTCTATATGAAGATGTTAGTATACACATGCACAAAATCAGGAAGGTGTGAGCAGGCTCCATTTTATGTCTGCCAGAAATACTTGGATTTTGGATTCGAGTGGCGCAGTGTGGGGTGAAGTCAAGTCAGCTGGCCTAGAGATGAGTTAGTGTAGGCCGGCAAGATAGTTGTTGGGTACCAACAGTCTAGCAGGGATAGATGGGTTGGGGTACAGCGTTTCTTATTACTTTAACAAAATAGGGATACAGTCCTAACGTTCCTTATCACTCAGTATAAACAGATACAGTATTGTGCGATACAGTCCTATCGTTACCTATCATTCAGTATAAACAGATACAGTATTGTGCGATACAGTCTTAAGGTTATTGCAAGAAGGTTATTGGGTTACTGCATTGAAATGTAACAACTTGCTGGTTAGAGATACTTTGTTTCATTTAGCTCTAAATTTATTTATTTTTATTTATTTAACATTTCTTATATAAATAAACAGTAGTAGCCTTTAGAGTTGGTAGGGGTTTACAATGTAACAGCTGGCTTGAGGAGAACAGGGCTTGTGACAGTGGGGAGTTTACACATTATATATACAGAGGTATGTTGGCTCCTACTGGGGGGGGGGGGTTAGGCCAGGGTTGCACAGTGGTCTTTTGCATCAGGAGGTAGATAAGTCCAGTAATTGTTTACCTGGGTGATATCGTTGTAGTTGAAAGCTCTTGATGTCGAATTTTGGTCCAGCTATGGGAATCTCGTGGAGCGTGGTGGTCGGGACCGGCGAGCTCAGACCCGGCCTGGGGAGCTCAAGCCGTCAGTCATTTGATTGTTGCACTTTCGTTTTCTGTCCGTTATCGGAGTTTTGGTCATGTGAGTCAGGCTTCTTGATACTTGCAGCCTTGTTGCGGTTGAGTGGATGATGTTTCAACTGCGCCTAATCTCCACCGCCTAAGGGCCACCGCCAAAGGGCCCTCTGGCGAGGCCCACTGGCGAGGCCCTCAGGCGCGGGCCCGCAAGGCGCGGGCGCGCCCTGTAGGGACGCCGCTTTTATGCGTTTCTGCCTGCGTGCATGTGAGCCTCCCACTGCCCGGATTGGGCAGGAGTGTGTGGAGGGAGGGCTCCCAATGCCCGGATTGGGCAGGAGTGTGTGGAGGGAGGGCTCCCACTGCCCGGATTGGGCAGGAGTGTGTGGAGGGAGGGCTCCCACTGCCCGGATAGGGCAGGAGTGTGTGGAGGGAGGGCTCCCACTGCCCGGATAGGGCAGGAGTGTGTGGAGGGAAAGCTCCCACTGCCCGGATAGGGCAGGAGTGTGTGGAGGGAGGGCTCCCACTGCCCGGATAGGGCAGGAGTGTGTGGGGGAAAGGCTCCCACTGCCCGGATAGGGCAGGAGTGTGTGGAGGGAGGGCTCCCACTGCCCGGATAGGGCAGGAGTGTGTGGAGGGAGGGCTCCCACTGCCCGGATAGGGCAGGAGTGTGTGGAGGGAAAGCTCCCACTGCCCGGATAGGGCAGGAGTGTGTGGAGGGAGGGCTCCCACTGCCCGGATAGGGCAGGAGTGTGTGGGGGAAAGGCTCCCACTGCCCGGATAGGGCAGGAGCTTCACCAGGGCGGTTGGAGGGCTAGCGATGCTCAGTGGCTCCCACGAAGTAGGGACGCCGCTTTTATGCGGTTCTGCCTGCGTGCGTGTGAGCCTCCCACTGCCCGGATTGGGCAGGAGTGTGTGGAGGGAGGGCTCCCACTGCCCGGATTGGGCAGGAGTGTGTGGAGGGAGGGCTCCCACTGCCCGGATAGGGCAGGAGTGTGTGGAGGGAGGGCTCCCACTGCCCGGATAGGGCAGGAGTGTGTGGAGGGAAAGCTCCCACTGCTCGGATAGGGCAGGAGTGTGTGGAGGGAAGGCTCCCACTGCCCGGATAGGGCAGGAGTGTGTGGGGGAAAGGCTCCCACTGCCCGGATAGGGCAGGAGTGTGTGGAGGGAGGGCTCCCACTGCCCGGATAGGGCAGGAGTGTGTGGAGGGAGTGCTCCCACTGCCCGGATAGGGCAGGAGTGTGTGGAGGGAAAGCTCCCACTGCCCGGATAGGGCAGGAGTGTGTGGAGGGAGGGCTCCCACTGCCCGGATAGGGCAGGAGTGTGTGGGGGAAAGGCTCCCACTGCCCGGATAGGGCAGGAGCTTCACCAGGGCGGTTGGAGGGCTAGCGATGCTCAGTGGCTCCCACGAAGTAGGGACGCCGCTTTTATGCGGTTCTGCCTGCGTGCGTGTGAGCCTCCCACTGCCCGGATTGGGCAGGAGTGTGTGGAGGGAGGGCTCCCACTGCCCGGATTGGGCAGGAGTGTGTGGAGGGAGGGCTCCCACTGCCCGGATTGGGCAGGAGTGTGTGGAGGGTGGGCTCCCACTGCCCGGATTGGGCAGGAGTGTGTGGAGGGAGGGCTCCCACTGCCCGGATTGGGCAGGAGTGTGTGGAGGGAGGGCTCCCACTGCCCGGATAGGGCAGGAGTGTGTGGAGGGAAGGCTCCCACTGCCCGGATAGGGCAGGAGTGTGTGGAGGGAAAGCTCCCACTGCCCGGATAGGGCAGGAGTGTGTGGAGGGAGGGCTCCCACTGCCCGGATAGGGCAGGAGTGTGTGGGGGAAAGGCTCCCACTGCCCGGATAGGGCAGGAGTGTGTGGAGGGAGGGCTCCCACTGCCCAGATAGGGCAGGAGTGTGTGGAGGGAGGGCTCCCACTGCCCGGATAGGGCAGGAGTGTGTGGAGGGAAAGCTCCCACTGCCCAGATAGGGCAGGAGTGTGTGGAGGGAGGGCTCCCACTGCCCGGATAGGGCAGGAGTGTGTGGAGGGAAAGCTCCCACTGCCCGGATAGGGCAGGAGTGTGTGGGGGAAAGGCTCCCACTGCCCGGATAGGGCAGGAGCTTCACCAGGGCGGTTGGAGGGCAATTATGGCTTGGCATGGTCCTGCTTGTAACGAAACAGAAAGCTCTGAGCACACTTCAATTCTGGAGGTCCAGATGATCTCTCTACAGTTTCATTCTGTTTGATACCAAATAAAATGGATATAGCAGAATTACATAGGCAATGTGTAATCAAACGCGTTACCGGAGGATGCAGTAAAAGGTGTTAGTGTAGTTGGGTTTAGGAAAGGTTTGGACAAGATGGCAGATGCAGGCTGGTGAGTAGTGTTTCTATGATGAAACGCAAGGGAAAGTCTAAGGCGAAGGCCCCCTTGCAGCCCGTACCTTCCCCTGCAGTTCCTGCTGCTTCTATCCTTCCTTACCTGACACGCCAAGTGTGCAAGGTATAGCCTCGGAGTGCAGTCATTGATGCTCTTGCCCGATGCTGGGTGCTATGGTTTGTCTTCTGGCTCTGACATCTCACTCAGCCGGGAGCAGCAGGTTTTCCCCTGTGCTGATGCAGGCTTCCCCAGCATTCTCTGGCCAGGCCAGCGAGTCGAGCACAGATGCAGTAAGCGGCTTTCCACCCCGCGGTGGAAGCTGCTTCCTATTACCAGCGTGTGGCTGCTGGAGTTATGGTGGGGCATTCAGAGCAGAGCATGGCTGTACTGGGACCTGGAACAGAGGTTACCATTCCTACTCTTCTTGCTGAGCAGCTGAGCTCTGGACTTCCACCAGGTCAGTCACCGGATACTGCCTCCCTGCCCGGTTTCTCATTGAAGCATCCTGAAGTATTTTCTTTAGAGACTATTTGACAAGCGATTTCTGAATTGGGCACGGCCCTGGTAACAAATATTGAGTCTCTTTCTATTAAAGTTTCCTCTTTGGATCAACGTGTTACAAAAGTGGAGGAAGTGGACTGAAATTGCATATTCCTACTTATGAAGAACAGGTGGTTAAGCTTTCCAGTCCAGAGGCGCTCTTAATACAAGATAATATCCTTTTGCATAATAAGATGGAAATCCTGGAAAACGTTGCTAGGCAGTCTAACATTAGGATTATTAACGTTCCTAAGGCACCTCTGATTCCTCCTTGCGATATAGTTCAATGGTATTTGGTGGAAATTTTGAAAGTTTTCCCCGAAGCTACAGTATTCCCCCCATTTCCAAGATATATTAATTACCTATGGTAAAGTCCATCAGGAACAGTTGCAGGCTTGTGCTGTATCTATGGTTGTTCTACACAGACCTGCAACTCTATTAGTGACTTCTGCTTTTCCTTCGGACTGGGACTGGCTCATACGGCTTTTCTTTCATCATAAAAATGATTTCTTTCTTCTTAATAAAATTAGGATGTATCCTGATGTCTCGAGGGGAACCCAGAGGAGGAAGAGGAAGTTTCTACTGCTGAAACCGTGTGTTTTACAGCTCGGAGCTCAGAGCCATTTTCGTTTTGAAATTCCTTGCAACTGTTAAGTATAAATCTGCGAGGTGCATATTTACCGACCCTCTTCAATTAACCTCTTTTGTTTCAGCTCAGCAGGCCGTGTCTAGCTCAGTCTAATGATTGTTATCTTAATAACCCATATTGTACTGTATGTTTCGTTGCTGCATTCAGTCTTCATCCTCCTTTTTCTGATAATTCTGTATGAATTTTTCCTTGGTGTGCTTTAGTTTGGATCGCCCCCCCCCCCCCACCCCTTCTATTGTGGACTACTGTCCTTCCTGGCATATAATTATTTCCTTTTGTATTTTGTATTGTGGTAGGCGAAGGCCTATGATCCATGCTGCTCAAACTAAACAGACAGGCCTAAACAGCTTGACCTGTAAGTAAAGCTTGTGGTTAGGCCCAAAGGAGTGAACCCCCCCCCCCCCCGAATGTTGCTTCTATAGAATCGAAACTTAACTAAGCATAACCAAGCATAGCTAAGCAGAAACGAAACTTAGAAAAGATGGAAAAACAACTTTAATTGGTACTGATAAGAGTATGAAAACTTTTGTGAACTAATTAATTCTGCTGAGAGAAGGGTTACAGTGCCCTGCTTTCCCACATGTTCTAGTCAGCTAAGTGACCTTGGAGGAGAATTGTATCAAGAGTCTAAGAACTGTCCATTGTAATGGGGACTGTAAGGGGGGCAAGCAGGTGCTGAGCCCAGACCAAGGTCCTCATTGGATGACTACGTAGTGGTACCGGGACCAATAGATGGGGTAGAAGGGGTTACCGGGACCAATGAGAAGTTTGCCTATGCTTAGAATGGAGAAGAACAGTATAAAAGTTGTTGTTTTACTAACAGCCATTGCTCAGCCATTTTGAATGTGATTCTGCTTGAGTCTTGTGCACAATAAATGATTTGGACCTTCTGAACAGACTCCTGGTATTATTGGATTGTTTGCGTTCTGCCGCTACATATTCTTGGTGTGTTGGCCGGGAACGTGTGGTGAGTAGAGGGTATACGAGCTGATATACCACGACTTTCCGCCTCTATAGGTTTGGTCCTGCCGGGCTCGTGCCCTTCCGACGTGGGCTCGGCTCCCAGGCGCCACCGGTCCTGTTGCATCGGAGGGGGCTGGGCCAGGCCTCGGCGGGTGCTGGACCCGGACGGAGCCAACACCTCGAACCCGTGAGGGGAGTCCGAGGTCCAACTCATGCGCTTGCTCGGGAACGGGGACCGGATCCGGTGAGTATAGTTTTTGGTATGTCTAGACAGATGAGTCAGAACTGCAGCTTGTAACTTGGAACTAGTAACTGGCCACTTGTAACTTGTAACTTGGAATTTTGGTAAGAGAGCATGATCACCTCTCAAAGGCGGTCCAATTAACCCTGCATAGTGTATTCGCGGGGTGAACCCACCGTCTTCTTGGAATAACTTGGAATAGCCGGCATAACTTGGAATAACTTTTGCATGCATAGCCTAATCAGAACAGACAGGATTGGGCTTGTGGGGAGTACGTTGCTAGCATGATTGTGTGAATGAAGTGTGGTTGAGAGGTCTGGTGACACAGACCAAGCGAAGGCGGACTCCTGAGTAACGCAGTTCCTGGCCGGGCGACCGCGTCCAGGTCGTAAAAAGGAGGAAGCGACCGTCGTCTTGTCTTGTTTTTTGTTTCCCTTATATGTTTCTAGGACCGTGAGGACCCCTCACCCACGGTCCGCCCTCCTTTTCCCTTCTGTCTGTTGTTGCGCGCACACATCGATATGGGAGGGGCGGGGTCTACTACGCACACTCCACTAGAATGTATGATCAAGTATTTTAATAAAGGATATTCAGGAGATTATGGGGTGAAAATGACTGCACCACGATTACAGATTCTGTGTACTAGGGAGTGGCCCGAGTTAGACCCCATGTGGCCCCGAGATGGAACATTTGCCATAGGAATTATTAAGTCAGTTCATCAAAAGGTGCGAGTAGCGGACCCTGACCAGTATCCCTATATAGATTCCTGGTTAAGTATTTGTGAAAGCCCGCCCCCTTGGGACCAGCGCTGCTATGAAGAACAGTGCAGAATAATGGTAGCGCTGACAGAACAGACCCAGAGTACAGGGAAAGTAAAGAAGTCTGTTTATGTTGATCCTGAATCCCTGGAAGTTGTTACTAGACAGCCCCAAGCCCAACATCCAGTAAAAGTACCACCGCGTCTCGCGGCAGGCTCCCGGGACCGGCGAATTCCACCCCCTGACCCTCAGCAGCTAGATGATCTACCCCCTGAAGAGATTGATCAGCTTGAGGAGAATTCTGAGTCAGAGCAGGAAGAAGAAGACGAAGGAACGTCTTCCCGGGGCGAGACTGAGAGTGTAAAATCAGCTGTTAGTACCAGTTCATCCGTTGCAAGTAAGAAATCCCAGATAAAGCTCAAATTGAGAAAGAAGGGCCCTATCAAGAAAGTAATGCCATTACGGCAGGTCCCGGGAATGCCCGTAAGGGACGAAGAGAACCAGATAGTAGCAGGACCCACAAGTTTAGTTTATGTGCCATTCTCCACTACTGATTTATTGAATTGGAAAATGCATTATGCCTCTTACACTGACAAGCCCCAAGAATTAACAGAGGTAATGAATACAATTATGCAAACTCATCAGCCTACTTGGGCAGATTGCCATCAGCTCCTGTCTACTTTATTTACTACTGAGGAGCGGACAAGAATTATGCAAGCAGCTGTCAATTGGTTAGCAGAAAATCCCCTAATAGAAGGAGCAGGAGGAATAGATAGCCGTGAAGCAGCAAAGAAAGAATTTCCTAACGAAGATCCTCGGTGGGATCCAAACACCGATGCAGGATCCAAAGCCCTAGCTCGGTTTCGCCAAGGCCTTTTACAAGGTCTGCGAAAGGGGGGTCAGAAAGCCATGAACCTCTCCAAGACAGCGGAAGTTATCCAGGGCCCAGATGAAAGCCCAGCAGTATTCTATGAGAGACTAGCTGAAGCATATAGAATGTATACTCCCTATGACCCAGCGGCACCCGGACGTTTGTGCATGGTGAATGCCGCTTTTGTCAGCCAGTCCCAACCAGATATTAGACGAAAATTACAGAAGTTAGAAGGGTTTGCGGGCATGAATACGTCACAGCTAATGGAAGTCGCCCAGAAAGTGTTTGTGAACCGTGATAATGAAAGACAGAGAGAAGGGGGGGGGCGGAGCCTGATGTCCAGCGGGTAGGACGCTTTGCGTTGAAGCTCCCGAGAGGCCTACTTAGAATCCTGACTTAATACCTATACAAACTTACTATTTCGCTCCGAGCTGACCGGGGTACCTCGGGGGGGATGGCGGCCCATAAACCAGCGCGTTTGGACTTCGGGTCTCCTTCTTCTTCTCACGGAAAACGCTCCAAAACAGAGGTGTCCTCCCCACAGAAGATGGTTCCATTTCGTGAAAACCCCGAAATGCACCTGGAGATTTTGGAGGAAATACGCGGCGTGAAGGCATTGGTGCAGTCCAATGGAGAAGCGCTTCGAGCCATGCGAGAAGACTTTGGAGTGCTCCAGGACCGACTTGAAAGTCTCTCATTATGGCAGGACAATATGGCGGGGATCCTCGACTCGCACGTGGTGCGCTTGGGCAAACTGGACCAGGCTGAGCGCCAGATACAGAATCTTCAAAAGGAGTTAGAAGATAGCAATAATCGAGCCCGTCGCAACAATGTGAGGCTCATTGGAATACCGGAGGGGGTGGAAGCCGGAGATATAAGAGAATTCCTGCTCAAAACTCTTCCCTCCTTGCTGAAGATCACTTTTCATAGAGAACTGGAAATCGATCGTGCGCACCGTGTTCCTACCCACATGGCGCTCAACCGAACGACCCCCCGGCCTATTATCTTTCGCTTGCTACGATATCAACAAGTGGAACAAATTTTAAATGCTGCCCGGACGAATCATCATTTGGAATTTGAAGGTCACAAAGTCTCCTTCTTCCCTGATTTAACAAAGCCCACCGTTGACCGTCGGAAGAAACTCCTTGCTTTTCGCCCTCGACTTCAACAGCTACAGGTTCGCTTTGGCCTGTTGTATCCAGCGAAGCTCCGCGTGACTCTTCACAACCAAACCAGGACATTCGAAGATCCTGAACTACTATCAACCTTTTTGGACTCCAAAGAAGCAGAGCAGATGCGCTAATCCAAAACTTGGACTTTTATCTGCCGGCTCTGTCCGCCATTTTGAAGGGCCCGATGCGGCGGTCATAGCCAAGCACAGAGACTACCTGGACTTTCTTTCTTTCTCTATCTGACCTTTTGTTTTTTGGTCTCCTATCCCTCCATGATGCGTGCCTTGGTCGGATTCGGAGCACGTACAGTCCTACAGGTCATGTGTTTTTTTTTTCTCTCAATATTGGCCTTCTCGGGGGTTTCTCCCCGCAGACACATGGTCGCCAGTAATTTCTGGGGTTTCGCTTCTTCTCTACCGCACTGCGGTTTTCTTTTTCAATGCGGGGCGCTCCATTGTATTATCTTAGCCTATTTTCTTTCATGTCCTATGTACAGCCAGATACAGTCAATATGAGGGATATTGTGAAATTATGTGCGCTATCATGCTCAGAACTTTTAATTTTCTGAATGGCCTTCTGTAAAATTTTATTACTCAACGTAAAAGCATTAATAGTTCAATCAAAAGGAAGAAACTCCTTAGCTATCTTAGCCATGAGCATGCTGATTTTGTGTTTCTTCAGGAAACGCATCTAAACTCTGCTGCAATACTGCGACTCAATGCTAAGTCTAACATGGTGGCTGCCTATTTTCCCGCCGTTTCCAAACGGTGCGGGGTAGCCATTCTGGTTAAGAAGTCTTTGCAAGCTACTGTAATAGATACTAGCGCTGACAAGGAGGGTAGATGGGCCCGTGTACACCTTAAGGTTGGAGACCTACAGTTCACCTTAACAAGCTTAAATAATATAGATGGAATAGACATCATCAACATAGAAAATAGAACCCTTGCACTTACTCTCATATATAGACCCCCTTCAACTGATCAAAAAAACCTCTCCCCCATCTTAGAACATGCATGCACAGCATCACCAAACAAACCACTCATAATCTTAGGTGATTTGAATCTCCCTTCCCTACATAACTCCCAATCAGACAACTTCATGGATGCCATGACACAAATGGGTTATACACAGATAATACATGCTCCCACCCACATAAAAGGCAACACCCTAGATCTCATCTTCCTCCCCTCCTCTCTTCATAATAATCACCACCAACATACCCCTCCAACTATAACAGAAGTACCATGGTCTGATCATTACCTTATTACACTCCACCTCCCAGCTCAGACAACACTGAATAAAACAAACTCCTCACCCCACATATCTCGATTTGCACACTTTGACAAAGCTAACTTCCTTGACAAAGTACTACCCATACTCGACACAAACCTCCCTGACATTGACTCTACTGTAAACAACTGGAATCTAACAGTCCAGAAAGCAGCTACCCCCACACATACCATGCATAAACAAATAAAAAAGACAGAAAAATGGTTCACAAGAGAACTAGCAAATCTAAAAAAACAATTGAGGAAACAAGAAAAGATATGGAGGAAAACTAAATCTGACGAAAATAAAACCCAATATATGACCACCCTCAACAATTACAAAAATGCAATTAACAAGTCAAAAAAGGATTACCACTCCAAAGTAATAAACATGGCTATCAACCGCCCCAGAGAACTATTCGCAATCGTAAAAACTTTGACAAAAGCTAAAAACCAAGAGACAAAACAATCAACTATAAGCATACAGACCTTAGCAACCCACTTTGCAGAAAAACTAAAGTACAAATCCAACACTATACCAATGATACTGCCTCCAAACACTGAATCTAATAACACATGGATCTCCTTTCACATGATAGACCAAAAACACCTACTCAGGATCATAACACTTATCAACACCACAACTTCCCCACTTGACCCATGTCCTGTGTCATGGATCAAATGCACAAAGGAAGAACTCACCGAAAACATCCAACACATAGTGAATCAATCCCTTAATCAGGGCATCATGCCCAATGCCCTAAAACTCACTACGCTTCGACCAATAATAAAAAACAATAAACTAGACTCAAAAGACCCAAACTCTTACAGACCGATAGCCAGCATTCCATTTATAGCTAAAATAATAGAAAAAAACGTCCAACTACAACTACAAGACTATATCGATGAACACAAACCCTTAGACTCTCACCAGTTTGGCTTCCGCCCCTATCACGGTGTAGAAACCCTACTAATTACACTGATAGACTTCCTCATTAGAGGCACAGATGATAGCAGTCAAGGCTTCATACTCCTTTTCTTAGACATTTCTGCCGCCTTTGACAACATCAACCACCTTACCTTGATCAATAGACTAGAAAATCTAGGAATAGGTGGGACAGTACTCAATTGGTTTAAGTCTTACATCACAAATAGACTAATACGTGTTCAAATAGACCAGGAAGTATCGGAAACCTTCCCCCAAGGACAAGGAATACCCCAAGGATCCGCCCTTTCTGCCCTCCTTTTCAACCTGTACCTCCAACCCATTACAGAAATATTCAGAAAACACAAAATCAGTCACTTTATCTATGCTGATGACATCATGCTTGCTCTCCCCATATCTACCAAAAACCCTACCTATGATGCCTTATCAAAATGCATGGTGGAAACCACCTCCTGGATGGAATCTAACTACCTTAGCATCAATCTCAAAAAAACAGAAGCAATGTTTGTAACAAGACCACCTATGACTGAAGACACCTATCCAACATCAATCTCAATCATAAATACTACAATTCCAGTCAAAAAAGAGGTAAAATACCTAGGTGTAATAATAGATCACACACTTACCATGATACCGCATATAAAACAGACAGTAAAAACTATATTCTACAAACTCAAAACCATACAACATCTAAGGCCCCTTCTAGACACCCAAGACTTTAGATCAGTTGTTAACACACTCATCACCCCACACTTTGACTATTGTAATAGTCTCTTAATTGGCCTACCACAAAAAAGTACATACCTGCTTCAAAGAGCTCAGAACATCTGTGCGAAAGTAGTCACTAAAGCCAGCCTAGCAGATCATGTAACCCCAATAATGCTAGAACTTCATTGGCTCCCTATAAATAGCAGAATCAGATATAAAATCCTCCTAACCACATTCAAGCTCCTGAACAACATCGCCCCTTCATATCTAACCACACTATTACATGCCCCATCTGAATCAAGAACCCGCAGACTAAACGCAACACACTCACTTGAAATACCAAAATCATTCAAAAGAACTAAAAAATCCACCAGCACCAGAGCCTTCACATTCACTGCCCCCATGCTCTGGAATGATCTCCCAATAAACCTTCGGATCATAAAAGACCTCACCCAATTTAGAAAGGAACTCAAGACATACCTTTTCTCCGAACACTTTGAAATCCCTTACCCCCAAGTCCAACCACATACCATCCCAAGACACTCAAACACAAAGCCCTAAAATTACACTCAACTACCCACACACATACACCCACCACTTACACCCATCACAGACACCCCAAATCACTCTCAAGAGAAAAAGGAAATAAATTCCTCCGCACACATATATGACCCTGACTACCGGTAAACAAGGTAGAATACTCTGTTTGACACTACGATACAGAAATTTATAATTATATACAAAATGTAAATAGTTACAACAATTAATGCACAGTTATCTGTATAAAGTTAGAAAGTTATAAAGTTACTAAATATTATCTGTATAAAGTTACTAAATATTATCTGTATAAAGTTAAAAAACTATGTTCCATGTAATGTATACATTAGTGTACAAATTTGTTTACTTTGTTCCATGTAAACCGCCCCTGATCTCTGGAAGGGGCGGTATAGAAGAATTAGATAAATAAATAAATAAATAAATAAATAAATAAATAAATAAATAGTGAATTCATGTGTTTTTTTTGCATTTATGCCCCGAATGTAGACGACCCTGCTTACTATGCAATTGGCATAGGCCTCTGCCAATGCTCCATCCATACTTGGTGGTGATTTTAATCAAGTGTTCCATCACTCTTTTCTTCTCATGCAAGGCGCTCGTTGGCTGGAAGATCCAGTACCGAGTAGACCTGTGTGACTAGACGTAGAAGTGGATCTTTGCAAACCGATTCCTCCTACTTTTCTCCCTGGTATGACTCTCCCATCAGACTCCCACTATCCCCCAATGCTTTTAGACACTTTAGGTGCCTTTAATACTCTAATGCACTCTTTAGACTCCTGACTCTGTCCGTTTGACAGGCTCCCGCTTTGGGTACATTACTTGCTTTCGAATACAACATAAGTCGATAGCGTGGAGCCCCTGGTACACTAGGGACATTTGGATTCCTAGTCAGTTGTTCCATGATGGTCGCTGGAAAACTTTTAGTGAATAGCAAACTGAATTTGGTCTTCCAGCAGGGCACTGCTTTCAGTTGAAGCAACTTCGGCATTGCCTTCGGAGTGCTAGGGTACTTCCGCCATTGGCATCCCCTATACAAGGTTGATCGGAGACTATCCGATCTATCGGTAGTTCCCCGGGTGTAGCATCCAATTTTACAAAACCTTATGTAATGCTATAACTAGTGATGCCCCTATTGCGTAGAAGCATGGGAGAGAGAATTGCATGTGATTTGACCTTGGAGTAATGGAGCCTTGTCTGGAGTAGAGTGACACGGGTTTCCCGATCCGCCTCACTTACTCAGACACTCTTCTTTCTAGCCCACCGGTGTTTTTACACTCCTGACAGATTAGCCAACTGGAATACTACTCAGGGCAATAGTTGTTGGACATCCCATGCGGCCTTTGGCTCACTACCTCATGTTATGTATGAATGTCCCGCACTACAGTATTACTAGCGTCGGGTCTGGGGTCGTATCCAGTCCATTTTGTATTTTGCACTTTCAGGAGCCCCTTTCTTGGAGGATGGTGAGACTTCGCCTAGTTGCGGGGATCTCCTCTCTTCCAAAAACGGCTTACTTCCTTTTGGACTTCCTTTTGGACTTTATGCTTGACATAGTTATTTCCCTAATTAAGAAATACTGGAAAATAGCTCCCATCTGAGCCCCAATGCATGGTGGAATCATGTTTGTCTCTACAATACATATGAACAAATGCCTTGTATGTTTGCTTCCCCCGTTCAGACTTCTCATTATTGGTCTAAATGTACGATGCTCAATGACTATGTACATTCTGTTAAATGCTCTCATCTGACTGTCTAAATTTGTATATATTTTGGTCCCATGATCATTCTGTATCGTAGATACTCTTTTGACCGTTTTGATGTATAATCATTGTTAACTGGAAGCGCTCACGTGCTGACCTAATCAGCTAGAGAAGAAGCGTGGGGGTGGGGGGTAATTGGGTTTACTTTTCCTTATTGTATACTTGTTTTGTCTCCTTTGGTGTATTGTTTCTTTTGTTTGTTGCAAAATGAAAATAAACGTTTAAAAAAAAAAAAAGAAAGACAGAGAGAAAGTGAGCGTAAAATGAAGAAGAAAGCGGATTTTTTGGCTGCCGCTTTAGTTGAACAGAAACAGGGAGGTTTCCCTAACCGAAGGAGCAGAGGTAGAGGGCGGGGCCGAGGATATAGCCAGCCCCTGCTAGGCGTGAATCAATGTGCTTATTGCAAGGAAGAAGGACATTGGAGGAATGCATGCCCGCAACTCGAAGACGCCTCACACGAAGAAGAAGAACCCGCCCCTCGGAGAGAGAGGGAGAGAGGCCGATCACAGAATCGCAGAGGGACAAATCGAGTACATTTCCAACGGGAAAGAGAGGAGGCCATAGAAGGAGTTGCAACCGCAACGGATTATGATCTAGATGAAACAGATTAGGACAGACCGGGCTCCGAATTCGCTTTAGGTCCCCAGGAGCCTATGGTCTGCTTAAAGATAGGGGACCAGTTCATGGACTTTATGGTTGATACTGGAGCAGAACATTCTGTAGTAGATAAGCAAATAGCTCCTTTGTCTACGAGAGCAGTCACAATTATGGGAGCAACTGGTGCCAAAGCCACCAAGTCTTTTCTGAAAGACCGTGTATGTGAATTAGGAGGACAGCAAATAGCACACCAATTCCTTTATATGCCTGAGTGCCCAGTGCCGCTGCTGGGACGAGACATGCTAGCCAAACTACAGGCCCAAATATCCTTTACTGAAAAAGGAGAAATGCAAATGACTGTAAACTCAAAGCCTGCAGGATTAATGGTGCTTACTGTTCCCCGAGAAGAAGAGTGGAGATATTACAGTACTAAGCCAGTTCCTGATACCAATTTCAGTATGCCAGCAAGCATTACGGCTCCTCCTGGAGTATGGGCAGAAGGTAACCCACCAGGTCTAGCCAAGCACATAGCCCCAGTAATTGTGAACCTTAAGCCTGGAGAAGAACCAGTACATGTTAAGCAATATCCACTACCAAGACCAGCCATTGAGGGCATTCATCGCCATTTACTAAGATTACTGGAGTATGGCCTTCTTAAAGTATGTCAATCACCATGGAATACGCCTCTCCTGCCAGTTAAGAAACCAGGGACAGGTGATTACCGCCCAGTACAAGATTTAAGGAGAGTGAATGAAGCAGTTGAAACCATACATCCAGTTGTGCCAAATCCCTATACACTCTTAGGACTGATACCTGCTGAAGCTACCCACTTTACTGTTCTGGATTTGAAAGATGCATTTTTATGCATACGATTAGCCCCGATTAGCCAATTGTTGTTTGCCTTTGAATGGCAGGACCCTGTCTCAGGGAGACGGGGCCAACTCACTTGGACACGATTGCCCCAAGGATTCAAGAACTCACCCACCATTTTCAGTGCCACACTGAACCAAGACCTTTCAAGCTATCCTGTCACCCCTGGGAAAAGAGTGCTTCTTCAGTATGTGGATGACTTGTTGATAGCTACCACCTCAGAGAGTGAATGTGCACAAGCCACAAATGACCTCTTACAATTACTAGATGAAGCTGGATACAAAGTTTCCAGAGCCAAAGCACAGCTATGCCAAACGGAAGCAAAGTATTTGGGTTTCCGGCTGACCAAAGGAAGCCGACAATTAGGACCAGAAAGAAAAGAAGCCGTGTGTAGTATCCAGACCCCAACCACCAGGAGGCAAGTCAGAGCCTTTCTGGGAGCAGCAGGATACTGCCGAATATGGATACCCAACTTTGCTCAGATTGCTAAACCACTATATGAAGCCACCAAAGGAGAAGAGAAATCACCACTAGAGTGGGGACCTGATCAAGATGAAGCTTTCAAAGCCTTGAAGGAAGTGTTAATGTCGTCACCAGCACTTGGACTACCAGATGTCCAGAAGCCTTTTAATTTATTTGTACATGAAATGCAAGGGAACTCCCTGGGAATGTTGACTCAGACATTGGGACATTGGGAGCGACCCGTAGCATACCTATCAAAACAATTGGACACCGTAGCCAAAGGATGGCCACCATGTTTGAGAGCTGTAGCAGCCACAGCATTGTTAGTGAGTGAAGCAGACAAACTCACCTTATGACAGAACCTGTGCGTTACAGTACCACACGCAGTGCTTGCCCTTATGGAACAAAAAGAGAATCATTGGTTTACTAGTTCCCGAATGCTGAAATACCAGAGTATGCTATGTGAAAATCCCCGAGTACAGTTGGAAGTGAGCCATGTTCTTAATCCCGCCACCTTGATACCAATCAGCAAGGACCCACCAGAACATGACTGTATGGAAGTCATGGACACTGTGTTTTCAAGTCGACCTGATCTAACTGATGTACCTATAGAGAACCAGACTTACTTCGTGGATGGAAGCAGCCTCATCATCAATGGACGACGCTGTGCCGGGTATGCAGTAGTCACCCAGGAAAAGGTCATTGAATCATCAGCTCTTGCCTCAGGAACATCAGCACAGAAAGCAGAATTGATAGCGCTAACAAGGGCACTAGTACTAGGTGCCGGACTTCAGCTGAACGTATATACAGATTCAAAGTACGCTTTCACAACTTTACATGCTCATGGAGCTCTGTATAAAGAATGAGGACTCATTACCTCTGTAGGCAAATCAATTAAGTATGGCCCAGAAATATTAATGTTACTAGATGCAGTATGGGCCCCGGCACGAGTGGCTGTTATGCACTGCCGAGGACACCAAACAGGAAAAGGAGAAATTGCCCAAGGAAACAGATTTGCTGATGCTTCAGTGCGAAAAGCAGCCATGACAGGCCAAATTTCACCACAAGCAACACCAGTACAAGCAGCATTGTTTCCAGTACCCCTCAACTTGTGGACACCACGATATACCACAAGGGAGTTGGACTATTATTGCACTACAGAAAAGGGGGTACTGAAAGATGGATGGATTGAGCTGCCACCAGCAGAGGGCAACCAACCCCCAGGACGAATAGTGATCCCTGAATCATTGGGACCGGCCTTTGTAAAGGTCTTTCATCAAGCCACACATTATGGGAAAAACGCAATGGAAAAAGCACTCAGACCCCATTTTTGCATTTCAATGTTGGGAGCCTTGTCAGCCTCAGTAGCTCGCCAGTGCATAACTTGTGCAAAGAACAATGCCAAACAGGGTCCTACATCACCACCCCGAGCTCAGTCAGGTGGTGTAACCCCTATGCACAACCTACAAATAGACTTTACTGAAATGCCAAAAGTCAGTGGATATCACTACTTGTTAGTTCTAGTTTGTACCTTCTCTGGGTGGGTGGAAGCTTTTCCCACCAGGACTGAAAAGGCCAGAGAAGTCACCAAGGTTTTGCTGAGAGAAATTATCCCCCGATATGGAATTCCTGCAGTAATAGGGTCAGACAATGGGCCCTCATTTGTATCTCAGATTACCCAACAGTTAGCAAGTGCCCTACAGATACAATGGAAGTTACACACTGCATACAGACCCCAAAGTTCAGGGAAGGTTGAGCGAATGAACCGCACTCTAAAATCTCAGTTGTCTAAGCTATGTCAGGAGACCCACCTGAAGTGGCCCCAAGTTCTCCCAATAGCTTTACTTAGAATACGCTCAGCCCCTGTGAAATCATCAGGATTTTCTCCCTTTGAAGTCATGCATGGTAGGCCCCCACCAATAGTACAGGGGGTGAAAGGGAGTTTGACACAAATTGGTTCAGAGATAGCCAGACAAGAACTCCTAGCTCTTAGTTCTGTTCTGCAGACTCTTCATGTGTGGATACAGGACCAGTTACCCATCAACTTGATGGAATCCTTGCATCCCTACAAGCCTGGTACCTCGGTGTGGATCAAAGATTGGAAGAAGACACCGCTGGAACCTCATTGGAAGGGACCATACACCGTTATCCTGTCCACACCAACAGCTGTCAAGGTCGCAGAAATCGAATCGTGGATCCATCATAGCAGAGTCAAGCCAGCAGCAGTTCCAGAGCCAGATCAGTGGACAGCAGTGCAGCATCCTGATATTCCTTTGCGACTCACCCTGAGGCGGCAACCAGCGGCCTAGAGTTCCTCTGGACTGCCCAAGAACTACGGTATTGCACCACAGACAAGTCTTTCGAAGAGGATTGCTGTTTCCAATACAGCAAAGACATTTGTTTTCTTCATCGAATAACTGTGCCTTCACAGACTTTCTTCAGGCCAACTACGGTTGGTAAGTTGGCATACATTAGAACCTTGAGGATCTTCAATCAACATTGACACCCGTTGAATTGCTTCATTAGCAAACGGGTCAGCAGTCAAGAAGTAGTGAACGTCGAGGTCAAGATCTTTCAGCGGAGATTCAGAAGGACTACAATCAACATGCATCTTTGTTTCTATTTTGTTCTGGTTGCCTGCCTGGGGAGCTTTGAACTTACTCTTGCTTTACCCCCATGCACTGCCTGCATTGCTTCCACTCGGACTGGAATGAAAGTAACTCAGACTTTGCTTTATCATTCTTGCTATACCTGTACTGGTACAGTGAGCCGATGTATATATAACACTACTGAACTGAACATTTGCACCAAGGGTAATACCAAAGTTTGTTTTAACCCACATCAGAACCCATCCTATTATACTCTAGAAATACGATGGGATGATGCAGATGGAGCTTTACTTAATGCCACACCCCCACTCACTGATCCTACAAAGGGTGCCATTTTGTATTTTGATGCCTGTGATGCTATAAACAGAGATGGTCGTTCTAGTTGTGCCAATTGGGAGAAAGCATATTCTTATGATCATAAGTATATGTGTCCGGAAGGAACAACCGGGTGGGGGGCATGTACAGGTAAATGAGTTTTAGCAAATGAATATAGCACAGCACCAGTTCAAGACTACTATTGTCCAAAGTGGGAATGTGTATTCTATGCTACATGGAAAACTGGTATGGTAGAGAATACCAGGGATAATCGAATGGCAGCCCTGTTTAAGCCCTATCTAAAGAATCCAGAAAAATGTAAGAAGGGTGCCTGTAACCCACTAGAGTTACACATAATAAACCCTAGTGCTTGGAAGCAAGGATATAAATTTGGACTACGTATTGCGGGCACGGGATCAGATCCCGGAACCATTGTATATATAAGACTGAATACCCAGGCCCATCGTTCATCACGGTATCATATATACAATACTTTCTATGAAACTATGCATGTAAACAAGTTTGACATTCCCCATCCTTCACAAAATTTGTTCTTAGAATTAGCTGGAGCAGTCATATCCAGTCTCCACATTTCAGATTGTTATTTCTGCGGAGGAACTAGAATGGGTGATCAGTGGCCCTGGGAGGCCCAAGAATTGAATTACTCAATAGCTTACAATCATACTGAACTGCACAAAACTACCAGTGAATGGGTATTAGCACACCCAATAGTAGGACGTCTGTTTTATGCTCGAACTGGACCCCAGTTCACCTTGAAAGTAGGACAGCTTGTCTGTCTTAGCCAGAAGTTTTATAATGACACCACAAAACAGACGTCTTGGTGGTCAGGGGTTAATGAACCTGAACCTACCAACCCATTAGCGAAATTCCCTGAGCTTGCCAATTTATGGACTAACCTTGCCCAGCCTCATGCCTGGCAAGCCCCACCTGGCTTATATTGGATCTGTGGAACCCGAGCATATGCTCGACTCCCTCTCCACTGGGGAGAAGCCTGTGTCTTAGGAACCATCCGACCTTCTTTCTTTTTGTTACCCACAGAACATGGAGAACAATTAGGTTACCCAGTCTATACCAAGAGACAGAAAAGAGCAGCCTTGAAGATAGGCAAATGGGAGAGATGGGATGGGGAAGACATAAGAACATAAGAACATAAGACATGCCATACTGGGTCAGACCGAGGTCCATCAAGCCCAGTATCCTGTTTCCAACAGTGGCCAATCTAGGTTATACGTACCTAGCAATATCCCCAAAAGACAGGTTCCACAATGCTTGTACTGGGTCAAGCATTGATATCCTGGGTCCCTTTTTAATAGTGGTTTATGGACCTTTCCTCCAGGAACTTGTCCAAACCTTTTTTAAACCCAGCTATACTAACAGCCCTTACTACATCCTCCGGTAACAGATTCCAGAGTTTGATTACACGTTGAGTGAAAAAATATTTTCTCTTGTTGTTGTTAAGTGCCGTCGAGTCGGAGTCGACTCATGGCGACCCTCTGGATAGCTATCCTAAATTGTGTTCGGTCTTCAGTCAGGCGGCTCATTGTTGACAGACTGGTACCCGTAGCTGCTGTTATTGTAGCGATCCATCTCATTGCTGGCCTTCCTCTTTTGCGTTGACCTTCTATCTTTCCAAGCATGATGTCTTTCTCTAATGATCTCTCTCTTCGCATGATGTGTCCGAAGTATGAAAGTCGAAGTCTTGTCATCTGAGCTTCTAAAGAAAGCTTAGGTTTGATCTCCTCTAGTACCGACTGGTTTGTTCTTCGGGCAGTCCATGGTATACACAGTATTCGCCGCCAGCACCATAATTCAAAGGCATCAATTTTCTTCCTGTCTGTCTTTTTCACTGTCCAGCTTTCACATCCATATGATGTTATTGAAAATACCATGGCATGAACAAGTCGAATCTTTGTATGGAGAGAGACATCTCTGCTCTTGAGAATCTTATCTAGGTCTTTCATAGCCATTCTGCCAAGAGCAATGCGTCGTCTGATTTCTTGACTGCTTGTTGCTTCTTTATTGATAGTTGATCCAAGTAGGTTAAAGTTGTTCACGATTTCAATTTCTTCTCCTTCAACGATGAACCTGTTGATTATGCCAGTTGTCATGATCTTTGTCTTCTTTACATTAAGGTGCAGGCCCATTTTGAGACTATGTTCTTTGATTGTGAGAAGCAAATGTTTCAGATCATCTTCACTTTCTGCCAGTAGTGTGGTATCATCAGCATAGCGAAGGTTGTTGATGAGTCTTCCACCAATCTTCACACCTCTGTTGTCTTCATACAATCCTGCTTCTCTGATGATTTGTTCTGCATATAAATTAAACAGGTAGGGGGAAAGTATGCAGCCTTGTCTTACACCTTTGCTTATTTTAAACCATTCTGTTTCTCCTTGTTCCGTTCGAACTGTTGCTTCTTGATCAATGTACAGATTGCGCAAGAGAACGATCAGGTGTTCTGGTATACCCATGCTTCTTAATGTGGCCCGGAGTTTCTCATGGTTTACACAGTCAAAAGCCTTGCTATAGTCGATAAAGCACAAATAGATATCCTTTTGGTATTCTTTAGTCTTTTCAAGGATCCATCTCACATCCGCAATGATGTCTCTCGTTCCTCGCCCTTTCCTGAACCCTGCTTGCACTTCAGGTAGTTCTTGTTCTAGGTATGGCTGTAGTCTCTTTTGAATAATCTTCAGTAGAATCTTGCTGGCATGTGGGATCAGGGCGATTGTGCGATAATTTCCACAGTCAGTTGGATCACCTTTCTTTAGTATTGGTATAAACACAGATCTTTTCCAGTCAGTTGGCCATGATGTTGTCGTCCATATTTCTTGGCAGAGCCTTGTAAGTACGGTAACAGCTGCATCAGATTGCTGCAATACTTCTATGGGAATGCTATCAATGCCTGGTGCTTTGTTCTTTGATAAGTCTTTCAATGCTGCTTCAACTTCTTCTTTCATCACCAATGGTTCCTGATCATAAGGTATCGGTTGAAACGGCTGTTGGTCCACTTGATCTTTATCATATAAAAACTCTGTATATTCCTTCCACCTTTTCTTGATCTTCTCAGCATCATTCAACATAGAACCTTGAGCATCTTGTAACATTCCTATTCGAGGCTGGAACTTTTTCTTTAACTCTCGCAGCTTTAGGAAAGCTGATCTTGTTCTTCCTCTAATAGTTTCTGCTTCTATTTCCTTGCAAGTGTCATTGTAGTACTTTTCCTTGTCCTGTCTAGCTGCACGTTGGAAATCTCTGTTGAGTTCTGCGATTGTCTTTCTTTCTCCTTTGGCTTTAGCTTCTCTGCGTTTCTGGGCAATTTTCAGAGTTTCTTCCGTCATCCATTTTGGCCGTTTTTGTTTTTTCACCTTTTGTAGAGACTTCTCGCTTTCTTCCAGCACAACCTTCTTGATGTCATTCCATAACTCTTCCGGAGTTCTGTCATTTGTATCTAAAGCAGCAAATCGATTTTGCAGGCAGTCTTTAAATTCCAGTGGTATATTCTCAAGGTCATATTTTGCTGCATTCATGAGTGGTTTGCTCTTTTTCAACTTTAGCTTGAGTTTGCATACTAGTAGTTGATGATCTGTACCACAGTCAGCTCCAGGTTTTGTCTTTGTTGATGTTACAGAGCTTTTCCATCGTTGACTTCCACAGATGTAGTCAATTTGATTTCTATACAATCCATTGGGTGAAGTCCATGTGTACAGTCGCCGCTTGTGTTGCTGGAAGAAGGTGTTTGAGATGAATAGATCATTGGTCTTGCAGAATTCTATCAATCTTTCTCCAGCTTCATTTCTGTTGCCAAGTCCATATTTTCCAACTACTTTGCCTTCTTCTTTGTTGCCAACTTTTGCGTTCCAGTCACCCATGACTATCAGGATATCCTGTTTGCATGTTCTGTCAATTTCAGCTTGTACTTGTTCATAGAACTCTTCAATTTCATTCTCTTCTGCAGCTGTTGTTGGGGCATATACTTGAATTATAGTTGTGTTGATAGGCAATCCTCGCAGACGAATAGAGATTAAGCGTTCACTGACTGCATTGTATTTCATTACAGTTCTTGCAAGTTTCTTCTTTATTATAAGTGCAACACCATTTCTTTTTTGTCTTTCATTTCCAGCATAGTAGACCATGTGATCATCTGATGCAAAGTGCCCCATGCCAGTCCATTTCAGTTCGCTGACACCCAACAGATCAAGTTGTACACGTTCCATTTCATTCTTGACCACCTCCAACTTCCCTTGGTTCATGCTTCGTACGTTCCATGTTCCAATGTGTAAGACATCTTTACAGCTTCTGACTCTCATTTCATGCGCAGCTACATCAGCAGTCAGACTTCCCGAGGGCTTTGATCCAACCACATCATAAATGCTGGCTTTACTCTGAAAAGTCTTCAGCTCTTCCCCAGTAGCTAGTTGAGTGCCTTCCGACCTGGGAGTCTCATCTTCCAGCACCATAGCACAATTTGTTTTGTTGTAACTATCCATTGGGTTTTCATGGCAAGATACAGAAGTAGATTGCCGGGCCTTCCTTCTGCGCAGTTTAAGTTTGGTGTTGTTGCCGTTGTCACAGAAATGTGATCCTCCGCCGTCAACACTATCCCATTCTGCTGCTGCCCAGATGGGTGGTTTGTCTTCGTCTGGCACCTCAGCTGAGACCTGTCCATCTTGGGAGACCCTGCCAGTAGTTAAACTACCGATAGTTTAGCTCTCAGCATCACTGATGCACGCAAGCCCTTACAGCACGACAAGTTTACCCTGTAGCTTCATTACATGTCCCCTAGTCTTTCTATACTCTGATAGCGTAAACAATTGATCCACGTTTATCCGTTCCACTCCATTCATTAATTTATAGACCTCTATCATATCTCCCCTCAGCCGTCTCTTCTCCAGGCTAAAGAGCCCTAACCTTCTTAGCCTCTCTTCATAGGAGTAGCCTTCCATCCCCTTCACCAATTTGGTGGCTCTTCTCTGTACTTTTTCTAATAACGCTATGTCCTTTTTAAGATACGGTGACCAGAATTGCACACAATATTCAAGGTGCGGTCGTACCATGGAGCGATACAGAGGCATTATAATATCCTTTGTTTTGTTCTCCATCCCTTTCCTTATGATACCTAGCATTCTATTTGCTTTCTTGGCCGCCGCTGCACACTGGGCGGAGGGATTTAACATGTTATCCACAATGAATCCTAAATCTTTTTCCTGGGTGGTGGTTTCTAATGTGGAGCCTTGCATTGTGTAACTATAGTGTGGGTTGTTCTTTCCTAGTTGCATAACTTTGCACTTGTCCACATTAAATTTCATCTGCCATTTGGATGCCCAGTCTTCCAATTTATCCAGATCCTCCTGCAGTTTTCCACAATCCTCTTGGGTTTTAACAACTTTAAACAGTTTTGTGTCATCTGCAAATTTGATAACCTCACTAGTTATTCCCTTTTCCAGGTCATTTATGAATATGTCAAAAAGCAGCGGACCCAGTACAGATCCCTGGGGTACTCCACTATTCACCTTTTTCCATTGGGAATATTGGCCATTTAGCCCTACCCTCTGCTTTCTATCTTTTAACCAGTTCCCGATCCACAATAGTACACTGCCTCCTATCCCATGACTTTTTAGCTTCGCCAAAAGTCTCTGATGGGGGACTTTGTCAAAAGCTTTCTGAAAGTCCAGATACACTATATCAACCGACTCACCATTGTCTACCTGTTTATGCACACCTTCAAAAAAACATATCAGATTAGTAAGACTGGCCACCTGAGAGAATTATTGCCTATTATGGACCCGCCACTTGGGAGCAAGATGGCACCTGGGGATACCGGACCCCTGTGTATATGATAAACCGTATCATACGCTTACAAGCAGTAGTTGAGCTAATTACTAATGAGACTAGCCAAGCACTTACACTTCTAGCTAGACAAAGCACACAAATGCGTACTGCAATATATCAGAATCACTTAGCACTAGATTACTTATTAGCAGCTGAAGGAGGAGTATGTGGTAAGTTGAATTTAACCAATTGTTGTTTGAAGATAGATGACAAGGGTCAAGTAGTTGAAGAGATTGCTGAAAATATGCAAAAACAAGCTTATGTGCCAGTACAAACCTGGCATGGTCTTAAGATACCTAACTGGTTCGAATCTATCTTCTCTGGCCTGGGGGGACTTACTACTTTTGCTATGATAATATTAGTATTTGTAGCCTTGTTTCTGTTGTTACCATGTATAATCCCATGTTGTATGCGCTCTATTAACAGTGTTATCGAAAATACCGTAGAACGCAAGACTGCCACTAAGATTTTGGCCTTATGGCACCCTAATCCTAGTACGTATTGTCATAATCCGACTCCAGTGTAATTGAGTGATTTAACTCTCACACCTTATTGAAAATAGGGTGAGATTAATCAATGGGGGAAATGTGGTAGGTGAAGGCCTATGATCCATGCTGCTCAAACTAAACAGACAGGCCTAAGCAGCTTGACCTGTAAGTAAAGCTTGTGGTTAGGCCCAAAGGAGTGAACCCCCCCCCCCCCCCCCGAATGTTGCTTCTATAGAATCGAAACTTAACTAAGCATAACCAAGCATAGCTAAGCAGAAACGAAACTTAGAAAAGATGGAAAAACAACTTTAATTGGTACTGATAAGAGTATGAAAACTTTTGTGAACTAATTAATTCTGCTGAGAGAAGGGTTACAGTGCCCTGCTTTCCCACATGTTCTAGTCAGCTAAGTGACCTTGGAGGAGAATTGTATCAAGAGTCTAAGAACTGTCCATTGTAATGGGGACTGTAAGGGGGGCAAGCAGGTGCTGAGCCCAGACCAAGGTCCTCATTGGATGACTACGTAGTGGTACCGGGACCAATAGATGGGGTAGAAGGGGTTACCGGGACCAATGAGAAGTTTGCCTATGCTTAGAATGGAGAAGAACAGTATAAAAGTTGTTTTACTAACAGCCATTGCTCAGCCATTTTGAATGTGATTCTGCTTGAGTCTTGTGCACAATAAATGATTTGGACCTTCTGAACAGACTCCTGGTATTATTGGATTGTTTGCGCTCTGCCGCTACAGTATCATTGATTTTGTGCCATTTATTTATTTTATTTATTGATATGTTTTTCTATTCTGCTTTTTCATTAAAATCAAAGCGGTTTACAAAGAACAACAAGAATTACATGGAACTTGGCTAACATGATCTAGAATCATTAATTTAAATGGAACTTATGGGGTATGTTTACTAAAGGGTGCTATTTGCGCTGCTGCGACATTATCGCACGATAAGATACCTTATCGCGCAAAAATGGTGCTTTATCAGGCGCAGAGGTACCTTAATACCGCAATAATGCGCGCAGCGGCGCAAACGAGCGCTGAGTGTGGAGAAAGGCTCCCGGAGGACGGAGGAAGGCTCCCCAGGGGCGGTGAGAGAGGGTCAATGGGTGGAGAATGGGAGGGGAGAGGCTCCCTGCACACCAACGCTGTGGAATCCAGGGCTGAAATACTAACGCCAGTGAAACCCTCGCGTTAGAGCAGATTTAAAGGGAAGAGAAACCATTTCCGTCAGCAATGTACAGCAAAGCCAGGGAAATCTACAAAAAGTGATGTGTGATACATGTGCACGGAACAAAAGGGCAAATAAACATTGAAAATGACCTGAACAAAATGGAAAAAAACATAACCAAGCTGGCCAATAGTGATATTAATGGGAAACAGCAAAAAACACTACCGAGAAAGCTCCAAAAAAAGATATTAATTTTGGAAGGGTCTATGCTCTGTCCCCATACAAGGTGAATGATCCCACAATGAAATAGCGCTGATCAGGGTTTTCCCTTGTTATTGGACAGGATTACTATGGCGTGCACAATATGTTCCGCAACAGCAGGGTGGGCATGTCGGAACGGGCAACTGGACAGATGCTGGAAAAGGGAATACAGAGGGCTGCAGGCGGCACATGTGTGGTGCAGCTGGGCCACAGTGCGGACTAGGGTGATGCCCAGGTGGCCCATAGGAATGCTGAAACAGTAGAGCAGCCAGACAGCAACTGATGAGGGCCCAACATGGGCATTAGTGTGTTTCCAATAGTGTCACGGGGGATAGTACTCAGCAGGTACCACCAAGGGCACAGAACATTGGCAGGTGGTGCTGGGGGGAAGCGTGGACATCTATGCAGGCACCCCTACCCCAGAACCCACACCATAGGCAGCTGCCTACCGGCACACTGGATGGCCTGAGACTGCGCACCACCAGCACCACCAGCAGAAGGGCATGTCAGCATGGTGGCAGAGGGGTACTGGTGGTGGAGGGGGCAGAGGCAGAGGCAGCTGCCCACAGCAGACCATGGCCTAGCCCTGTGTAGGTGGGTGCCATGCACTGCAACAGACAGTCCTTGTCTGACAAACAGTGCATTCCCAGGGAATGCACTGTCCCTGTGGCAACACGGTGGTGCAGTACACACAGCCAGTGTGTTCAGGAGCAGAAGGTCACAGGTTCAAGTCCCAGCTGTGGTTCCTGCCAACCCAGTCCCCATATTTTACCCACTACAAAACCGTGGTAATAAAAAGGGAACATTTCTTGCAGATAACATAAACATGCCTCAAACGCCTATATTTTACCCTACAGAGCACAGACACCATAGACATGTGCAATACCTAGAGCAGAGTTTCCCAAATGCAATCCTGGAGGGCCAAAAATCATTCAGGTGTCATGCTGTCTCTAATAAAGATGCCTGTGCTGCATATCTATGCGCCGCCCCCATGGTATGCAAATGTTTCACATGCATATTCATTAGGGACAGCATGAAAACCCGAACAGTGTGTGTCCCACCAGGACCGGAGTTGGGAACCTCTGCCCCAGAGCAGCGGCCAACAGGGGCAGAAACACCCGCACCCACAGGCTCCAATATCCACAGCCTCATGGAGAGGCAGGATGTTGGGCCCTGCGTGCAGCAGCATCTCCCAATACTAGCACCTGCATACCTTAGCAATGCCGCTCTAAACCTGGGAATACATTACACATATATCAAAAGGTTGCTATGATTAATTGCAGATAGCAATTCCTAGTTTAAGCACAATTTGCTGATTGAGCTGCATCATAGCAACCTTTCTGATGTCTGTGGAGTGTGTTTCAGTTCTGGTGTCTGACAGTGTTTACCACCCCGGGGAGTGACCCCAACAGTATTGCGTACCATAGCCATGCCTGCACTGTGCCCAGGACTGGTGAGGTGGCCAGGGCTGCCAAAAGCCTCTATATTTGCACAATGCTGGCATAGGTGTGGGAGTGTGTGTCTATCCATCCAGTGTGTGGTGGCTGCCAACATCTTACGCAGCCCACACTGCTTGCACTGTTTCCAGTGTTAGCTTGCCAATGTGCATAATGAGGAGCTAGGTACTGTGGGTATAGCCCGGACAGGGTGGCCTGGGCAGGATGCATCTGCACAGGGCAAAGGGCAATGGCTGGGACATTGTAGTGTCCAGCCACCACCTGCACGGACAGGGTGGCCACAGCATGTCTTGCTGGAAGGTCACTCTCACCCTGACTGAGCAGTGACCATGGCATGGCTTGGTTCCCTCATAGTGCTATTTAGCATTTTTTTCAAGTGATGTTTATGGGTTCTTTTTTCTGGGGCCTAATCACTGACATTTGCTTGGTGGGTGTGCTCACATCCCAGTTCTGGGTGCACACATCTCCTCCAGGAACATGTACTATGAGCTAGCTAGCATACTGTCTGCAGTGATATATATATGGCTGGAACACCTTGCAGGGTGCAGCGGTTGGAGGCTCGCTGCTGGAGAATGTCAGATGGTGGTGGGGGGCAGCTGAGCATTTCCAGGCCTACTGTCTGTCTGCCATTGCCTTATGTTTGTGTACAGATCTGCATTGACTGCCCTGTAGGGTGTCTGTTCCCCAGCAGGACTGGGGTTGATTATTATTATTATTATTTATTTTATACACATTTATATACCGCATCTTCCAAAGTTCAGTTGCGGTTCACAGTGAACAATAATTAACAAAGCAAATTTGTTTTACAGGGAACGTCATATTATAACAGAACATATTTACAAGGAACATCATATTATATATATAATATACAGTCTAAACAATGTATATTGTTTAGACTGTATATTGGTGGTCCCTTCTACTGTCACCATTGCAGGGAGATCCTGTTTCCCACCCTGAGTCACAGAGGGTGGGTTGGGTGGTGGTGGTGGTGGTACATAATCTGCCTATGGGTCCAAACAGGATAGGGTAAACCCACCTGCTCCCATGATGCACTGCACATGCAGATTAGCAGTCTACATCTGCTTACAAGATGGGGTATGCGCCTCCATAGCACCTCAGCCTGGTAGGAGGAACTGACTGTGTGTATTACTGGCACAGAGTAGCCACAGACCGTGACATTGTACAGTTCCTGTGCACATCATGATGGTGAGGTGGGGCGCCCAGCATCAGGTCCGCAGCATCTGACTTAGTTGAGATAGGCTGTGCTGCAGGTCCCCATTAGTGCCAGTGTGTGACAGGTAGTTCATGCAGACACACCTAGGATACACCTGTGTCCATCTGTATTTCCCAGTCACATTTAGCTGTTGTGGACTATGATGCACCCAGAATAGTGCATGTCCTGTGTGGTTGCCATGGCCACATGTTATAGGAGAGGGGTGGTGTTGGGACCCAAAAGCAGATTATGTAGCACCATCCAACCTGCCCTCACTGGGTCAGGATGGGGGGACAGGATCTCCCACCAACAGATCCACACTGCATCTGAGACAGTAGAGGGGACCACCACCCCAGTACTGGAGGGGAACAGGCACCATCCAGGGCAGTCAATGCAGATCTGTACATATCACAGCTACCTGCCACCCACCCTGACATCCAGAAGCAGAAAGCACAATCAGTCTTCACCTGATGCACCCTGCAAGGTGTTCCAACCATACATATGCTATGGGTTTGGGATTTTTTTGAAAGTGTGAATAAACAGGTGGACAAAGGTGATTCGGTTGATATAGTGTATCTGGACTTTCAGAAAGCCTTTGACAAGGTCCCTCATCAGAGACTTTTGGCAAAACTAAAGAGCCATGGGATAGGAGGCAGTGTACTATTGTGGATCAGGAACTGGTTAAAAGATAGAAAGCAGAGGGTAGGGCTAAATGGCCAATTTTCCCAATGGAGAAAGGTGAATAGTGGTGTACCCCAGGGATCTGTGCTGGGTCCGCTGCTTTTTGACATATTTATAAATGACCTGGAAAGTGGAATAACGAGTGAGGTCCATCAAGCCCAGTATTCTGTTTCCAACAGTGGCCAATCTAGGTCATATGTACCTAGCAGTTTCCCCAAAAGACACAGGTTCCGCAATGCTTGTACTAGGTCAAGCATTGATATCCTGGGTCCCTTCTTAATAATGGTTTATGGACCTTTCCTCCAGGAACTTGTCCAAACCTTTTTTAAACCCAGCTACACTACATCCTCCGGTAACAAATTCCAGAGTTTGATTACACGTTGAGTGAAAAAATATTTTCTTTTATTGATCTTAAATAGTTTACCCTGTAGCTTCATTGCATGTCCCCTACTCTTTCTATATTCTGATAAGGTAAACAATCGATCTACGTTTACCCGTTCCACTCCGTTTATTAATTTATAGACTTCTATCATATCTCCCCTCAGCCGTCTCTTTTCCAGGTTAAAGAGCCCTAACCTTTTTAGCCTTTCTTCATAGGAGTATCCTTCCATCCCCTTCACCATTTTGGTGGCTCTTCTCTGAACCTTTTCTAAAATAGCTATATCCTTTTTAAGATACGGCGACCAGAATTGCACACAATATTCAAGCTGCGGTCTCACCATGGAACGGTATAGAGGCAGAAAGAGCAGAGTGTGTACGGAGTGGGCTCAATAAGTAGAGAAAGTAGGAGACCAAGGTTAGGAGTACAGAAAGGAAGATGTACCAGATCCTGTGAGTCTGAGAGTCTCCCAAAGCAAGTGAGTCACTATCCACTGCTGCCCCATTAGATGCATAAAGTCTAAAAGGGAAGAGTTCAACATAGTTTGTAAGTCTGAAAAGAATATGACAATATTTCTCCTTTATAAGTTCAGCGCATATTTCTGGCTGTCCTAAAATATGAATGATGAAATGTTTTAGCTAAGAGATTTCACGCTGTCTCTATTTTAAAGATGAAGAAATAAAATCTGCAAATAGTGAAAGATATTGTCCTGGAGTCTTGAGTGTGTGTCAGTTTAATAACCCACCATGGCTTAGAAAATATTTAGAGATTGCTTGACAGCCTTAGGTAAAATCCTGGGCTAAAGTTCTGAATTGGATGAAAGCAGAGAGAATGTGTCACAAAGAGGCATCGTTTATCTAAATCAGCTGAGACATTCCCTTCTGCAATGACCTTCACTGTACTGTGAAACGTACAAAAGCATTAAGAAATGTTGTGGATTTTTTATTTTGAATAACCCCCACAGGGCTCCCTTTATTCTGATCAAGTACACAGAAAATCTTTTTGATTATACAGGATTCTGTTATCATGTACTTCTTTCCAGCAGCAGTAAATAACTCATCTACAGTTCATAAGGATGCTGGAACTCTCCCTTCAATGTTACCCCTTTCCACAATGACGGTCTCTTGCAACCAGGGCTTTACAGGGGGGCTGTGTGAGTGGTGCGTCCGTACAGGGTGCAACATAGATGGGGGGGGTGCAGATATCCTCATTGGGCTTTCAGGAAGATCAAAAAGTGTGAGTTACTGAATGTGGCGAGGGGGGGGGGGGGCATTTCTAGCCTGGTACGGTCCTGCTTGCAACAACAGCTTATCAAGGTGACTGCCTTGGCCTTTTTGCAGCCAGTGGGAATAAGATGACTTTACTGCAAGTCAGTGCTAGGGATATGCCCAGGCAAAAGGATTCCAGTTCATTTTCAGATTTTTCAGACATCTTGCCAATCTTTGGGTGGTTTTTATCAGCTTGCTTCAGACATTCATTTTAAGAAAAAAAATGTAATGCTCATTAGATGTGTTTAATTTGTAGGTGAACACATGATAAATTGATTTGTGTACCTTAAACATTAAGGCACAGTAATAAACAGAGTGCACACTAATGAATGGAAAACTGGAGCTCAAAAAATGCAAAGCTGCCAAATCAGTGACCACAAGGAAGCGAAGGGTAGTGATGGCTGGTGATTTCCTTATGAGAGATACTGAAGTGTTCATCTGCTGACTAGACTTGATCGCCGAGGAGATGATCTGTCTGACAGGTGCCCATAACTGAAATGTTGCAGAGAGTTTGTGAGACCCATCAAGCTTACTGTTATCTAAAATTGATCATTTCTGTTGGCACAAATGATACTGCTAGGTATGCCTCTGTGCATATCAAGAGTGACTTCATGGCTCTGGGAGAGATGGTGAAACAGATAAGTGCACAGATGTGTTATCCTCAATTTTCCCTGTTGAGGGTAAAGGCCGAGGCAGAGAAACTCGCATCATGGAAATGATTGCATGGCTGCATAGATGGTGCTATCAAGAGCATTTTGGTTTCCTGGTTTTCCGGACCATGGGATGACTTTCCAAGGGCTGCAGAGCAAAGATGGTGTCCACCTATCCAAGAAGGGTCAAAGTGCCTTCCACAGTAGACTGGTTAACCTACTGAAGAGGGCTTTAAACTATATTAGTTGGGGATGGGTGAAAAAGGCCCGCAGATAAGTAAAAACCCTCAGGTAAGTAGAAATGGGGAAAAGGGGCAACATCTAGAAAGCAGTGTGTATTAATGCTTGCAGTATAGGAAATATGATTCTGGATCTTGAGGCTATAATGGAAGATGATGACTTGGATTTTTTAGTGGTTACAGAGACATGGTTCATGGAGAACCATGACTGGAATGTAATTATTTTTGTTGTTAAGGGCTTTCAAGTCAGTGTCAACTCATGGCAACCCTCTGAATAGTTTATTTAACCAGTTTTCTATACCACCTTATCCTTTAATCAAAGTCGTTTACATTATGTAATCACTATAGACAGGTACTGAATATATTCCCTTGTCCCCAAAGGGCTCATAATCTATATGTACCTGAGGCAACACAGGGTTAAGTGGCTTACCCAAGGCCACAAGGAGTGCCTATAGGATTATAAACACCAGTCCCTCCAGCCTGGGATTTCAGCCCCCAGATAGGACTTGATTCCCTGGCCCTCCAGCCTGAGGTATCGTGTCCTAACCACTAGGCCACTCCTCCCACTGATGTAACCTGTGCTCAATCTTCAGACAGGCAGCTCATTGTTGATAGACTGCCACCAATAGATGCTGTTATTGTATCGATCCATCTCATTGCTGGCCTTCCTTTTTTTTGCGTTGACCTTCTACCTTGCCAAGCATGATGTCTTTCTCTAACGATCTCACTCTTTACATGATGTGTCCAAAGTATGAAAGTCAAAGTCTGGTCATCTGAGTTTCTAAAGAAAGCATAGGTTTGATCTCCTCTAATACTGACTAGTTTGTTCTTCAGGCAGTCCATGGTATACAAATATTCATCAGGCTATAATTTGTTCAGGAAGGAAAGGTGGGGAAGAAAGGGAGGAGGAGTAGCACTATAAATAGTAGGGCTTATGAGGGAAGGAGGAGGCACTGCAGATTAAACTGGCCCCTTCCCATGTGGGTTCCATTGCCAGTTGATGGAATAATTCTCCCTTTAGAAAATCCATGATCTCCTCACTTCTAGATGACACCACAACAGGGATGTGCCAATCAACAACTGGCATATTGAAATCACCTATTATTAGCACTTCTCCTGTCATAGCAGCTTTCAAATATGCTATAGAAACATAGAACAGTGATGACAGAAAAAGACCACATGGCATATATTAAAGGTCCTTCCATATGGTTACACCCCTCTTCAAAAAACCTTCATTAGACCGTACCTGTCCTTCTACTTATTGGCCCATATCCCTCCTCCCTTTTGCTTCTAAACTCCTCAAATGTGCAGTTCACTGCCATTGTCTGGACTTTCTGTCCTCTCAAGGCCTTCTGGATCCACTGCAATCTGGCTTTCATTCTCTACATTCTACAGTAACAGCTCTTGGGAGCTTAGAGAGAGGGAGTTTGAGGAACAGGGACTTGCCATCTTTCCCCCTGGATTGACCTTGTTGTTTCCTGCTATTGTTACCAGGCTTAATCATTTCCATCAGGCGTGCCAGAGAACAACCTCGCTGTTCCCCCAATGGCATAACAGCCGCGGCTGCTTCATCAAATTTGGAGCTGTGCTTGGAGAGAGAGAGTTGGAGGAAAAGGGCTTGCCATCTGCCCCCCTGGATAGACTTTGTTGTTTCCTGCCATTTTTATCAGGCTTAGCAGTTTCCATCAGGTGTGCCGGAGGACAACTCCACTGTCAGCGGAAGGCCCCCTACCGGCATAAGAGCTGTGGCTGCTATGGGCAACTACATGTCACGGCCCATGGCTTGCAAACTGAAGGGGAATGACCAAAGGGGCAGGACACGCCTCTTTGGTGCCCCTTCGGTGCACCAGTGGTCATCGGCGGTAACTTTTCCTGGTTTTCAATTGCTAACCGAGATGTGGAAGTGGAAGATTAAAGGAAGAGGGAAGAGGGACCCAACCATATCTTCTTCAGGCAAAACTGTTGGACCTATTGATAAATGTCTTCCCCTTTCCACTGGTCAGTCTTCACCAGAAGGAGCTTCACTTAGCTTCAGTGGTCAAATGCCACCTCCACACTCATTACCACCATCATCTTCAACATTACTTGATGGAACATCCTTAACTTTGAGAGGTGACGGTGATTCCCAGGTTCCAATTCCCAAACCAGTAACTTTGGCAATTCTGCTACTGTTATTGCATCATCAGAGATTTCTCCTAATGGAGAAATCACCTTAAAAAACGTATGGGGGGGCTGTTAGGATTATAGATGTTAAATTGTCTTCTAATCTTATGTCATTATGCAACTTTACACAGGAAGCTGTTGAGAAACTTTATTAATTGGATATCAAAGTTTCTGTTCTGGATAATTCTCTGACAAAGTTAGACACTCAGGTGCAGTCTTCTATTACTTCAAATGTACTCAACAATACACAATTACCAAACAAGCCCCTTCCAAAACCAAAAATGAAAAGTTCCTTATCTTTTTGTCAGAAGATGCCGAGGGAGGTTAGAATAACTGTCTAACCCCACCAGACGGGAGCCTCCATTTTATTCATAAATATAAACTTCATCAGGAAACTTAACTCAATGTTAGGGCTTCATTCCAAGAAACTTAACTCAATGTTAGGGCTTCATTGAAATTCCTTAGTGCGGTATCCAAAAATTAGGCACGTTTCGGGATCCTCTCCCTGTATCAAGTGCTTCCATTGACTCGTATAAACCACCATAAATCACCAAGCTCACATACTCGGTAATTTCAAAAGGGATTGACTTACATAACTGGCTAATATCACCCATCACTCAGCAACAGAACTTCCAATCAGACGGCAGGAAAACCCCACTGAATCAGGGGAACTCCACCACGTCATTGATGACATCAGAAGAGACTAGCCCAATCATTTTCTTTATTAAGACCAAGAGGGATCACCGTATTTAACTTGAATATCCAACTCTGTTCCTGTCATTGAAGTAAAGCTGTTTGATCACCCCTCTAGGATCCGGGGGAATGTGATCAATTATCGTCCATTGGAACGCAGCAAAATCATGGTTATGCATTATGCAATGTTCTACAATCAGGGCAGATGATATTCTTTGACGAACTCGCGACGCATGCTCCCCCAGGCGAGTTCTTATCACCCGTGTGGTCCTACAAACGTATAGGAGGGAACAAGGGCATTGTAGAATATAAACTACAAAAGAAGAACCACAATTGATTTCCCATTTGTGATACAATACTTGTCCCATTGATGGATGTGTCCATTCTCTTCCAACCAGCGTTGTTGTACAATATACACATGACTCACAATGAATGTGCCCCCGATTCTATACAGATGGTAGTGGGGGTCTTTCAATCTGAACTGTAGACCGGACCAACAAATCTCTTATATTTGGCCCACGGGAATATGTTATCATAAACGGTTTATTGAAACATGGGTGTAGCTCCAAAATATGCCAATGTTTCTTCAATATTCCTATTTCAGTACTCAAACTTGTATATGGCAGGACTCCAACAAAGGCATCTGAGGTCTCCACAGCTCACCCACCTCGTAGGTTGTCATCAAACAACCATTCTCGATGTGTGTGTTATGCCCGAAGGTATGCTGTTCGTTCTACTTTCATAGGATAACCCCTAGGAAATAATCGTGTGCACAGATCCATTGCATGATATTTAAAATCCACAAGGGAGGAACAAAGATGTCTCAAACGTAAAAACTGGCCAAATGGGAGGCCTTTTCATAGTGGCCCAGGATGAAAACTCTGATATTTTAATAGACTATTCCGTTGTACACTTTTCCGATATAATGAGGTACTAAAATGACCTTCTTCCTTAGCAATAACCATATCCAGAAATTCAATCTGACTTCCATCAATATGTGCTCTAAATCGTAAATTTGGTTTTAATTCATTCAACCAGGAGAGAAATTCTTGTAAACCAAGACAGGTTCCTTTCCACAGGAAAACAATATCATCTAAAAACCGTTTCCAAAAGACAACCTGTTCAAAATAGACTGAACCATATAGGTATTTCTCTTAAAAATCGGCCATATAGAGAATGGCAATGGAGGGAGCTGCCGATGCCCCCATTGCTATCCCAAAGACCTGCTGATAAAACTTCCCTTCTGATAGGAAGTAGTTATGCGTCAAAACAAGCTCAATTCAAAAAGATACTGTCGAGGAAGGCATGAGGGCGCAAATGCAAAGAGGTTAGATAACATAGACAACACTTCAGTTTGATTAATATTGGTGTATAATGCAGCAACATCCAATGTGACTAATGTAAAATCCCATGAGGAGACTGTAATAACCAATAATTGTTAAATGAAGTGTGTTGAATCTCTCACGTATGATTTAACCAGGACTGCCTCTTTTTGCAAAAAAATGTCACAAAACTGTGACAGAGGCTCCAGCACAGATCCTTGGCATGATACTATTGGCCTCCCTGGGGGGGGGGGCACTAAAGACTTATGGATTTTGGGGACCATGTATATAACTAGTACCTTTGGATGTGTCAATTAAAAACGTATGTTCTTTCTTGGTCAACCAACCTTTTTCCAATCCCATATCAACTAGGATTTTTATCCCCCGTTGGAGTTCAATAGTGGGGTCCTCATCAAGACAATTATACGTGCGTGTATCAGATAAATGCGTCCTCAAAACATCCAGATAGTCATAAGTTGATTGTACAACTATAGCCCCCCCTTTATCCGCTTTGCGTATAGCTATCGATGGATCCTGTTGAAATTGTTTCAATGAAGCCCATCCTTTTTTATCGAGATTCACCCATTTTGATCACACCCCTTCTCCAAAGTTTCAAGATCTCTCATTACCAAACTTTGAAAGGTAGCAATAAAGGGATTGAGCACAGCTGGTAGCATCCATTTAGATTAGGAGATACCACTGAATCATCAGGAACAGTGGCCTTATCCGAAAAATAATGGGTGACACACAACTTCCGAATGAATTCTTGTAGAGAAATACACACATTAAAGGGGTCATGTCAATTGGTGGGGACAAAAGACAACCCCTAATTAAGTAAGCAATCCTGATCTGGAGTCAGAGGGTTCTCTGTAAGGTTCACTACTATTGATTCATTTGCCGCCGAGAATGTTGGTGTGTCACCGGTGGATCTAAATTTGGCCAATTTTTACGTTTGAGACGTCTTTGTTCCTCCCTTGTGGATTTTAAGTATCATGCAATGGATCTGTGCACACGATTATTTCATAGGGGTTATCCTATGAAAGTAGTACGAACAGCATACCTTCGGGCATTTCACACACATCGAGAATGGTTGTTGGATGACAACCTATGAGGTGGGCGAGCTGTGGAGACCTCAGATGCCTTTGTTGGAGTCCTGCCATATACGAGTTTGAGTACTGAAATAGTGGGAATATTGAAGAAACATTGGTATATTTTGGAGCTACACCCATGTTTTAATAAACCGCTTATGATAACGTATTCCCGTAGGCAAAATATAAGAGATTTGTTGGTCTGGTCTACAGTTCAGATTGATAGACCCCCACTACCATCTGTATAGAATCGGGGGCACATTCATTGTGAGTCATGTGTATATTGTACTACAACACTGGTTGGACGAGAATGGACACATCCATCAATGGGACAAGTATTTTATCATAATTGGGAAACCAATTGTGGTCCTTCTTTTGTAGTTTATATTCTACAATGCCCTTGTTCCCTCCTATACATTGGTAGGACCACCCGGGTGATAAGAACTCACCTGGGGGAGCATGCGTCACGGGTTCATCAAAAAATATCATCTGCCCCGATTGTAGAACATTGCATAATGCATAACCATGATTTTGCTGTGTTCCAAAGGATGATAATTGCTCACATTCCCCTGGATCCTAGGGGGGGTGATCAAACAGCTTTACTTCAACGACGGGAACAGAGTTGGACATTCAAGTTAAATACGGTGATCCCTCTTGGTCTTAATAAAGAAATTGATTGAGCTAGTCTCTTCTGATGTCATCAATGACATGGTGGAGTTCCCCTGATTCAGTGGGGTTTTCCTACCATCTGATTGGAAGTTCTGTTGCTGAGTGATGGGTGATATTAGCCAATGATGTAAGTCAATCCCTTTTGAAATTACTGAGTATGTGAGCTTGGTGATTTATGATGGTTTATACGAGTCGATGGAAGCACTTGATTAAGGGAGAGGATGCCGAAATGTGCACGTTGTGATTTTGGATTTTTGGATACCGCATTAAGGAATTTGAATGAAGCCCTAACCTTGAGTTAAGTTTCCTGATGAAGTTTATATTTATGAATAAAATGGAGGCTGCCGTCTGGTGGGTTAGACAGTTATTCTAATCTCCCTCGGTATCTTCCGACACAAAAGATAAGGAACTTTTTATTTTTGGTTTTGGAAGGGGTTTGTTTGGTAATTGTGTATTGTTGAGTTGATTTATTACCAGACCTAGGGTGGTTGGTGTACACTGTATTACTTCAAATTTGGCATATATTAAAGATTTTTTTATTAGTCTATGCAAGGCTGGAAGCACTTGAAAATATCTCAAGGGCCATTAAATTCTGGTTTTTAAATTTTCTTGTTACCCATTTACTTTCTCCTGAAATTCCTTTATAAAAATATTTTGTGGAAGTTCTCAAATTAGCAGACTCCATTGATATAGTTCAAGCATTTTATATCCTCACTAAGGGGCATGTTTACTAAACTGCGATAACATTACAGACCATGCGTTAGGTAATGTTAATGAGCGTTAGGTAACGTTAACGCGCGTTAACGTTACTTAACGATTGTTAATGTCCCCGGCCGTGGTAAACACCTCAGAGGGTGGAGAGAGGGCGGGGGGAAGGGGTCAGTGGGCAGGGAATGGGCGGGGAGAGGCTCCCTGCACACTAACGCGCTGAACTGAAGGGCTGAACCCTACCACTAATGAAAACCTGCCGTTAGATGCACATTTACAGAAGAGAGAAACCATTTAAGTGTCAGCAATGTACAGCATCGACAGGGAGCCCAAGAAACATGATAGTAGTGCTCCATTTCCAGCACCAGCATAGTGCCCAAGTATGAAAGGCCACTATGGCGATGGTGCAAGTGGTTCATTGGGGGATGCAGGCGGGACATGTAGCGGGGGCAGTTGGGGCACAGGGTGGACTAGGCGGGCGCCTAGGTAGCACATAAGAACATAGACACCGTAAATCAGCATGACAGCAGCTGACAAAGGCCAAACACAATCCACCTACATCTACCTGGTCCACCCAAGCTAACAGTTACCAGTGCACTGACCTGACATCCCCCCAGCCAATCCTCCCCCAAGCGTAAGGGACAGACTATTGGTAGGCGAGGATGGGGGGGATGTGAGGATGCTCATGTATGCCCCATGCCCCAGACCCCTCTCCTTAGGAGACCACCTACCCACACAGTGGATGGCCTGGGACTGCGCACTACCAGCACCAACAGCATATGCCCATGTCAGTATGGCAGGGGGTGTGTGGCCATGCTGGAGGGGGCAGTGGCACCTGCCTGCAGTGGAGCTACGCCATGCCCTGTACCAGTACGTGGTGTGCAGTGCAACATACAAAGTCTGGCTGAGGAAAAGTACCAGTAGCCCCAGGGACCACCATGCATCTGTGGCAACCGTGTGGTGCAGTACACCCAGCAAGTGTGTCCAGAAGCAGAGGGCCACAGGTTCAAGTCACAGCTGTGGTTCCTGCAGAGCATGTCCCTATGTTTTACCCTACAATGCAGATACAACAGCAACATGTGCAAAGCCCAAAGCAGCAGCGAACATGGGTACAAACACCCACTCACACAGGCTCCACAATCCAAAGATGCATGGAGAGTCAGGCTCTTGGCCCCAGCATTGAGCTGCAGTTATCACCAGAGCACTACTACCTCCTGCACAGTTTAGCAATGTCGGCACTGTGATCAGGACCAGTGTGGCGGGCAGAATTGCCAACCACCCCTATCTTTGCACAATGCTGCAATAGGAGCGTGTGTGTGTATGTCTATCCATTGTTTTGTGGCAGCCCGCACCTCACCGGAACCACAATGTCCCGCTGTTACCAGTGTTAGCCTGAATATGTGCATAATGAGGAGCAAAGTGTCATGGGTGTGGCCTGGACAGGTCAGATTAGCCAGGATGCATCTTCACAGGGTGAGGGGCAATGGCTGGGACACTATAGTGCCAGACCACCACCTGCATGGACAGGGTGGCCACAGCATGGCATGTTGGGAGGGCACTCACTCTGACCGAGCAGTGACCATGGAATTTCTAGGTTCCCACATAGAGCTCTATATTATCTGTCTCCAGTGATACTTGTATGTTTCCACTGCTGGGGCTGCAATCACTGAAATGCCTGCTTGGTGATTGTAGTTCTTCTGTGAGCATGCACTATGGGCTGGCTAGTGGACTGTCTGCAGTTAGACTGTGCATGGTGGGAGCACCTATAATGTGCAGTCTGACTGTGCTGTCTGCTGGTGACTGGCAGACAGTGTGGTGAGATAGTTGGGCTGTTCTGGACCCAACCCCAACATTGCTGCTGGTCTGCCACTGCTCCAGTCACAGGTATGGCTCTGGCCCACCAACCCTGGAGGACTGTCTTATACTAGCAGGATGTAGGTTGCTTCACTGGAGCTGGGGCACCAGTCTCTTACCTACAAAAAGTGTGATGTGGGCCCTTTGGGGGATGTAGTGTATACCACTTTGACCTTATACAGGCACTGCTACACACACCTCATGCAGGTCTAGAAGCCTCTCTGCCCTGATAACAGGTGCCCATGTCAGCCAGACCCAAACACGGGGTACACACTAATCTGGGTGGTGTCTGGTCCCAGAGGGCCACATGTGACTTCAGGATAAAGATGGACACCGAATTACCTTCAGCTGCACTGCAAGGAACACCTGTCACACAGTTAGTGATGGGGATGTACAGCAGGGCCTGTCTCTAGCACCACATGTACTGCGGACCTAGTGCTGGGCACTCATCCTATCCCTCTGGGAGGACACAGAACCTGCACAATGGCATGGTCTGTAGCTACTCTGTGCCAGTATCACACACTGTCAGTTCGTCTTTCCAAGTTGAGGTATCGGAGAGGTGCAGACCCCATTTGCTGATCAGCTGTAGACAGCTATTCAGCTTGTGCATTGCATCATGGGTACTGGTGGGGTTACCCTATCCTGGCACTCAGAGCAGACAGTTTGTGCAGTGACCCGCAGTCCTTCTGTACCCAGCCATTGCCATGACATACACCACAGAGGCATAGCCCATCAGTTAATACGATGCCATTCTCAGCAGTGTTCATGGGTTCAATTCCTCATTGTTCCCTCATCTCATGCCTCTCCTACTCAAATAGTGTGCATGTCTGTAACAGGCAGATTTGTGCTGCCAGCCCATAATACCCTTGTCATAATTGCCAACATTCCCTCCGTCTGTCTATCTGTGTCTGTCAGCTGTGCAGAGTCCTGTCTGCCTGTACAGGCTGTCACCCCATGTCCTGCACTGCGACCTTTTCCTGCATTGCGCCTCTTCTTGCTTGCCTTGCCTGTGCCTGATCTGCATGGCACCACCACTCCTCTGTCCGCCCATCATTGTAACTATCCTGCCACCTCCGCCTCCACTGGGGGACAGGTATTCCCATCGTCTACCACCAACTGTCTTTCCAGTACTTTACATTGCCAACACCCTCTGCTGTGGTACAGTTTCCCCCACCATGTTTGTCATCAGTACTGGCAGCCACATGGGATGCCCTCAGATATGGCAGGTCCAGCGGCTCTCAGTTCTTCCTCCTTCACTCACCTGTTCATTGCCTTTCCTGAGTGCTCTATCTAGTGTTAGGGCTACATCTGTCTCTGTGGGTCATGCATGTCATCCTGAAGCACCTTGCAGCCCTTAGGCCACACTAACCTAGGGCACCATAACCTTGTTAGGCCACCTTAACCTATGGTTTCATAGCCCAGTGTGCCCTCTAAGGTGCCTTGTCCAGGGGTGCCTAATATGGTGCTTAGCCTAAGGTGCCCTACTGTATAGGGCACCTTACAAAGCGCCTTATGAGGCACCTTACAAGGCACCTTATAAGGCACGTAACAAGGCACATTATAAGGCACCTCACAAGGCACCTTATCAGCACCTTACTTATAAAGCACCTTATTAGGCACCTTACAAGGCACCTTGTAAGATGCCTTATGAAGCGCCTTGTAACGCACGTTAGTTTGTAACATGCGTTGGCTGATACGGCTTGCTGTAACGATGCACCGCCCACGCCTTTATATGGGCATCTGTACCTTTACCACGGAACCTAATGCGAATGACATTACTGCAGTTTAGTAAACATGCCCCTAAGTCTAGGGTGGTAGATCCAGATGAAGGGATCCTTGATTCCCTTTGTCCTACAGTTAGTCAGAACGTGACAGAATTTATAGAGATTTCTTCAGATGTGATTACTAAACGGAATATATTTTTATTTACATTTACCTCTGAATCTGTTAAAGTTTTTAACCTTTTTTTTTTTTGCATATAAAGATGCGGCATTTTGTGGTCAAAAATTGAATATTTTTCCTGATGTTAAACAGTCTATACAGCTTAGAAGGAAACAATTTCTAGGTTCTAAATCTAGGGTTCTGGAATTGCTAGCCACATTTTTTTTGTGATTCCCCTGCAAGTGTGTAGTAACTCTTCAGGAGAAGAACTGTGTTTTTCTTGATGTTTCTCATCCTGAGAAATTTCAAGCAGTATTTTACTCTTTTCAGTGTTGAATCTTAATGGCAGCTCAGGCCCATGGTCTGTTGGCTTCCTCCTCTCCTACCCCCAATCACTCCCTGCACATCTTTCCATGGGAGACAGGAGTGATGCCAACTCACTCTTGCCTCTGCACTCCTATCTTGAAAAAACACAACTGCTGACCCACACAGTGGATCAGAATTGCCTCATCTGTCAGATTGACCTTGCACAATGTATCTTGGAATCTATTGCATGGAATAAGTCTGCTAAATAAGGAAAGAATTGCCTTATTTATCAGATTGATCCCACACACTATATACTGGGATGTAATGCATGGGATCAGTCAGCCAAATAAGGCAATTATGACCTTATCTGGCAGACTAACTCTGTTTTTCAAGATGGCAACACAGAGGCAGGAGCAAGTGGGCATCGCTTCTGTCTGCCATTGAAAGGTATATGGGGGATGATTAGTGGTATGGGAGGGGAGATCCAAGGGGCCGCAGGCCACCAGGGACCTTTGTGGTGTCGTGGTATAGGATTTGGAGAGATAATGTGGGCTCAGGGGTCTTGGGGAAGCCCACTTGGGCCACCAGTGGTATATATTCAGGGGCTGGTGTGTTATGTGGGGTCAGGGATGGGGAATCTGGGGAATTAGGGTGGTTAGATGAGGGGATTGAGTGCATCAAATGAAGGGTATGTGGCCTGTTTTATTTAAATCTTCCTTCCTCTCAATGCATGAGCGAATCGCTGCTCACACTATTTACTGAAGTTTTGTACCAGCACCTAAATAAGTGCTGAGCTATGGATTATCCAGAAAGGGAGATATTTCCTCAAGATGCAATAAATGGCTGTATTTTATCACGCTGCTTTTACTGACAATGCATGCTTTTTAACTTACACGACATTAGTTTACTGCATCTGGTGTAAAAATATTCTTTTAACAGATGTGACTGGACTTAGTGCAGTATTCTAACACCCAGGCGTCTACATCTAGGGCAAAGAGAGGAAAGGCCAGGAGAGAGGAGGTGTAAAGATGACTTTCAGCTGGTAAGCCAGGGGTTTTTTGGTTTGATTTCTGTTTGAAAGAAATAAAAGCTGATTTTATTTGCACTGAAGACGCAGTGGTTGGTTTTGTTATTCCAAGAGCCTCCCTTGAGACCCAAACCCTGATCATTCAACCTTGCTATCACATTATGAATGCATCAGACTAACTCCATGTCTAACAAATTTCCAGGCTCCTGAAGTCAAACACTTATTTCTGTACTTTTCAGCTCTTAATATTTGCAACAATGTGTCCTTGTACATTTAATAAATTGCAAGAACATAATAGGTTTTCTGCTATCTTTCTTTAGAACAAGACCCCCTTGATATGGAAAGCGATGGCCTTCTCTGTGCCCTTTCTGGGCAAAGGAATTAACTTTTCGCCGAGTCTTGGTGCTCCATGCCCCTTATTTGAAATGCATCAGCCCTTCTCTTCTGAATCGCATTTCCAGTATTTCATTTTGCCTTTAAGAGTTATTCTGGAAAAGAGATGAAAGCCACTCTATATGAGCATCTGAGTAGTCGTTTTTGCCCTTGTTTTTACACTCTGCAGGTTGCCCAGTGGTAGAAAGCACAGTAGGGCACCCCTATTTTAAATGCTTCTTTTTACCTATTAAAGCCCCGCTGCTGACTGTGCATTTTAAAAAAGGTCTCATTCTTGACCTAGCAGAAATAAGTGCTATACACACAATATCCTATCTTTGATTTTTTGTTCCTTCACTTTCCCTTTTGAAATGTTCAATAGCAGTGAAAGAGCCTGTGAATTCAATGACACATGCCAGGATAGCTTTTATTTATCCCAAAATGTTTGGTTGAATTAGCCTTCCCTCAGAACTGTCTAGTGTGTTAGCTTAGGATATTTTCTTTTGACACTTTGCAATCATAGAACTCCACTCTGTAAACCTTTCCGTGCACACACAACAGTGGCTTTTGTACCCAGACATATTATCTCTCCTATAGGAGTGGTTGGAATATTCTGAGCTAAAGTGGTATGTGAGCGTAGTGAAAAGGAAGTGTTAAGATCATGCCATTAAATTTGACTACCCAGGAGATTAGTGCTGTTCTTAAGGCTTGCGGAAATTCATTTGCCCAAAATAAAATCCCTACTGTGACAACGTCATCATGTTAAAGAGTCATACTTGAATCTAGACCTTTAATACACCTGGGCACTGTGTCAGCCCTTCAGGAAATGTATTTTATCATTTCCTGCTTTCCCACCATTAGTGCTACCATTATAACCTTGCAGCGACCTTCTTGTTGACCGTACCGACTCCAACCTTGGTCTACTTGAACATCTGTAAACCTCCATTGTACAACTGAAGACTCTGCACTATCTTCAGGTCATTCCATTGACTTATGTTCAAACTTCTAACTCTCAGAAACAAATGCTTGTCTGTTTAATTCAGTTTCTCTCTCACTATTCCAATTAACAGTGGAGTGGAGGAGTAGCCTAGTGGTTAGAGCAACTGCCTAGTACCCAGAAAATCAAGGGTTTGATTCCCACTGGCACCTCTTGTGACTTTGGGCAAGTCACTTTGCCCTCCATTGCTTCAGAAGAAAAGGCTGGCAATCTACTTCTGGTGATACATTGCCAAGAAAACCCAGAGGTAGCTGGGTCACTATGAGTCAACACTGACTTGATGGCATTAAAAAAAAACAAAAACAAAATCCAATTAACGTTTATAGGGGTGGTTTTACTAATAAACATGCTGGTAGCACACTGAGGTGGTGTTAAGTGCATCCATGCTAACAACAGCAATTGCAGTTTGCACATGCCCATTATAGCTGCACTTACTGTGATTGTCATCCATGCCCATGTTCGGCTCCACTCTGCCCTGTCTCCACCCAATCACATGCTGTCCCTCTAGAATGGGATTTTCAGTGTGGGACCCATGCTGTTTGTGCAGGGTGCTTTCCATACTGATTGACAGAAAATAGCATGAAAGAAATATGATAAGCTTACGATAATACATTATAGAAACCTAAAACACACAGAGCCTGATTCACAAAGGGGAATGTCTGAGTCATCAGAACATCCACAATATGGACGGGGCCACACTGTACCTGATTCTGTACTGTGGGATCTAGACAGTCCCACAAGTGCAGAATTGGGCACATAGATGGCCTGGCGCACCCCTGATCCCACCACAGGAAATGTCCATCCACAGCCTGTCCAGCCTGCACTATGCTCCTGCTGTTGTGCTGGTGCCATGACATCCAGTCGTCATGGCACTGGGATGCCCAGCAGGAGTGCAGAAAGCACTACTCACCAGCAGAGGTCTGTTGACGAGGCAGTAGCTTCTTATAACGCTGCACTCTCCTCTGCTCTGGATGCTCTCGCTTCATCCATGCAATGTCCTGTGAGACATACTGCACCTCAGCCCTGGCTTTCATCCACTACCCCCTATCTATGTTCCTGTGCCTGTTTAGCTGAGTGTGCTTGGCTCAACTCCCACTCCCTTGCAGACTTTCTACACTTCAGATTCATGCTTGTCTCTTTCCAGTCAGCCATAGTGAGGCAGCCATGAGGTATAGCTGTAGGTAGCCCTTCCCCCAAGCCATGCGGCAAGCCATGAGGCTCTGATCAGCCTGACCCTTCCCCCGCAAGCCATGAGGTAATCAACCTGCTAAGAGAAAGGCATTGAGATTTCAGTAGGCACCCTTCCCCCCACTCCAGGTCTGAGCACAGTATCCCCTAGCCCAGAAACCAACAGACCAGAGCATACCGGTTTGGACAGGTCACCCAGGTACCTCCCCAGGGGCTGCTGATTGGTGGGCAGGAAATACCTGTGGCAAATGGGATTGTAGAATGAGTTTAAAACTGTACTGTATATAAGGCATTGAAGGACGTCTCTCGGGGTTCAGACCTTTTTGTTGGAGGGTACCGGCTCTCTGTCTGATCCTGTGTGCACATTAAAGATCCTGTTTGCATTCCAGCCTGTCTGAGAGTTTTCCTTCTGTGGGTGAGTGATTGAATAAGAGCTTTTCACAGCGTTTGCTATAACATTTTGGTGCATCGGCCAGGAAAATTTAAAAGAAAAGCCTCTCTCTCATCACACCCACGGTGGGAAGACTACTGCTTTTTGCAGGATCAGGGCCTCTACCGGTCAGGGACCGACCCCTCCAGGTGATTAATGATCCTTGGCGCCACGGGGCCCCTTTGTGCTCCGAAGGACTCTTTGACTTGTCTGGTCAGTTGGTCCCTGCGGCTGAATCCCTGATTGAAAACCGGCTGGATAGACTGGCATCCAAACTACCTGTCTGATCAGAGCTCTGGTGAGTACTGCTACGTTCTGTACTCCGTCTGTAATTTCTAGTAAATTCTAGGAACCTGTAGCGGCCCGATCACCCGCACGAACGGTCCTAGTAGGGACCCCGGGGGGGGGGGGGTTTCTGAAGCCATCGTTCGTCCAGTTTTGAGCAATTAATTTTGCTAGAAATCAGAGCAATTAATTTTGCTAAATCAGAGCAATTAATTTTGCTACCTTGGGCCCCTTAAAAGGTATTTAAAGTGCAGCGCTGCCAAAGATATTGAAGAAAAATTGCCTAGGATATTAGTATTACCACTCTTAAGAATCTTTTAAAAGCGCTGCCGAAAACTTCTAATAGTAACCAAAATATAGCACTTGATAAGTTAAACATACCTGAGATAAAGAATAGATTGCTGCTTCTCTTCTTTCCTTTCTGCTTGTGGGGAGTTTTTCTGAAGCGTGACTGCAAGGAGAGAGTTCTCTAACATGCTCCCCTTGTGCTCCGGTGTAAATTTCTGCTCCCCCCATGCTGCCGCTGTGTTAATTTCTGTTCCCCGATGTTAATTCATGCTCCCCTTGTGCTCCGATGTGAATTTCTGTCTCCCCATGTGCTCCGATGTGAATTTCTGTCTCCCCATGTGCTCCGATGTGAATTTCTGTCTCCCCATGCTGCCCCTGTGTTAATTTCTGTTCCCCGATGTTAATTCATGCTCCCCTTGTGCTCCGATGTGAATTTCTGTCTCCCCATGTGCTCCGATGTGAATTTCTGTCTCCCCATGCTGCCGCTGTGTTAATTTCTGTTCCCCGATGTTAATTCATGCTCCCCTTGTGCTCCGATGTGAATTTCTGTCTCCCCATGTGCTCCGATGTGAATTTCTGTCTCCCCATGCTGCCGCTGTGTTAATTTCTGTTCCCCGATGTTAATTCATGCTCCCCTTGTGCTCCGATGTGAATTTCTGTCTCCCCATGTGCTCCGATGTGAATTTCTGTCTCCCCATGTGCTCCGATGTGAATTTCTGTCCCCCCATGTGCTCCGATGTGAATTTCTGTCTCCCCCATGCTGCCGTTGCTAATGTCCGCTCCCCCTTGCTGCCGCTGTTAATGTCCGCTCCCCCTTGCTGCCGCTGTTAATGTCCGCTCCCCCATGCTGCCGCTGTGTTCCCGATGTTAATGTCCGCTCCCCCATGCTGCCCGCTGTTCCCGTGCCTGATATCTGTGCTGCCCCGATGTCTATCCTTGTTTTCCCTTTGGACCCAGAGTCAGCAGAGACAGAGTCATTAAAGGAGAAAAACCTGGCCTCATCTGTGTGTGCAGAGCTGAAATCCGGTGTAGAACGCACGTGGAGGCAGCCATCTTTAAAAGACCACGTGTAAGCTACACTGCAATATACTTAAAGCGACTCTGGAGCTCCATCTAGTGGACATTAGCTGTAATTACTACCATTCCCTGTGTTTTAAGTGATCCTGGAGCTCCATCTGGTGGACATTGTAAGAATAGCTAGCTTATATATATATATATATACATATATATATATCTTAACTCTTATCTAAACCAAATCTGACTATATATTTTGTAAATTGCCAAGACCTATATTGTAAGTTGTATTATTTGTCCTGTATTAAGAATAGATAGGGTCCGTATTGTAAATTGTATTACTTTTCCTGAATTAAGACTAGATAGAATCTGTATTGTAAATTGCATTTTTTTCTGAATTGAGATTAGGGTAAGAGATCTGATCCACATTGCATACTGTATTTAGTTATTGAACTAGAATTAGAGCATGGGGTCGGGAAAGTCAAAAGAAAAAAACGCCCCTACAGTGCATGCTTCACAATTTTAAATCTAGGTTTAGAGAAGATTATGGGGTACCTCTCTCCGCCTCCAGATTATCTTTTCTATGTGAGAGGGAATGGCCAGCCTTGGTTAAGTTGTGGCCTCCCCAGGGGTCCACAGACCTGTCCACTGTGTCTTTGCTCCATCAAATTGTTGCAAAAGAGCGCCCTGACCAGTTCCCTTATATTGATTCATGGCTGGCCATATGCCAGCTCAAACCAAGATGGTTCCAGCGCTGTCACGAGGATCAGTGTAGAATAATGTTGGCGGCCAGTGGTCGCCAAAAGGGATGGACACCCGCCTCTATCTACCAGGGGTGGGACTCTCCAGACATTCCTCCATGCCCTCTCCCTCTGCTTCAACCTCATGTCCCATCTGCAGCACGGCAGAGTCCGCCCCTAGCTGAAGAATCAGGAAGACCTACTCTTGGGGTGGGTGATGCCAGATTTAGGGAAGATCCTACGGATTCCAGCCCCTCATCTTCAGACTCCCCTCCCACTCCTGGTACCACCTCTAGTGCCACCATCTCCTCCCCTGAGAGCACACAGGCTGAGCTTGAATCGTCCACCCCGAGGGCCTACCACCTGCAGTCGCATGATCTCCAAATGCCATTACGACAAGTACAGGGGCTCCCGTACCTTGATGCTGCTGGGCGTGTGACACTGGGACCATCCAGCCTGATTTATGTCCCTATCTCCACTACGGACCTGTTGAACTGGAAAACCCATTATGCTTCCTATACTGAAAAGCCCCAAGAACTGACAGACCCTATGACCAGTAGTATACAAACACACCAGCCTGCCTGGTCGGACACTAGACAACTGCTTCCTACTTTGTTCAGCACAAAAGAACGAGGGCGAGGCCGTGGATACGGGGGGCCGAGGTTTCCCCTAGCCCCCAATCAATGTGCCTACTGCAAAGAGGAGGGACATTGGAAGAATGAATGTCCAAATCGTAACACAAGACAAGGGAGGTGGCCGGGATCCAGATGGAGCAGACCATCCCGAGAACTCAGAGCTGCCCACCGCTGAGATGTGTGAAGGAGACCCTATCTGGATCAGTGTGTCACATTGAAAACGGGCCAGGGTGTCTGCCTAGGAGAATGGGAGGTTTAAATTTTGAGAGAGACAGAACTTGAACTTCAGAGAGGGATGGAGCACACTGCGAGGTCCTGAGGAACTGCTGAGAAGCAGGAAAAAAGAACTGTTGGACTGACGGGGGGGTTTTGGGGGCTTCTGTGAACGATTGTATTGTTATCCTTTTAATATTGTTTTCTTAGAAAGTAACTGAAATCTACAAGCCATTTTGGCTTCAACAACTGCAATACCCACACCAGCTCAAGATTTTGCTGTACTATTCTCAGAGCTTTCTTTATCACATTATTAAGCACTGCTGCTTTTGACATACTTTCATGTTATGTGTTTTTAATATTATTGACCAGCTGCAAGAAAATGATATTACAATGTATGTTGTCTCTAGGGAACAGTACCAGAAGCTGTTTTTCTGATGACCCCTATCTGTCTCAATATCTGTCTCAAATGGTTGCTTGTCCATTGCCTTTAGTGGGATTACCTTTGCCCCCATAAACAAGAAAAGAAAAAGAAAAATTGGGACTGAAGGGAAATTGGCTGATAGGTATGTCTAGTATGGCTGCATCCTTGCCTGAGGCTGTAATACATTATGATGGCACGGAAAAAAAAGCATGTGGGCTAAGAAAATGAGTACCCAGAGCCCAGCACAACAAGAGTAAAGCCAGGGGGAACCATACTCTGAACAGAAGTGCACAGAGAATGGACCTAGCCAAGAAACAGGTCAGGCCTGAAAGCGCACAGAAAATGGACCCAGCACAAGAAAAGACATGCCAGGCCTGAACAGGTTAAACAGGCCAAACAAAGCTGGTGATACAAAGTACTCATATGCCCTGAAGATTACAGTGCCAGTGATTAATGAAGCAAAGGGAATGGCAGGGTGCAGCCAGAATGACTCAACACTAGCAAGAATAAAAGCCATTAATATGCTGATAAGGGTGGATCCCAGGGAAAGAACCTTTGCCCCAAAGGAAAGAAGCCTCTGCAGACTTTTTGCACACGGCCCTCCTTTGTCCCAAAGGAAAAAAAGGCCTCTGCAGGCCCTGCAACCTTTTACAGTCAGAACAGCAACTTTTGCACACGGAACAAAAACTTTTGTGCAGGAGTTGCTACAGAGGGTATAGGGTATGTGTTGTTTTAAACTCACTAATGCAAGTGTCTCTATTGAACACTCTATCCAAGACCTAAGTGATCTAGTTATCTGCCCATGGGTCCTGGGTGGTTTGTGAATTGGTTCACTTGGCTAGGGGGACTAAAAAAATCCCAGTGGTAGGGGTTCCTTTTATTTACTGCTATGTGCCATTCTGCCATGTTTTATCCCCATTCTTTACCGCTTCATGACCACCACCCTTGATACCCTGGTAGAACGCAAGGTGGTTACCATTGTCATGGCTCTGTCCCAAATACACCCCTCTGCGGCTTGCCTCTAGTAATACAGCCCTCAACCGCCTCTAGCGGTTGAGGTCTCACTTAAAAAGGGGGGAATGAGGCAGCCATGAGGTATAGCTGTAGGTAGCCCTTCCCCCAAGCCATGCGGCAAGCCATGAGGCTCTGATCAGCCTGACCCTTCCCCCGCAAGCCATGAGGTAATCAGCCTGCTAAGAGAAAGGCATTGAGATTTCAGTAGGCACCCTTTCCCCAACTCCAGGTCTGAGCACAGTATCCCCTAGCCCAGAAACCAACAGACCAGAGCATACCGGTTTGGACAGGTCACCCAGGTACCTCCCCAGGGGCTGCTGATTGGTGGGCAGGAAATACCTGTGGCAAATGGGATTGTAGAATGAGTTTAAAACTGTACTGTATATAAGGCATTGAAGGACGTCCCTCGGGGTTCAGACCTTTTTGTTGGAGGGTACCGGCTCTCTGTCTGATCCTGTGTGCACATTAAAGATCCTGTTTGCATTCCAGCCTGTCTGAGAGTTTTCCTTCTGTGGGTGAGTGATTGAATAAGAGCTTTTCACAGCGTTTGCTATAACAATAGTACTCACCAAACAAGACTATTATGTCCATCTGAATAACTCTTTTGCCTCCGACCCTCGCCATCTCTTTACTACTCTCAAATCTTTCCTCAAGGTGCCTCCGCCTCCAACCCCTCCCTCCATTTTTGCTCAAACCCTGGCTGACTATTTCCATAACAAAATCCAGAAGATCGTCCTCCAATTCCCCACAAAGTCAGCTACTTTCCCTCCTTTCTGTCCTCCCTCCCAACCTTCCCTCTCTACCTCAGCTACCCTGTCTTATTATATGTGTCTGTACAGTGCTGCATACACCTTGTAGCACTATATAAACAATTAATAATAGTAGTAGTAGACAAGTATGTTCTGACCTCAAACAGGTAGCCCACAATAGCTTCTAAGAGGAGATAGTCTGCCTCATGGGGATCTGTCTCTAGAGTAGTGTCTACAGATGGCTGGTATAAGAGACTTGGGGCTTGGAGACAGAAGAAAGAGATAGACTAGAGGAAGCGCTAGGAGAGCGTCTGAGCTAGGAAGTTAGAAAATCTCTTTGTTTGTGGTCAGTAGAATGATTGAATCAGTAGCCAGAGGTGGGGAAACACTGGGAAGGGATAGTCAAAGGGATTAGCAGACCTGATGCCCATGCTATCCAGGAAACTCAGCAGTACTAACACGGTTAATGCCACTGAATATTCGTGGGTGTCGCAACGGATAGCAACAGGGCGTGCCAGGGACATTCCAGGGGTGGCACTCATCAATGACCAGGCAGTGGCGATATTGAGCCACTGCCCACTTATTGGCATGTGAAAGACAGGCACAGTACAGGCTGGCATAATGCTCACTGCGGATGCTAACCGGGCAGAGGCTGAATATCGCTGCAGCCTGATTAGCTTTCTGGCAGTCTGGGGAACAAGACAGTTTTAATTACAGATGAGCAGGGAGGAGGCGGGGAGAGGGGTTTGCTAGCTCTCAGCCTTGAATGCTTTTCCTCGATCACAGCAGCAGAGACTGAGAATGGGCAACGTATCTCCCCTTTTCTGCTGACTTGTAACACGTTCCTTGGGCATTGGGATGGGGGCTGTCCCTGAACACACCTAGGGAATCTCCGGGTGTGGGTCTCTCCCTTCCCAGTCCCTATAGCTGCTAAGGATGAAACTGCCTAGGGCTGTTCTCTGCTGAGGGAGTCACTTCTCGAGGGGTACAGCTTTAGGGTCAGGGAAGGGAGACAGTGCTGAAGTAACCCTGGAGGGAGAAAAAATGTGTGTGAAAGTGTGAACGAGCATCAAATATGTACCTGGTGCTTCAGATTGCAAATGCTGGATGTCAGGCAGCTGCTGAAAAGGAGGCAGCCCAGGTGGACTTTATGTGCCTCCAATTCAAAGGAGGGGGTTACTCCTGTGCCGGATGAGAACAGCCCACTTCTGCATAACCTGAAAGACTTTTTAACAGCCATGATCCTTAGGCTTTGAGTGCTCTCGCCTGCTCTAGAGTCCTAAGGCTGTGGCCTCAAGCTGCAGTTCAAAGCCTCCAGGTTCCAAGACTCCACCTCCTGGTATTCCAGTGCAGCTTACATCTACCTTTCTGTTTTGCATTTTTAATGCAAAGGGCTGAAAGCAAAAGGGAATCGCTCCTTCCTCAATACTATACCACCAATGATAACCCTAGTGAGCAATGAAGGATTTTGGGGGAGTGGGAGGAGAATCAGCTGCCTCTTCGGTAGGGAGGAGGGAGTTATGCTGACATCTCAGCGTTGGGTGGAGTGGTGACATCAGAGGGGGTCAAGTGATGCTCTTGGGGGGGATAGGGGTTGTCATCAGTGGTAAGAATGATGATGGGGGTTTGGCAGGGCTTGCTACAACCAGGGTTTTTTTTCTGTTTGACCAGTAGCTACAGGCACCTCTTAATTAAGAGTATCGCCCTGAAATGAAACGAGAGAGACATAGAAATAGAGGAAAAAGACCGATAGCTAAAAGCTGTTGTTGTAACAACAGCGACATTTGCTTCTTCCTTTCTAAGCACATTATTAAGACGCATATCCACTCTTTCGTCACATCGGGCCCAATATTGAATTATGACAGCTCTGCGCCACTACGGTGCATGGCCATGTGCGCAGATGCTTAACTGCAGATATTTAATGCCAGGGTCATATGTGGCCCCGCTGTTGAATATCAGGATCGCTGCACATGCCGCGGAGCCACACAAGCTAACTGGGTAGTGGCGATACTGCAGCATTTTTGCTTTGCCTAGTTTCCCCCACAGGTCGCCAACCGGGTAGAGGCGCAATATCGCCGCTGCCAGGTTAGCGACTGTTGCCAGCTCCACTCCTCCCTGGAATGCCTATGGCATGCCCTGACGCTAAGCGGCTAGCATTGGGGCGTGCAGGGGAGATAATTGGGGATATTCTGTAACACCAATTGCATTAGTGCCATTGGATATCTTGTTCAGTGGCATTTACACAGTTTACAGGTCTGTAAACTGTGTAAATGCCTTTCAAATATCGGGTCCATCCTGTCTAGACTATTACAACCTCCTCCTTACTGGTCTCCCTTTAAATCATCTCTCTCCCCTTCAATCTGTCCAAAACTCAGCTGTGCAGCTAATCTTCTCTCAGCCTCCATATGCTCATATGACCCCTCTTCTCAAGTCGCTTCATTGGCTCCCTGTCCATTTCCGTATCCAGTTCAATCTTCTCCTACTGACCTATAAGTGTCTTCATTCAGCTGCTCCTCACTACCTTCCCGCTCTTATCTCTCCCTACACCCCTCCTCGATAACTCCGCTCTTCTGGCAGATCCCTTCTATCTGTGCCCTTCTCTTCTACTGCCAACTCCAGATTTCGATCCTTTCACCTTGCTGCTCCTTATACCTGGAACAAACTACCTGTGTCTGTACATCAGGCTTCATTTCTGGCCCTTTTCAAATCCAGGCTGAAAGTTCACCTCTTTGAGGCTGTTTTTGGATCCTGATCCGCTTAGTCTCCTATGTGTTTCCTTAGCATACTCCTAGTTGTATCCATGTCCTCGGCTGTTGTGTTGATGAGCGGGGACTATCTTTTGCATGTCTCTGTACAGAACTGTATATGCCTTGTAGCGCTATACAAATGATCAGTAGTGGCAGTAGAAGACGAAGACCATACAGCCGTGCGCCTTTCTATACTAAGTTTATAGTACCTTTCTTCCCTTAGAGATCTTCTAGGTTTGTCCCATGCTTTATTGAATTCAGATACAGTCCTTGTCTCTACTGGGAAGCTATTCTATACATCGACCACTCTTTCCTTAAATAAATATTTTTGCTAATTATTCCTGAGTCTTTCTCCTTTCACCTTAATCTTATGACCCCTCATTACAGAACCTTCATTCAATTGAAGGGGACTCTCTTCCTATGCATTTATACCACAGAAGCATTTAAATTTCTCTATCATATCTCCCTCTCCCACTTTCTTTCCTAGTATACACATTGAGATCATTAAGTCTGTCCCTATATGGCTTATGATGAAGACCACTGACCATTTTAGTAGCTGCCCTTGGCACCAACTCCATCCTGTTTATATCCTTCTGAAGGTGTGATCTCCAGAACTTCACATAGTACTCCAAATGAGGTCTCACCAAAGACATATATAAAGGGACCGTCACCTCCTTCTCCCCGCTGGGCATTTGTCTCTGCATGCACCCGAGCATCCTTCTGGATGTTGCTGTCGTCTTCTCTACCTGTTTGGCCACCTTAAGGTCATCAGAAATATTCACCTCCAATTTTCACTCTGCTTACTGGACAGTACATTAACTCCTATACTATGCCTCCCCCTTGGAGTTTTGCAGCTAAAATGCATGACACTGCATTTTTTAGCATTAATATATACAAACAAAATGAAACAAATGAAAACAAAACCTGCATATGACAGAGGAAACTAAACAAAATGTAGGGGGGGGGGAGTGGGGGGGGGGCGGGTTGGCCTGCACATCCCTAGTAATTACAACAATGGGTTGAGAACCAGGAAAGTCAAGCTTCAAATCCTACTTCTTGTGACAATGCTCATGGTGGTTGTCAACCATGCAGGTACTAATTACTAGAAAACAATTACTGACCATCAAGGACACTTCACCAATATCTTATACAGGGTTTGATATTAGAATGTCATCTGCATATATCTTGAAATCATAGCCTTTAGACTTCAGCCAAATAGAAAAGGCATTAGGTGAACAAGATAGAGGACACGTTTGATTCCTGTGGGAAATCCACAGATAGGAGAGATGCCAGATCTGACTCTGATCATTCTGTTGCTGATCTATAAGAAAACAATGAAACCAAACCAACTCCACCTATCCCTGTCATTTTCAGATGGTGCTTCAAAATGGCAGAGTTCATTGTGCTGGCGGGGACGTATAGAGGAATGTCCTGAATTGCCTTTGTGCATCTAGCCATCTGGGCACCCCCCCCCCCCCGTCCTGCTCACACTTCTCTCTAGCCCCGCCCCCATCTGTCCCCATCCAGCACTCCCCACACATTCTCTGAAAAAGGACCAGAACACAAAAGGGAGAAGAACATTCACTCTCTTCTGGCCTCACCCCAAAATGCCATTACCGATTATCAAATGCTCGATGCAGCAGCCATTGCTTCAATCCCAAATTACATATTTTCAGCGAGCTCTTGGCATGTAACTCCAATGGTAAGTCATTCCGTAGAGTGGATGCCACAACACTAAAGGTAGCCTGATGGATACGTTTGAACTTAAAACATGAAGCTGGTGGAACAGCTAACAAATAAGCCTGAGATGAACGTAATGAGCACTGTGAGCAATAGGGAATCACTGTTGAATATAAATATGATGGGGTATTAGTATGAAGAACCTTTAAAAAGTGCCTGTTAGATTATATCTGTAAACCATTCTGATACACACATAAAGGGCAGTATGTCAGGTGCATAAACCATAAACCGTTAAGAACCAATGGAAGAGTCTTATACTAAACTCATAAGAACATAAGAATATAAGATATGTCATACTGGGTCAGACCAAGATCCATCAAGCCCAGTATCCTGTTTCCGAAAGTGGCCAATCTAGGTAACAAGTACCCAGCAGTTTCCCCAAAGGACACAGGTTCCACAATGCTTGTATTGGGGCAAGCAGTGGATTTCAACGCATAATCAAACTCTGGAATTTGTTACCAGAAGATGTAGTAAAAGCGGTTAATGTAGGTGGGTTTAAAACAGGTTTGGACAAATTCCTGGAGGAAAGGTCCATAAACCGTTATTAAAGGGGACCCGGGAAATCCACTGCTTGACCCAATACAAGTATTGTAGAACCTGTGTCCTTTGGGGGAAACTGCTAGGGGACTTATGGCAGCAGCCAGCAAAAAAGCATATAAGGCAGGCACAGAGCCACTCCATCCAAGTGAGTCACTGATGGCTATGCAGGCCTGCCCTTCAGCAACAGGAAGTCCACATCAGAGGGGGCGGGACCAACACAGCTAGCTATTGGCAGTGAGCTTGGATGAAGCAGCCTGCTGCCTGTCTTACATGTTTTTTTAGGCTGCTCACAGGTCCTGGAAACTGCAGGTTACATCACAATAAAAATAGTATGGGAGAGGAGGGGAAAGGAGGGGAAAGGAAGACAATTGTGCTGACATGTGGAATAAGATCACCTTTTTGCCCTACTTCAAGTAAAACTGTCAGGCAATGCTGCTTGCCAGTTTTAGCCAGAGTTGGAGAGGTTGCAAATGAAACTGAGTAGGCTTCACCTCCCCAAGTCTCTTAAATTACTTTTCACCAGATTGAATACCACTACATCCAAAAGAAGCCTTCTAATTATATGTACCTTCCCTCTGGAACGCAATCGCACAAATCTCTGGGCTACAAAGGACCTACTATCATTCAGAAAAGCCCTAAAGACACATCTACAGTATTTACAACATGCTTCTCTGAAGAGGTGACATAACACCACTATACACTTACCTCTGTCCTCTGTCCCCCTAAAAATGGGATACAAAAAATCAGCCCCCTACATACAACACCAGAGAGTTCCCCAAGTTTCTGCCCTATACTCTTCACTTTTCAACGTCTTCCTCCAACCTATCTGCCCAATCATCCAAACACACAACCTATTCTACCACTAATCCAACAATCTCATCCATAAAAGAAATGCTTCTGTGGCAGGTGCAGGCCTGTGACCCACAGTGTCCGAACATAAGCAGGCCAGCATGGCTAGCTTGACCTGTAAATGAGGCCTGTGGAGAGGCATATAGGATTGCACATCCCCCAATATGCTGCTATTGTAAGATAGAACTCAGTAGAAGTATTGAATTAGCTTAGGTAAGCAGAACTGCAGTATTGAAAGATGGGGAAAAAAATACAGAAAAACATGTTTAAAAGTTACTGATAAGAAAAAGTACATCTGCAAAGAAATAATTGGGAGTGCTGACAGATGAGTTGCAGAGCCCAGCTCCTCTGCACCTACAAATTGGTTCTATAACCTTGAAAGTGTGAAAGTAACAAGTTGATGAACTGACCATTGTAATTGGGACTAGAAGGGGGGTATGCAGGTGTCATGCCCACTGGAGGGACATAATTGGATAAACTTATCAGTACCGGGACCAATAGAAGAGGTACGGGAGGTACGGGAGGTTACCGGGACCAATGAAATGTTTTTCTATACCTAGAATGGAACAGAAGTCTATAAAAGTTGTTGTAATGCTTGAGAACTTTGCTCAGCCATTTTGAAATTGATTGGTTCGAGACTTGTGCACAAATAAATGATTTGGACCTTCTGAACAGACTCCTGGTATCATTGGTTTGTCTGCGCTTTGCTGCTACATATTCCTTGGTGCGTTGGCCGGGAAGTTGTGGAATCAAAGTGTATATAGGGCAATATACCACGACTTTCCGCCTCTATAGGCTTGGTCCTGCCGGGATCGCGCCCTTCCGACGAGGGCTGCTCCCTGGCGCCACCGGTCCCTTGTATCGGAGGGAGCTGGTCGGACCTCGGCGGGTGACGAGCCCGGCTGGAGTCAACGCCTCGAACCCGAGTGAGGGGAGTCCGAGGTCCAACTCATGCGCCTGCTTGGGAAGTTTGAGGACCGGATCCGGTGAGTATAGTTTTGATTTTGGGTCTAGACAGAAATAGAAAGCGCAGTACTGCCATTGGAACTTGGAACTTTGGAATTTGTAATCTCGAGATATTGGGAATTGGTAAGAGAGCATGATCACCTCTCAAGGAAGGGCCGAGTAACCCCGCATGGGAATTCGCCGGGTGAAACCCCCATCCTTTTTGTAATTGGGAAATTGGAAAAGACTAGTCAGAATAGATAGAAACGAATGCATTCTGGGATACGTTGCTAGCATGATTGTGTGAACGAAGTGTGAATGAGAGGTCTGGCAACACGGACCAAGTGAAGGCGGACCCCTGATTAGCGCATTTCCTGACCGGGCGACCGCGTTCAGGTCGCGAAAAGGGGGAAGCGATTGTCGTCTTGTCTTGTTATTTGTATTTCCTATACGTTTCCAGGGCCGTGAGGACCCCTTACCCACGGTCCGCCCTCCTTTTCCCTTCTGTCTGTTGTTGCGCGCACACATCGAAATGGGAGGGGCGGGGTCTACTAGAAACACTCCATTAGAATGTATGATCGCCCATTTTAAAGAGGGATATTCAGGAGATTATGGTATTAAAATGACAGCAGCCCGTTTGCAGACTTTGTGTACTAGGGAGTGGCCCGATCTAGACCCCATCTGGCCCCGAGAGGGAACGTTCAAAGTAGAGATTATTCAGTCAATACACCGTAGAGTGCGGATAGCGCACCCCGACCAGTACCCCTATATAGATTCCTGGTTAAGTATTTGTGAAGATCCGCCCCCCTGGGCGCAGCGCTGTTATGAGGAACAGTGCAGAATAATGTTAGCTAAAGCAGATTCTAGACAGAAAACGGAACAGCCTAGAATGAAAGAGCAGGATAAGAAAGCCAGAAAGAAGCCCATCCTGGCAGATCCTGATTCCCCAGAAATAATTCTTAGGCAGCCCCGAACCCCAGGTCCAGTAAGAGTAGCCCGGCGTCCTGCCCCAGAACCCCAGAGACGGCCAGAGCCGAGGCGGGACCCAACCCCTGACCCCCCTCCTCCTGGAGAAGAGAAAGAGGAAGAATTAGCGGGAAACGAAGAGGAGGACCTAAAAAGCGAGTCAGAAGTGGAGACTGAAGAAGGAGAAAGAGAGAATCCCCCAGATGAGGAGGAAAGTGTACAAATAATTGAGAAAGCCAGCACTAGCACTAGCACGCCAGTGAAAGAGAAACCCAAAGTAAAACCTGTTGAGAAAAAGAAAGTGACTCCTGCAAAGGCAACGACAATAACCCTTAGATCCCAAAAGACACCCATGGCAGCTAAACTGTTTCCCTTACGGCAAGTCCCGGGAGTGCCCGTAAAGAATGATAATGATGAAGTGGTAGCGGGACCCCTAACTTATGTGTATATCCCTTTCTCTACAACTGATTTATTAAATTGGAGGTCGCATTATGCCTCCTATACTAGTAAGCCCCAGGAGCTGACAGAATTAGTAACTAGTATTATGGAAACTCACCAACCCACTTGGCCAGATTGCCGTCAGCTCCTGACCACCCTATTCACTACAGAAGAACGAGCAAGAATTAGAAAAGCAGCTATTGAATGGATGGCAGAAAAACCCTGCAGCTCCGGCACAGGGGCAGAATATAATAGACCGTAGGGAAGCAGCTCAGAGAGAATTCCCGAATGAAGACCCCCAATGGGATCCAAATACAGATGAAGGATCCACAGCCCTAGCCCGTTTTCGCCAAGGCTTTTTACAAGGCCTGAGAAGGGGTGGCCAGAAAGCTATGAACCTTTCCAAAGTTACAGGAGTTATCCAAGGGATAGATGAGAGCCCAGCAGATTTTTATGAAAGATTAACTGAAGCATACAGAATGTATACTCCCTATGATCCCGAGGCACCAGGAAGTTTATGTATGGTGAATTCTGCTTTTGTAAACCAGTCTCAACCAGACATTAGACGTAAATTACAGAAATTAGAAGGGTTTGCGGGCATGAATGCAACACAGTTATTGGAAGTCGCTCATAAAGTGTATGTGAATCGTGATACTGAAAGACAGAGAGAATGTGATAGAAAGATGAAGAAGAAAGCTGATTTTTTGGCTGCGGCCATAGTGGAACAGAAAAGGGGAGGTGTCCCTAGTCGAAGGAGCAGAGGAAGAGGGCGGGGTCAAGGCGGAGGCCGGACCCAGAGACTAGGCGTGAACCAATGCGCCTATTGCAGAGAAGAAGGACATTGGAGAGATACGTGCCCGCAACTCGAAGACGCCCAGCATGATGACGACAGCAGCCATCAGTGGCGAGAAGAAAGACGAAGCTATCCCCGAAGCCGAGGAGGAGCCAATCGAGAACAATTCCAGCGAGAGAGAGGAGGAACCATTCAAGCATTGGCCACACCAGCCCATGATGAGAATGACGTGGATTAGGACAGACCGGGCTCCAAGTTTGCTTTAGGTCTCCAGGAGCCTATGGTCGGAATACAAATAGGAGACCAAATTATGGACTTTATGGTTGATACTGGAGCACAACATTCAGTAATAGACAAAAAGATAGCCCCATTCACTACAAAAGCAGTCACTATCATAGGAGCAACTGGTGCCAAAGCCACAAAGTCTTTTCTTCAAAACCGAATATGCAGTCTAGGAGGACAGCAAGTAACTCATCAATTCCTTTACATGCCCGAATGTCCAGTACCACTACTGGGACGAGATATGTTAGCCAAGCTTCAAGCACAAATATCTTTCTCTGAGCAAGGAGAAATGCAAATGACAGTAAATCCCCAAACCAAACCAGCAGGAGTAATGCTGCTGACAGTTCCCCGAGAAGAAGAATGGAGGTATTACATTGATGATTCTGTCCAAGACACCTATTTTGAACAAACTTTGAAAAGTATTAATGCACCACCTGGAGTATGGGCAGAAGGCAGCCCCCCAGGCCTAGCCAAACATATAGCTCCAGTGATTGTAACCCTCAAGCCTAGTGCTACACCAGTGCACGTCAAACAGTACCCTCTCCCAAGAGCCGCAATTGAAGGCATTCATCGCCACCTACAAAGATTGCTTGAGTATGGCCTACTAAAAGTATGCCAATCCCCATGGAACACTCCACTTTTGCCAGTAAAGAAGCCTGGGACAGATGATTATCGCCCAGTGCAAGATTTGAGAAGAGTAAATGATGCAGCTGAGACCATACATCCAGTCGTACCCAATCCTTACACCCTCCTAGGACTGATACCTGCTGAAGCTACCCATTTCACTGTACTGGATTTGAAAGATGCATTCTTTTGCATAAGGTTAGCCCCTGTAAGCCAAATATTGTTTGCATTCGAATGGCAGGACCCCATCTCTGGAAGAGGGGGCCAACTTACCTGGACAAGATTGCCCCAAGGATTCAAGAATTCGCCTACCATCTTTAGTGCCGCACTGAATCAAGATCTTTCAAGCTATCCAGTAGCCCCGGGGAAGAGAGTGCTTCTCCAATACGTGGATGATCTGTTGATAGCTGCCGTATCAGAAAGTGAATGTATACTAGCCACCAAAGATCTCTTGCAGTTACTAGAGGAAGCTGGATACAAAGTTTCCAGAGCCAAAGCACAGTTATGCCAAAAAGAAGATTAGGCAGAGAAAGAAAAGAAGCAGTATGCAGAATTCCAACTCCAACAACCAGAAAGCAAGTCAGAGCCTTTCTGGGAGCGGCAGGATATTGCCGAATCTGGATACCCAACTTTGCCCAAATTGCCAAACCACTGTATGAAGCCACAAAAGGAGAAGAGAAGTCACCACTGGAGTGGGGACTTGAGCAGGACACAGCCTTCCAGAAGTTAAAAGAAGAATTGATGTCATCACCAGCACTTGGACTACCAGATGTCCACAAACCTTTTCACTTGTTTGTACATGAAGCACAGGGAAATGCCCTAGGCATGTTGACTCAGAAATTAGGAAATTGGGAGCGACCTGTAGCCTACCTATCGAAACAATTAGACCCTGTGGCCAAAGGATGGCCACCTTGCTTGAGAGCAGTTGCAGCTACAGCACTACTAGTGAGCGAAGCAGACAAGCTCACATTAGGACAGAACATACGAGTCACTGTGCCACATGCAGTCCTTGCCCTTATGGAACAGAAAGCAAATTATTGGCTCACCAATTCCCGAATGTTGAAGTACCAGAGCATGTTGTGTGAAAACCCACAGATACAACTTGAAGTGAGCCATGCCTTGAACCCAGCTACCTTGATACCCATCAGTGAAGAACTCCCAGAACATGACTGTATCGAAGTCATGGAGATTGTGTTCTCCAGCCGACCCGACTTGACAGATGTGCCCATAGACAATCCTGACCAAACCTATTATGTTGATGGGAGCAGTCTCATCCTTGATGGACGACGCTGTGCCGGATATGCAGTCATCACTCAACACGAAGTAGTTGAATCATCAGCCCTAGCCTCAGGCACATCAGCCCAGAGAGCCGAATTGATAGCACTCACCAGAGCATTGTTGTTAGGAGAAAAACTTATACTGAATGTATATACAGATTCCAAATATGCCTTCACTACCCTGCATGCCCATGGAGCTCTCTATAAAGAAAGAGGACTCATCACATCCGGAGGAAAATCAGTCAAATATGGTCCCGAAATATTGATGTTACTTGATGCCGTTTGGGCCCCAACACGTGTAGCTGTCATGCATTGCAGAGGACATCAAGCAGGAAAAGGAGAAGTTGCCCGAGGAAATAGATTTGCAGATGCCTCAGCACGACAAGCAGCTATGACAGGACAAATTGCCCCACAAGCTATGCCAATGCAAGCAGCGTTGTTTCCAGTACCTTTGAATCTATGGACCCCACGATATACCACCAAAGAATTGGATTACTATTGTGACAAAGAAAATGGAGTATTGAAAGACGGATGGATTGAGCTGCCACCAGAAGAGGGCAGTCAACCTCCAGGACGAATAGTAATTCCTGAACTGTTAGGACCATCCTTTGTCAAAGCTTTCCACGAAGCCACCCACTATGGGAAGAGTGCTATGGAAAAAGCACTCAGACCACATTTCTACATCCCTCTGATGACAACCATATCAGCTTCAGTAGCACGACAATGTCAAACTTGTGCCAAGAATAATGCCAAGCAAGGCCTTATTACAGCACCCCGAGTTCAGTCAAGAGGTGTGACCCCCATGCACAACCTCCAAGTTGATTTCACCGAAATGCCAAAAGCCCATGGATACCATTATCTACTAGTATTAGTTTGTACTTTCTCTGGGTGGGTAGAAGCATTCCCAACCAGAACTGAGAAAGCCCGAGAAGTTACCAAAGTCTTAATGAGAGAGATTGTCCCCAGATTTGGAATCCCAGCAGTAATAGGGTCAGACAATGGACCCTCCTTTGTCTCCCAAGTTACTCAGCAGTTAGCAAAAGCTTTGCAGATACAATGGAAACTCCACACTGCATACAGACCCCAGAGTTCAGGGAAAGTTGAGCGCATGAATCGTACCTTGAAAGCCCAAATGTCTAAGCTTTGTCAGGAGACACAATTGAAGTGGCCCCAAGTGCTCCCCATAGCTTTATTCAGAATACGCTCAGCTCCTGTAAAGTCAACAGGATTTTCCCCTTTTGAAGTTTTGTATGGTAAACCCCCACCAATAGTGCAGGGAATCAAAGGAAGTCTAGCCCAAATTGGTTCGGAAATAACCAGACAAGAACTTCTAGCTCTTAGTTTTGTTCTGCAGACTCTCCATACGTGGATCCAAGACCAGTTGCCTATCAACTTGACGGAACCCTTGCATCCCTACCAGCCTGGTACTTCGGTGTGGATCAAAGATTGGAAGAAGACACCGTTGGAACCCCATTGGAAGGGACCGTACACCGTCATCCTGTCTACCCCAACTGCAGTAAAGGTAGCCGAGATCAACGCCTGGATCCACCACAGCAGAGTCAAGCCCGCCGCCGATCCTGAACCAGAGCAGTGGAGAGCAGAACAGCACCCTGATGTACCCTTGCGAGTTACTCTGAGACGGCAACCAGCAGCATAGACACTTTACCACAAGTGCTTTGCAGTAGCCAAGTCTTTCGAAGAGGATTGCTGTTTTCCATGCAGCAACAGTTTTGTTTCAACGAACCCAATTTGTGTGTGATTTGACACACTACTTTGAGACTACACTGACTAAGCCAGACTCCACAAGCCAACTGAATTGCTAAGTTGGTTAATGTGTACTGGACAACTTGAGGATCTTCAATCAACACTCAGCACCCGTTAAATTGCTTCATTAGCAAACGGGACGAAGAATAATAGATCGTCGTGATCAAGATCAGCAAGCTGAGGATTCAGAAGAACTCCAATCAACATCGACATGCATCTTTACTTTTGCTTTACTTTGGTTGCTTTCTTTGGAGGTTTTGAACAGACTTATGCTTTACCTCCATGCACTGCCTGCATTACTTCTACTAGAATTGGACTGAAAGTAACTCAGACTTTGCTTTATCATTCTTACTATACCTGCAAGGGAACAGTAACTCGGTGTATCTATAACACCACTGAACTAAATGTTTGCACTCATGGAAAAATTAAAACATGCTATAATCCGCATCAGAATCCATCCTATTACACGATGGAAATAAGATGGAAGGATGCAGATGGACCTATATTAGCTGCTACACCACCACTTAAGGACATTACTAAACCTGCTGTTTTGAATTTTGATGCATGCAATGCTATTAATAGAGATAGTCAGTCCACCTGTGGTACATGGGAGAAAGCGTATCGAAATGACCATAAGTACATGTGTCCAGAAGGTGCCACAGGTTGGAGAAAGTGTACAGGGAAAAAGGAACCAGGCTATAGTACTGCCCCAGCAGCAGACTACTATTGCCCGTATTGGGGATGTGTTTTTTATGCTACCTGGAACACTGGTATAACTGATGAGAAAATAGATAAATGAATGGCTACTTTAACCAAGCCAACCACAAATGATAAATGTCAGAAAGATGCTTGTAACCCCTTACACTTACGTATACACAATCCCCATGCATGGAAACAAGGATATAAGTTTGGTTTACGTATTGCTGGAGGAGCAATAGATCCAGGGACCATTGTGTATATCAGATTGAATACTCAAGCCCATAAGTCATCTAAATATCATATTCATAATACCTTTTATGAAGCTATGCATGTAAATAAGTTTGAGATCCCTCACCCCTCACAGAATTTATTTCTAGAATTAGCCGGAGCAGTAGTATCTAGTCTTAAGATCACAGATTGTTATTTCTGTGGCGGAACCCAAATGGGAGATCAGTGGCCATGGGAAGCCCAAGAATTGAATTATTCCATGATTTACAACCAGACTGAATTACATAAGACAACCAGTGAATGGGTGTTAGCGCACTCAATCGTTGGACGTCTTTGCTATGCCAGAACTGGACCCCAGTTCACCCAAAAGGTAGGACAGCTGGTCTGTCTTAGCCAGAAATACTATAATGCCACGACCAAAAAGACAGCATGGTGGTCAGGAATTGGACATCCTGAACCTCCTAACCCATTAGCCAGATTTCCTGAACTTGCAGGTCTATGGATTAACCTTGCTAAAGTCCAAGCCTGGCAAGCCCCACCTGGCCTATATTGGATCTGTGGAAACCGAGCATATGCACAACTCCCGCCACACTGGGGAGGAGCATGTGTCTTAGGAACCATCAGACCTTCTTTCTTCCTGTTAAACACTGAACATGGAGAACAATTAGGATACCCAGTATACACTACCCACCGACACAAAAGAGCACTAAGACAAAAGAGAGAGGCCTTACAGATAGGCAAGTGGGAGAAATGGCAAGGTGATGATTGGCCACCAGAAAGAATCATTGAATATTATGGACCCGCCACTTGGAATGATGATGGTATGTATGGTTATCGTACCCCAATTTATATGATTAATCGTATTATTCGCTTACAAGCAGTAGTTGAAATAATAACTAACGAAACTAGTCATGCTCTTACACTTTTAGCTAGACAAAGTACACAGATGCGCACTGCCATATACCAGAATCGCTTAGCACTTGATTATTTGCTGGCAGCTGAAGGAGGAGTATGTGGTAAGCTGAATTTAACTAATTGCTGTTTGAAAATAGATGATAAAGGTCAAGTAGTTGAAGAAATTGCTAAAGATATGCAAAGACATGCTTATGTGCCAGTACAGACGTGGCACTCATTGCAGTTTCCTAATTGGTTTGCTAACCTCTTTTCATGGGTGGGAGGATTTAAGACTTTCATCGTATTGGTACTAATCCTTATTGCTGTTATCTTCTTATTACCATGTTTAATCCCATGTTGTATGCGTTCAATTCATAACACTATTGATAGTACAGTAGAGCGGAAGACCGCAACAAAAATCATGGCTTTATATACAGCCAGTCCTGGTAGAAATCCTTTAGCCAGGATGTGATTCTTCAGAAAGTGATTTAATTCTCACACCTTATTAAGTAATAGGGTGAGATTAATCAAAGGGGGGAATGTGGCAGGTGCAGGCCTGTGACCCACAGTGTCCGAACATAAGCAGGCCAGCATGGCTAGCTTGACCTGTAAATGAGGCCTGTGGAGAGGCATATAGGATTGCACATCCCCCAATATGCTGCTATTGTAAGATAGAACTCAGTAGAAGTATTGAATTAGCTTAGGTAAGCAGAACTGCAGTATTGAAAGATGGAAAAAATACAGAAAAACATGTTTAAAAGTTACTGATAAGAAAAAGTACATCTGCAAAGAAATAATTGGGAGTGCTGACAGATGAGTTGCAGAGCCCAGCTCCTCTGCACCTACAAATTGGTTCTATAACCTTGAAAGTGTGAAAGTAACAAGTTGATGAACTGACCATTGTAATTGGGACTAGAAGGGGGGTATGCAGGTGTCATGCCCACTGGAGGGACATAATTGGATAAACTTATCAGTACCGGGACCAATAGAAGAGGTACGGGAGGTACGGGAGGTTACCGGGACCAATGAAATGTTTTTCTATACCTAGAATGGAACAGAAGTCTATAAAAGTTGTTGTAATGCTTGAAAACTTTGCTCAGCCATTTTGAAATTGATTGGTTCGAGACTAGTGCACAAATAAATGATTTGGACCTTCTGAACAGACTCCTGGTATCATTGGTTTGTCTGCGCTTTGCTGCTACACTTCCATCAAACAATGACTCTCGGAATACAACATGGCCATAAATTATAAGAAAATGGACATCTTATACATTACCAGAGACACCAACTTCATCCCACCCCCTGCCATAACCATTAACAGAATGCAACTGCATGTAAAACCTGAAGTCTGCTATCTGAGGATTACACTAGACCAAAGTGTGACCCTAACTCCTCACATTAGCAACATCATGAGAACCGTACACTACAAAATTAAAACAGCACACCTCAAACCACTGCTCAGCTCTTATGACTTTTGCACAGTATTTCAAGCCCTTATTTTCCCCCACTTTGACTACTCTAATTTCCTCTTTCAAGGACTGACCAATTGTGCACTTCACTCACTTAAACTGGTCCAAAATACGGCCGCATGCATCCTCTGCAATTCCTCTAGAACCAACCACGTAACCCTACTGTTCAAACAGCTACACTGGTTAACCATCACCAAGCAGATAAAGTACAAAGCCATCCTCACAATCTTCAAAATCACTCACTGACTGTCTTCCAGTCTCAGATACAGACAACACCTACGAAGAGATCCAAAAGAGCAAGCTCACTGAAAACACTCTCTAATCCTGCAATAAACACTAAGACCAAACACGCAACGTCCAAGAGGACCTTCTCCCCTTTTCCCCCAACACTATGGAATGCAATTCTGGACAACCTATGTGCCACAGATGACCTAACAGCCTTCCGAAGAAAACTAAAAACTTACTGATTTCTTGAATGCTTCACTGATGAAACATAGACATTCATCCCACAAGCAACCATATGACCCAAATGTATTCCCTCCAGCTCCTTTCCACCTTCCACCCCCGACCTCTTCCTACCCTCCCCCTCTTTCCTCTTTGCACCCTGCTCCACTCACCCCAAGGTTAACCCAACTAAACGTCCGTACAATGGTACCAGTTACATTAATATGTTCAGTTATGATTGCTTCTGTTCTTGTTTTTGTTCCAATGTTAAATGTACTGTGTTCCAGGTAAAGCCCTGTTGAGAGAGTTTGTTTCATGTAAACCGCTTTGACTTGTAGAAATAGCAGTATAGAAAAATAGATAAATAAATAAAGATATGGGACGCCTATGAAACTGCCAGTCCAGATATCTCTCCCTAGCCAAAACAGCCTCGACATGTGGCCTAGCTCAATTGATGGTGGATGTACCTGAGATTTCCATGTTTACTTTTCCAGGCAACAACTCTGACCCTCAGTTCACCATAGCAATCATACTAGAGCTTGTATTACCCATCCATTTAAAATAATATGATTTGTCTTTAAAAAGGTGTTTATATACAAATACGTCCATCGAGTGCTGAAGAAAGCAAATATTTGTTCATTAATACAGCAAGAACTAACTGGCCAATATTCAAGAGCACTCATTTATTTATTAGAACTTAGAAGGCTGTCTTTGGCCACAGTAGATCTTAAAGTGGAGCACAGTAATACTCATCATCAATATACAAACATAATAAAATAAGAGGCAAATAAGCATTAATGAACAATATAACAAAGCGTAAATGAAGAATAAAAACAACCTACAGGAAAATGACCACAGCTGGGGCTATCAATTGTTCCTTAATTAATATTTTATTTAGGACCCGACTCGGCTGAACTTCAGCAAATCACGCCTGCCTCAGGGGTCTACAAAATCAACAATAAAAAATTCAATAAATAAAATTAAAACATAAAATTATATTGCAAAAATATTATATAACAAAGACATAATATAAAATATATGAAACATGCACAGATATAAAAAGCAATACAACTGGACAGCAACTCTAAAAAAGTAATAAATAATAATAATTACAGTGGCAAAAATCCAGAAAAGCAACTGTATACATCCAGAGACATCAAATGGACATTGTGCGACCAAAACAGATACTCTACACATTCTAAGACATGGAAAAATAAAAAATATATATATACAAAAAGGTATATGTCTCTCTAAACATATTAAAAATGCTAAATAACTAACCTGAACTGGTGCCTGTATCAGAGAATCGTAAATATACCAGTAACGTGTAACGTCAAACACGTAATCCAAAAAAAACTGAAAAAAATAAAAGCATATTCCAGAGAGGGGAGGGAAAGGGAGAAAGGGGAGAGGGGGAAGGGGGAAGGGGGAAGGGGAAAGGAAAGGAGAATGATCAAGGTGAAAGGAAAGACAGGCAAGGACTGCAGTCTCCTATTTGATGCAATAACTTCAAATAGAACTAAACATTCTCTTTCTCAATTAAAGACTCTCACAAGTAATCGCGTGTCCTCGTAACAAAGTAGCAAGACCTCATAATCCTTTTTTTTCCAAGATCAGGGCCGATTATACACAAAAGATGGTCTTTTAAACTGCTAAATGTGCAAAGCAGGGCATTTGATTTTAAAGGGGCGTTGCTAGGGGCATTCTGAAGAATTTGAAATGAATGAGATTATCCATTTAAAGTCATGTGTGGATTTGCAGTGGCACCACTTGGATGATAGAGAAGACCACGGAAAGCGTGATCAAGTAACTTATCAATTTAAAGTCACGCAACAGCTGTCCTGCTGAAATTTTACCTCTAATTGTCAAAATATTCATAATTAGAGTCAATACACTAGCATATGCTTATACTAGACATACTGGGGTTTTTTTTGGTTTCTGAATAAATTCAAGGCTGTAAACCGACAGGACATAAAAGAAAAAACAGTCAAGAAAGTATGACGAAGATGATAAATCCCTACAAGTCTAGAATACACCAGACAGTTAAAATAATTGAAGGAAAGTAATTGAGATATAAGAACCGAAGCAAAAAAAAAATATTGAGGGCAAAGTGGCATCTCATTGCCTAGTTCAGAATTCATAGCAGTTATTGCCCTGATAGATAAGGTTCAGGGTACCGACCCTCAAGAGAGAGCTGCCTAGCAACCAAGCCTTCCATGAGGGCAGGTCCAAAACTAATTTCACTAGCAAAGAAGTGTAGCAATTAATTCAATTAGTAAAGCCAGTGCAGCATAAACTGTCTATTGAAAACAGCTAATTCCTTAAAGAATACTTTGAATTTTTAACTTTGATTGCACACATCAGAGACGCTGCCTCACAGCTGCAGAGAAACGACAGAGAAAATGTGAGACAAATAAAAAATAGTATATGAGAGATGAATCATGTAATATAAAGTGGCATTTTACAAATGATGTCCCAGAGCAGTCTGGGACGTCCAAGTCAGACCATCTGGAAGTAAAAGCAGGCAGGTCCAATCTCAAGCATGATTTCACAAACATGGACATATGTTGGGGCATCTAAATAGATGTCCCCAGAATAGCATTCCAAAATCCAGCCATCTAGGAATAGCCTAGTGGTTAGTATAGTGGCCTAGGACCAGGGTTTAAATTCCACTGCTGTTATGGCTGCAATTGTGCGGAGTACTGGGGATGATAAAATACCATCTCCTTTATACCCTCCAAATGTTTTACTGCCAAAACATGCACTTTCCCCATGCCTATTCATGCCTGGTGCAGGTATAACCTTAGACGTGACTCTGGACATCTGGGACTTTTCTAAGATCAGGCAGTGATGTCCAGGTTCTTGGGAACATAAGAACTTAAGAACATAAGATATGCCATAATGGGTCAGACCAAGGTCCATCAAGCCCAGTATTCTGTTTCCAACAGTGGCCAATCTAGGTCATACGTACCTAGCAGTTTCCCCAAGGGACTCAGGTTCCACAATGCTTGTATTGGTTCAAGCATTGATATCCTGGGTCCCTTCTTAATAATGGTTTATGGACCTTTCCTCCAGGAACTTGTCCAAACCTTTTTTAAACCCAGCTACACTAAAGGCCTTTACTACATCCTCCGGTAACAAATTCCAGAGTTTGATTACACGTTGAGTGAAAAAATATTTTCTTTTATTAGTCTTAATTAGTTTACCCTATAGCTTCATTGCATGTCCCCTAGTCTTTCTATATTCTGATAAGGTAAACAATCGATCTACGTTTACCCGTTCCACTCCGTTCATTAATTTATAGACTTCTATCATATCTCCCCTCAGCCGTCTCTTTTCCAGGTTAAAGAGCCCCAACCTTTTTAGCCTTTCTTCATAGGAGTATCCTTCCATCCCCTTTACCATTTTGGTGGCTCTTCTCTGAACCTTTTCTAAAATCGCTATATCCTTTTTAAGATACGGTGACCAGAATTGCACACAATATTCAAGGTGCGGTCTCACCATGGAACGATATAGAGGCATTATAATATCTTTTGTTTTATTTTCTATTCCTTTCCTTATCATACCTAGCATTCTATTTGCTCTCTTGGCCGCCGCTGCACACTGGGCCGAGGGTTTTAACATGGTATCCACAATGACGCCTAAATCTTTTTCCTGGGTGGTGGTTCCTAATGTGGAACCTTGCATCGTGTAACCATAGTTTGGGTTGTTCTTCCCTAGGTGCATAACCTTGCACTTGTCCACATTAAATTTCATCTGCCATTTTGATGCCCAGTCTTCCAATTTATCAAGATCCTCTTGCAATTTTCCACAATCCTCTTGGGTTTTAACAACTTTAAATAGTTTTGTGTCATCTGCAAATTTGATAACATCACTCGTTATTCCACTTTCCAGGTCATTTATGAATATGTCAAAAAGCAGCGGACCCAGCACAGATCCCTAGGGTACACCACTATTCACCTTTCTCCATTGGGAAAATTGGCCATTTAGCCCTACCCTCTGCTTTCTATCTTTTAACCAGTTCCTGATCCACAATAGTACACTGCCTCCTATCACATGACTCTTTAGTTTTGCCAAAAGTCTCTGATGAGGGACCTTGTCAAAGGCTTTCTGAAAGTCCAGATACACAATATCAACCGACTCACCTTTGTCCTCCTGATTATTCACTCCTTCAAAAAAACATAACAGATTAGTAAGACAAGATCTTCCTTGTCTAAAGTCATGTTGGCTGTCTCCCTTTAGGTCATGAGTAATTTTATTCTTTATGATGGTTTCTACCATTTTTCCCGGTACTGATGTCAGGCTCACCGGTCTGTAGTTTCCCGGATCACCCCTGGAACCCTTTTTAAAAATTGGTGTTACATTGGCGATCCTCCAATCTTCAGGTATTAGAGATGATTTTAATGATAGTTCACAGATTACTAATAGCAGGTCTGCAATCTCGTATTTCAGTTCTTTCAACACCCTTGGATGTATACCATCCGGCCCAGGTGATTTGCTACTCTTCAGTTTATCTAATAGTTGTAATACATCTTCCCGATGTATCGATATTTCCTTCAATTCTTCCGCACCTTTAAATACCACTTCAGTCATGGGTATGCCTCCACCACGCCCCTGTTCAGACTTGGATGACTTCACTCTGGGGATGTCCACAGACCTGGCTTCTAAAATGGCTCTGGAGGCATCTCTGTGCTTTGGATGTCTCTATGCCCATTTTCAGATATTCAACGCATGAACAGGGCTTCTAAAATAATGCCCTTAATGTTTTGGAAACAACATGTAAGAGGGTAGTAAAGCACAGTTACCTGTAACAGGTGTTCTCCTGGGACAGCAGGAATCAACTCTAGCTCCAGGCTGCTAAGGATCAAACCACAACAGCACCAACGGCGACCAATCGGGTAGCCGTGAGTTGCAGGAGGTTGCCATTCTGGTTTCCAAGCCAGAAGGCTTCGCAGCTTTCAACACGGGTGTCGAGGATTGTGAGGTCTCAATCCTTTTTGAGGACTTTTGTAGGGTGCATCTCGGAGCTGCCCAAATCCCTCTGAGTGGTTTTATTGGGCTTCTCTGGTAATACCTCAACAGACTTCGAGGATTTTTTCTTCTTTCTCTTGGGGACCGGGGTCTTCTCGGAAAAGCCACTACCATGGGACTCTGAGGACGCTCGGGCCTCATGGGAAGCGCTGGGCCTGGAGCTTGGCATCGGGTAGGCGAGTGCCGAGCTGGACCTTGGGAACAGTTTTTCCTGCAACTCCAACCTCTTTTTATTAGTTTTAGATGTCATGTTCTAGCACAGGTCACAGGAAGTGCTGTCATGGTCTGGTCCCATCAGCGTAGGCAGCAGTCATGGGTGTCAGTGACTGACATCATTTGACTGAAGTGCCCGCATTTTTGAACCCACTGGGGGACTGGTGGGAAGCACCCGGCTAGGGTCGATGACCCCCAGGAGAAAAAAGGCGCAAATGCCAGTCGAGGCAAACCTCGATCAAAAAAACGGAAAGGAGCCAAGAACAGTGCCCAACTCAGCGATGGCTCAAAGCGGGGAGAGGAACTGGTACGCAAACTGGGAAAAGCTAATTTTTAAGGATATTAGCAAGGAATTTTTCTGAGGAAACAGGACAGAGGTCAGTTGGGCTCCGCGGAAAAAATGGAGACCGAGCATGATGGCACCCTTAGGTGGGAAGTGGACCATGCATGTGTGGTAGCATGTCCCAAAGGCTTTCTTTGAAAGGTGGGGAAATATACCGTGTGGGCTCCGTCGGCACCAATGTCACCCATATGTGAGGATTGACTTCCTGCTTGTTCCTGGAGAAAGCTTTGTTAAGCACATACCATCTTCATCTTCGTAGTCAAAAAGTCATCATAAGATTTTATGTTGTGTGATATCAACAACATAATGTTAAATTACACCTAAAAGTACATGGAGTGTATTTCGGAGTGTACTTGTAGAGTAGATGTGCTCAGGGGAGGAATTTGTGTAGAGTGTTGGGGGGGAAGTTGTGATTTACATGCATAGGGCCTGATATTCGAAGGGCATTTACATGGTTTACAGCCTAGTAAACCGTGTAAATGTTTTAGATGGGGATATTCAATGTGGGAGGAGTGGCCTAGTGGTTAGGACAAGGTACTTCATGCCGGAGGGCCGGGGGTTCAAGTCCCACCTGGGGACAGCAATCTCAGGCTGGAGGGACTGGGATTTCTAGTCCTATAGGCACTCCTTGTGGTCTTGGGCAAGCCACTTAACCCTCCATTGCCCATGTTCCCTGTAAATATTAGCGTATGTGTGTCATATCCCCTCGTGTTAAATGTTTCTCCCAATTGACCGCTTTGACCCAGTGAAAAGCAGGATATAAATACAGCTAAATAAAAATAAAAATAAATAAATAAATATACACTGTTAGTGCCATAGAAGATCCCCATCTATATCCCATATGCGCCCCCAATGCTATCCAGCTAGTACTGGGGCATGTCGGGGTGTTCTGCGGCAGAACAGAGGCAGAGGTACGAGATAACAGGGCAGCAGTGATATTTTTATTTATTTATTAGAATCAATTTTTATACCGCTCCTTCCAGTGATCAGCAGCGGTTTACATTTTAACATTTAATTCTGCAAGGACAGCAGTTACATATAACAATATAGAACTATGGGATATGTTTACTAAACTGTCTTAACGTAGCAGCGGTGGCGTATTGCTCGATAACGTCGGCAGCGGCATTAAGGCACACTAACGCTGTGAAATCCATCTCTGAAGGGTGGAGTAAGGCCTCCCAGAGGGTGGAGATAGTGGTCAATGGGCGGAGAGTGGGTGGGGAGAGGCTCCAGGCACACTAACACTGTGAAATCCGGGTCTGAACACTAACGCCAGTAAAACCCTCGCGTTAGAGGCACATTTGCAGGAGAGAGAAACCATTTCAGTCAGCAATGTACAGCAAAGGCAGGGAAACCCAGAAAAAGTGATAGTAGTGATACATGTGCAGGAACCAAAAAGGCAAATAAAAATAGAAAATGACCAGAACCACATCTGAAATCCCAATAACCAAGCTGGCCAATAGTGATATTAATGATAAACATAAAGCAACACTACTTACAAAGCGTAAAAAGGAAGATATCATGTTTGGAAGGGTCTATGCTCTATCCCCCTACAAAGTGAATGATTCCACATTGAAATAGCGGTGATCAGAGTTTTTGTCATTTATATTGGGCAGGTTTGTTAGGGCATGCACATGTGCAGCAACAGCAGAGTGGACACGTAGGAAAGGGCAACTGTACTGATGCTGTAAATGGGATACAGGAGGCTGCAGGCGGCACATGCTGTGGTCCAGCTGGGGCACAGTGCGGAATAGGCAGATGTCTAGGTGGCACATAGGAATGCAGAAACTGTAAAGCAACTAGACAGCAACTGATGAGGGACCAACATGGGCATGAATGTGTGTCACACAGTGTACAGGGGATATTACCCAGCAGGTACCCCCAAGGGCACATAACATTGGCAGGCGGTGCAGGGGGGAAGCACGCGTGTCCATGTAGGCACCCCTACCCGAGAACCCACACTATAGGCAGCTGCCTACCAGCACACTAGATGGCCTGGGACTAGGCACCACCAGCACCACCGGCATAAGGGCATGTCAGCATGGTGGCGGAGGGGTGCTGGTGGCGGAGAGAGCAGTGGCATCTGCCCACAACAGACCACGGCCAAGCCCCGTTTAGGTGGGTGCCGTGCACTGCAACAGACAAGGTCTATCTGACAAACAGTCATGGAATCCCCAGGGAATGATCTGCCCCTGTGGCAACAGTTTGGTGCAGTACATACAACCAGTGTGTTCAGGGAAAGAAGGTCACAAGTTCAAGTCCCAGCTGTGGCTCCTGCCAACTTTGTCCCCATATTTTACCCGGTAATAAAGACGGAACCTTTATTGCAGATAAATTAAACATGCCTGAAATGCCTATATTTTATCTTACAGAGCACAGACACCATAAACATGTGCAATCCCTATAGCAGAGTTTCCCAACTGCAGTCCTGGAGGGCCGAACACCATTCAGGTTTCATGCTGTCCCTAATAAATATGCCTGTGCTGCATTTGTATTCATTGCCCCTATTGTATGCAAATGTATCTCATGAACATTCATTAGGACAGCATGAAAACCTGAACATTGTTTGGCCCACCAGGACCGGAGTTGGGAACCTCTGCCCTAGAGCAGTGGCCAACAGGGGCAGAAACACCCACACCCACAGGCTTCACTATCCAAAGCCTCATGGAGAGTCAGGCTGTTGGTCCATGCGTGGGGCAGCATCTCCCAATACTGGCACCTGCATACCTTAGCAATGCCATCCTAAACTTGGGAACACGTTCCACATATATCAAAAGGTTGCTATGATTAATGTCAGCTAACAAATCCTAAGTTAAACACGATTTGTTGATAGAGATTCATCATGGCATCCTTTCTGATATCTGTGGAGTGTGTTTCAGTTATTGCTTCTGACAGTGTTTACCACCCTGGGGAGTGACCCCAACAGTATTGTGTATTATAGCAATGCCCGCATTGTGCCCAGGATTGGTGTGGCAGCCAGGGCTGCCACAAACCTCCATATTTGCACAATGCTGGCATAGATGTGGGAGTGTGTGTATGTCTATCCAGTGTGTTGTGGCTGCCTACACCTTACTGAGCCCACACTGCTTGCACTGTTTCCAGTGTTAGCCTGCCAATGTGCATAATGAGGAGCAAGGTACTGTGGGTATGGCCCGGACAGGGTGGCCTGGGCAGGATGCATCTGCACAGGGTACAGGGCAATGGCTGGGACATTGTAGTACCTGACCACCACCTGCACAGACAGGGTGGCCACAGCATGTCCTGCTGGGAGGTCACTCTCACCCTGACTGAGCAGTGACCACGGCATGGCTAGGTTCCCCCATAGTGCTATGCAGCATTTCTTTCAAGTGATATTTATGGGTTCTTTTTTCTGTGGCCCAGTCACTGACATACCTGCGTGGTGTGAGTGTGCTCACATTCCATTTTTTGGTGCACACAGTTCCTTCAGGAACATGCACTATGTACTAGCTAGCAGTTAGCATGTGTATGACTGGAACACTGTGCAGGGTGCATCAGGTGGAGACTGACTGTACTCTCTGCTGCTGAATGTCAGATAGTGGTGGGGGTAGCTGAGCATCTCCGGTGCTCTGCCTGTCTGCCATTGCATTATGTGATGCATACAGATTTGTATTGACTTCCCTGTAGGGTACCTGTTCCCTAGCAGGACTGGGGTTGATGGTCCTCTCTACTACCACCATTGCAGAGATGTACAATGTGAATCTGTTGGTGGGAGGTCATGTCCCCCCACCTTGAGCTACAGAGGGCGGGTTGGGTGGTGCTACATAATCTGCTTTTAGGTCCAAACACCCCCCTTCTCCTATAACATGTGACCATGGCACCCACACAGGATATGCACTATTCCAGATGCATCATAGTCCACAAGGGCTAGACGTGACTGGGAAATACAGATGGACACAGGTGTAGCTTATGTGTGTCAGCAAGGACTAACTATCACACACACGCACTGATGGGGACATGCAGCATAGTCTATCGCAGCCAAGCCAAGGGCTGCAGATCTGGTGCTGGGTGCCCCACCTCACCCTCAGAGTGAGCACAGGACCCGCACAATGTCACGGTCTGTAGCTACTCTGTGCCGGTAACACACACGGTCAGTTCCCCTACCAGGCCTCGGTGCTGTGGGGTTGCATACCCCATTATGTGATCAGCTGTAGACTTCTGATCTGCATGTGCAGTGCATCATGGGTATGGGTGAGTTTACTCTATCCTGGTAACCACAGCAGACAGTTTGAGTGGTGACCTACAGTCTTTCTGTAGCCAGCCAGCAGTGTGCTAGCAGCTGTAGAGATGTAGCCTACTGGTTACGACAATGACTGTGGAGGCAGAGTTCATGGGTTTGATTTCACAGTGGTGTTATTTACAAATGCTCTCTGAGGCTTTTCCTTTTCATTTCAATCAGTGCTGCCAGCACAAACACCCTCACAGTTCTGTAGCCTAAGGTGCCTCATAGGCGCCCTATACTATGCCCTATAGGGGACATCATAGGGTCTGAAAATTAATGCCAGTGAAAACCTTGCGCTAGAGGCACATTTGCAGGAGAGAGAAACAATTTCAGTCAGCAATGTACAGCAAAGGCAGAGAGACCAAGAAAAGTGATAGAAGTGATATATGTGCAGCAACAGCATAGTGCCCAAGTATGAAAGGGCACTATGGTAAGGCTGCAAATGGGGTACAGAGGGCTGCATGCGGGACATGCAGTGGGGCAGCTGGGGCACAGAGTGGACTAGGCAGATGCCTAGGTGACACATAGGAATGTAGAAACGGAAAACCAGCAAGACAGCAACTGACCAAGGGCAAACATGTCCACAAGTGTGTGTCCCACAGTGTCCCAGTGGACAGTAGCCAGCAAGTAACCCAAAGGGCACATAACATTGGCAGGCAGTGCCAGGGGAGAGCGTGGATGTCTATGCAAGCACCCCTACCCCATATCAAGCACCATAGGCAACCGCCTACCGGCACACTGGATGGCATGGGACTGCACACCACCAGCACCACCGGCACAAGGGCATGTCAGCATGGTGGTGGAGGGGTGATGGTGGTGGAGGGGGCAGTGGCATCTGCCCACAGCAGACCAAGGCCAAGCCCTGTTTAGGTGGGTGCCATGCACTGCAACAGACAAAGTCTGTCTGATGAACTGTCATGGTATCCCCAGGGAATGATCTGCTTCTGTGATAACAGTTTGGTGTAGTACACACAGCCAGTATATTCAGGGGCAGACAGTCACAGGTTCAAGTCCCAGCTGTGGCTTCTGCAGACTATGTCCCTATATTTAACCCAGTACTAAACCGTGATAATAAAGACGTAACCTTTATTGCAGATAAAATAAACACGCCATAAACACCTATATTTTACCCTACAGAGCACATACACCATAAACATGTGCAATCCCTAGAGCAAAGTTTCCCAACTGCAGTCCTGGAGGGCCAAACACCATTCCCTAATAAATATGCCTGTGATGCATTTGTATGCACTGCCCCTATTGTATGTAAATGTATCCATGCATATTCATTAGGATCAGCATGAAAACCTGAACCGTGTTTGGCCCACCAGGACTGGAGTTGGGAACCTCTGCTCTAGAGCAGCGGCCAACAGGTGCACAAACACCCACACCCACAGGCTCCACTATTATCGCACGATAATCCGAAATGCTACCTTAAGACCAGAACGCCCACTACCTTATACGGCATTCGTCACAGTAAGACTGCAACTAACACCGGTAACATTAAGACGGAGGGATGGAGCGGTCAGCAGGCCACCCACAATCACCACTGGACCATGGCACCGGTCCAGTTAACAGAGTGAAGCGCCTGTGCTGTGGATCGCAATGCCCCCCCCCCCCCCACCCACACATAGTGAGTGAATATGTGCATGTGTGGGGGACATATGGCTGCTGTGGAAGAGATACCATACAATAGGAGAACAGGGCATGTCAGAGGCAAAATGCCCACTCAACTACCTTATCTGCAAGATGATAACACCGGAATGGAGTCTAGCCGCCCGCCATTCATCTAACCAGGATTTTTAATGTTGGGTTATGCGGCACCCGCATTGAAAATTCGGGTCTCGCTGCACAACCCGGAAGCCGCAGGAGTTAGCTGGGTAGCACCAATTTTCGATGCTATCCGCTTAGCCCCTGAACCTAAAAGATAGTGGGGAAAAACCTCGCCTATTTTTAAAGCACAGAGGGCTAAGTGGGTAGCCTCGAAAATCGTTGATACTCATTTAGCCCTTTCCTCCACCCCCGCTCCACCCCAGAATGCCCCTAACACACCACGATGCTAACCGCATAGCATCTGGACACATTAGGGACTTATCCAGGATTTTCAAAGGGCACTACCTGTGTAGGTCTCTTTCAAAAATCCCAGATAAGGCATTTACACGGGTAACCAGGTCAGTTACCCATGTAAATGCCTTCAAAAATCGGGCCCTATAACCATACATTTAAAATCAAAGAAATTATGATGAAATTCTTGACAATGACTAACTAGAGGTGCATCTTCTTTAGCTTTTGCCAAACAATACTTGTGCTCAGACAGACTATCTCACTTTACATTGACGTGTTGTCTTGCCAATGTATATTTTTTACTAATACAAAGAAAGTCACTGAATAAGTCCATTGAGTTCTTCAAATAAAGTAAATCTAAAAACGTTGTTTTATGTCGGGGTTTCACTTGAAACAGGGCTCTTGCTGGGCTCGAAACATGCATGTCGTGTACAACAACTCTGGTGTTCCATGGGAGATGGATATCGCTTATTTCTGAGATAAGTGTTCATTCACTATTTGACAATGCTTGAGGTTTGCACACTGTTTCACTAAAAAGGGTTTCCCCGGAGTGGAGGGGAAAGGCTTCCTTCCTTCCCGCTCTTGCCGGGGGACCCTGACATAAAACAACGTTTTTAGATTTACTTTATTTGAAGAACTCAATGGACTTACTCAGTGACTTTCTTTGTATTAGTTCATTAGTAGTAGTCATCTGAGCTTTTTTGGGGGTTCCTTGATTAAATGTATATTTTTTGACAAGGGCATCTTAATGCATAAACTACATAGCTAGAAGAACATGTGGTTGTCAATTTCAAAGCAATGCTTTTAGTGCCCACCACAAATGAAGAATCTTCCTCCGTAATACAACAGCATTGGCACCTGCCACATTTCTAATTTCCTAGAGCAGAGGAATCTTCAATTGCCCTTGGAACAGCAGGACACAAACGTTCTCTTAGATTTCAACCTCTGTGATATGACATACATACTTCACGTTCCCTAAAACAAGAATGTACCTGCAATACAGACCAGCACCAATTTATTACTCCTGCAATACGTGAAGATAACACTGAACATTTTTCCCAAGGGACGTGGCATCAGGGGGGGGGGGGCCTATATCGCGGGGACAAGCAGGATCCAAAACGTGTAACTTTTCAGAATGCAGTGTGTGCGAGGAAGTCCAAAACATTTGTTTGTGTCCAATTATATTGATGGGGATGTGTTTCTCCATTAGACTGTGTGGGCCGTGCCCGTGCCTCAGATGTGCGCAGAGACCGAGTGAATTGCGCTTGCACGTGCCACGCCAACCATATCTATCTCCCTGAATCTGGATCCATGGGCATGTCCAGACCTGTGGATCTGGAATTAGGTTCACAGGGAGCCTGTTTCTGATTTAGATGTGTCCGCGGGCCAGACATGCACATTACGGAATTGCGCTTCACGCGTTTTTATCTTGATTTGATTGCATGCTCTAATGAGCAAGGATTGTGTCTTACATCTACATGTATGCTTTGTAGCACTAAACAAATGATTAGTAGTAGTAGAAGTAGTAATACTCCTTAAGACTGAGTCTCTCTAATGATCTCTGCAAAGGCAGTGCTTCCTCTTTTTCCCAGTTAATGATACTTCTGCGTCTGCAATCAGGCATAGTTAGCATTCTCCATTGCTTTACTGTGTAAACTTCAGATTTTTTAAGATTTCATTCATCGGAAACTTTGTACGGACACTGCCGTAGCAGAAAAGCACTGGAATCACAACCCTGAAAGAATTATGGAGAATCAAGAGCTTATTATCACCCGGGACATACCTATTGCAACCGATGAAAAGCTGTAAGGAAACAATCAGACATAATGGTGAAGGAGAAAACCCCCGAGAACGATATCGATAATAAAGGTGTCGGTGCCAAATGCTGAATGACCAGATGACTGACTTATTGAGGATTAGTCGGGGCCACGTGCCTTGCCCTGCTGCACTGTGAAAGGATCAGATGCTCTGTGTAATCTAGGGATCGCGTTTGCTCCCCGTTTAGGCTTTAAGATTCAGATTTGATTGTTACTGAGTTCTGCTTTTTTAAAATCGCTCTCAGTCCTTCATTTACGATGTTACGTTTCTGCAGGGGATTTTCCGATGGTGGTACAGGCATTTCTGCTTGGTCCTCTTGACTCTCAGAATACGTTGTACCTTTGACTCCCAGCTTGGGTGCTATAATTCTTACAGTTGGTGCCAAACGTGGCCACTCATTTGATCACTTGTTGCTGCCCTGGGGTTCATATGACATCCATTCTTTTTGCTCGACATTGGCTGTCCTTATCAGTTTGCATACAGTTTAAAATCTGTTGTTTGATGTTTGGAGCCTTGCATGAGGGAGTTTTGGATTATTTTAGGGAACTCCTGGAGCCTTGATCTCCTACATGTTCATGAATGTACTGACTTGTCGTGCTGATCAAGCTTGCAGATACACCAGCATGTGCTTTTTTGGTAGCAGCTGCCCTCATACGGATTGTTGTCCCTTATTTCTTTTGATTGGCTTTTGATTATAATTGAGTGATTGAGTGTGTCATTGATCTTCATTGATTATCTGCCTGTGTTTGATGTATGCTAGGGTGGGTTGGTTTTGAGAGTCGGCATCTTTGTTTATGGGGTGTGTTGGAATTTATCTCTTCTATTGTACACTGCCCAGATAAGCTTTGCTGTATGGGCAGTTTATACATTTTTCTAACTAATAAATAAATATTCTGAGCATTGTGTGGAGAGAGCGAAGATCTTTAAATACCAAGCAATGCAGTCAGAGACCAAAATATGTGGCAGAAAGATGCAGAAATAGTTCCAATCATATTGGTTTGATTAAAAACAATTTCCAAGCACACCCCAATAAGCTGCCCATACATATTACATCCTATGAACTCCAAAAGAAGCCTTCTTTGATAAGCTGCAAGTACTATGGCAAGTGTTAGCAGTAACAGAGAGAGAGATATCATATTCTGGTTTTGGAGTAAGGTTCATAACTGTCATGGTATTGGAAAACTAACCCAATTGGAGATATCATACCCAAATGAGAATAGCTACAAAAATATCACAGAACCTGTAAGCCCAACAAGGCGAGACTTACGGACCTTCATAGATATACCATAGAGGAGAGGAGGGAAAAGGGAATGTGATTTGGACATTCAAAGTTAAAAAATAATGCCCAAGAAATATTATTCAGTGAAAGAAAGTTCTAGAACAGAGGACAAGGCCTCAAGCTGAAAGGGAGTAGAAATGGCAGATGTGAAACAGTAATCAAATGCCAGAAAACCTGGGATAAGCACAAGGGTTAGTGATAGAAAATCAAAGAAAACATGAAGGATCCACTAGAGCCTGAATATTATAGCAGGAAGGGAACATGAGTGGCGTAGATAAGCCTTGTGGTCTCTTTTTTGTATCATATGCTGTCTGATTCTGAGGTATCATATATTAGTGCCCATCTCCAAATGATCTGTGCCAGAAAATCCTCTCAAAGCCAAGGTCCTCTAGAATCATGAACCCGGTATGGGTAGTATGATACTGCCACCACCACCAGCACCTCCCCCCTTCCCTACCCCCCCCCCCCCACCCCCATGCTCAGCCATTTTAAGGCTGCATGGTCCGTAACTATGACAAAATGCCACCCCAAAAGATAATGCTTCAACAAGTCTACTGCCCACTTGCCCATGAGGGATTCCTTCTCCTTGGTAGAATATTTTTTCTCTGTGTCATTTAGCTTCCTGATGAGGTACATTACCAGGTGTTCTTCCTCCTCCACTCGCTGACAGGACTGCCCCTAGGCCTATCCCCGATGTATCAGTTTTCAAAATGAAATGGGTCTGAAAATCGATGTTTTGTAACACAGGTTCGGAACATAGTACCCGCTTGAAGGTCTCAAAGGCCGACTGGTTCTTTGTTTGCTTATGTATCCGATTGGGCTACCCCTTTTTCAGCAAACCCATCAAAGGTGCCACCATTTCAGAAAATCAGGGAATAAACTTCCTATAATAGCCTACTAGGCCTAGGAAGGCCCTTACTTGTTTCTTTGTCTGTGATAGAGGTTTCTCCTTAATTGCATCAATCTTACTTGGAGTTGGTCTTATCCAACCCTTTCCCACCCTGTGTCCCAAATATTGGACCTCTTTCTGTCCTAGTGAGCATTTTTTTTGGATTTGCTGTGAGGCCCACTCTTCATAAGGCTTCACACACTCCACTTAGATGACACAAGTGCTCGGACCAAGTTCTTGAAAAAATGACCACGTAATCTAAATAGACATTTGTGTAGTCCTGGTGGGGTTGCAGGACTTGATTTATAATCAATTGAAATGTTGTGGGCGCCCCATGAAGTCCAACTGGTAGGACCATAAATTGGAATAAACCTCTGGGGGTGCAAAAAGCCATTTTCTCCTTCGAGGTTTTTTTTAGGAGTATCTGCAAGTATCCCTTGATGAGATCTAGAGTTGATTTGTATTGGGCCTGTCCTAACCGCTCTAGTGGGCATTGGGTATGTGTCAAACCAGGACACCGCATTCACTTGTCAAAAGTCAATGCAAAATCAAGTAGATCCATCTGGTTTGAGCATTAAAACAATGGGGCTTGCCCACTCACTGTTAGATTCCTAGATTACCCCCAGCCTTAAGATTTCCTCCACCTCCTTCTCCACCTCTTGCCTTTTGGCCTGAGGTTACTTTTAGGGTTTTTGCTTCATGATCTCTCCCAGATGGGTTACAATCCAAAGGACTCCTAGCTGAGACCACTCTGGAAGCAGAAAGAATACATCCTGAAACTGGGCTATTACCTGCCAAAGCTAAGCCTGCTATTCAAGTGATAAATCCTCCCCTATCGATATAGAGCAGAGGTGTCCAAACCTGTCCTGGAGGGCCACAATCCTGCCAGGTTTTGGGATAGCCCTAATGAATATGCATGAGATATATATGCATTAGAGATAGCCTGCCAACCTGATTGGTTTGTGGCCCTCCAGGACTGGATTTGGAGACCCCTGCCTTACACCTCTGTCATTTAAGATTGTGAGTGGGCAAGGTGCAGATGTCCAAGACATCAAAAAGGTTAGATAGAATTTGTACATTCCTCCTCACTTCTCACCACCACCAAAATATTGTCCATTAGACATCTTTTTGGTGGTGGTGAGAATCGAGGATGAATGTGACACATTCTAGCTACCCTTTTGATGTCTAGGACATCTGTACCTTGCCCACTCACCATCTTAAATGACAGAGGTGTAAAGCAGTGGTCTCCAAATCCAGTCCTGGAGGGCCACAAACCAGTCAGGTTGGCAGGCTATCTCTAATGCATATATATCTCATGCATATTCATTAGGGCTATCCCAAAACCTGGCAGGATTGTGGCCCTCCAGGACAGGTTTGGACACCTCTGATATAGAGCATTCGTCTTGGATCTGGGCTACCTTGGCCATAGGTCCTCCTCTGCTTCTCCTACCTCAGTACCTAGCCCCTCCTGGTCTACCCATGATTTTAACATATTCACATTGAATGTTTAGGACCGTCCTTTCCCTTGGGTCACTTTATAATCGACTGATCCTGATTCTTTTTAGGCTCTCCATTGCTAGGGAGGAGCAAGTATCCAAGCCCTTTCTTAGTTCATTTACATACTCTACCACGGAAGTGACCCTTTCCTCTCTTCCTGTCCAACCTTCTCTAACTACCTCCATTAGGTTACAGGGTTGGCACCCAAACATCATTTCAAATGGTGAAAACCCTAAATATGTCTGCAGAACTTTGTAATATGCAAGTAGGACAAAAGGGACAATCTCTTCCCAATTCCTTGAGCATCTGGATTAGGGTTTGGATGAATCTTTCTACCAACCTGTCCGTATGTGGATGATAAGCAGCTGTTTTGGTGTGCCAAATACCAAACATATTCCAGATGTCCATAAAGTGTTTGGAGAGAAAGTTTTTCCCTTGATCTGTAAGCAGTTCCCTGGAGAATCCAGCTTGACAAAAGGCTTTCAAAAGTTCTTGTCCTACTGTCTCGGTGGTGACTTTCTTTAAGGGGTATCACATTGCATAATCTACAAAGACTAACAGATATTGATAGCCTGCACTGCTTATTTCAAGGGGCCCTAACACATTCTCAGCCACCTGAGTCATAGATTCTTCCATTATTGGGAGTGGAAGAAATGGGCTCTTTGGAAGGAGGGTTTTAGATATCTTCTGGCAAACAGGGCAGGATTGACAGAAGTCCCTAACATTCTTATACAACCTGGGCCTGAATAAACTCTGGGTGATTCAGCTCACTACCCCCTGTTCTCCTAGATGTATGGCTAAGGGATGGCTATGAGTTAATACTAATAGTGTCTGCCTAAAGGAGGTGGGGATTATGAGTTGTTTCCGCTTCCCTTGCCTCTCCTAGTAAATTGGCTTGATAGAGAAGATTATTTTCCTTCTCAAAATATGGGTATGAGTCCTTTTCCTGGGATAAATTTGGGTCAACCTTACCCCAGAACACTCATAAAGTTGGATCCACTAACTGTTTCTGTGCCAGATTAGGGAAAAGGGTCAGGACGTCCTCTCCCAGGGCCTCCACCCCTCCTGGTGGGACTAAGCTCTTCCATTTTTCTTCCCTGGGTTTTTGTGTCTTCTCTAGGTCCTGCACTACATCGGAGGCCGCAAAGGGGAACAACTTTCCCAGGGATAGCTCCTTATGTCCCACCTTCTCATATGACTGAGCCCTAGTGGCCATTATGGCTGTCCTTAAGGCTACTGCTTTTTCTAGCTCCTCCCAATCCCATCCCAGGATAAAAGGGTAGGGCATATGCTCGATCATAGCTGCCTTCAATTGTTGCCACATCCCATCCCACTGAACCAGAACATCAAAGGTTCTTTCCTCTTGAACATCCCTGTGTATGCACTGTATATGTACCATCTCCATAGGGAAACCTTCTCCTTTCCTATTAAGTAATCGTCAGGCCAACCACCCGGTCATGAGGGACTGATTGGTCCCTGTGTCTATTAATGCCTCCAAGTCTGTCCCCATAACATGAATTCCCCTTTTCAATGGATTAACTGAAGGGAATCCCTCCGGAAGAAAAGCCCATCCCATCCCCAGAGAAAGAGAACAGCTTTTTGGGTTAGTCCACCTAAAGCGCCCCTCTTCCCCACACAGAAAACATCTCAAGGCACCCCTAGTTTTGGGAATAGGTCCTTTTCCCTGCACTTCTCACCTCCCCGAGTCCCTACCTGTGGGCTCTCAGACCCTTTCTTGTTCCCTGCAAGCTTGGGCCTTTCCCTCTCAGGTTGGGATTTTCACCCCCCCTCATTAGTCCTACACTCTTCCACCAGGTTCAGGTACTTCTCCTCTAACTCTGTGGCCTCCCCAATCGACTTGGGTTCTTGGCAACTGACCCATGTCTTTGTGTGCCTGGGTAGCATGCTTCTGTATTCTTCCAGCACTACCCGCTGGACTATGACTGGTCCAGTATTCACTTCAGGTTCTAGCCACCAAGTGGATAAATCAATTAACTGCTATGCCATGGCTTTAGGCTGTTCTTCTCTGTTCCAGCAATCGCCCCTTGGGTAGATTGTAGGCTCCCACCTGACTGGAATCCTACAGTCATCTTTTGGAGTTCCTGGGTTTGAGTCTCCAACAACTGGTACAGCAAATGTTGCAATTGTACTTCCTGTTCCAGAACGTCTGTTGCTGGCTTCCTGCTGAACCCTCAGCTGCTCCGCCATCCACTTCAGCCAGTCCAATGACTCCATGGTTCCTAGAAGTTAACGAAAAACACAAATCCAAGTGCAGATGTTTTTTTAAATCAAATTTCCCCAGCCTACAGAAACTACCCACACTGACTACTGCCCTCCTCTCCCCATGCCCAGGTATCCTTCATGTTATGTATGGGAGAGTCAATGCCTTGTCAGTGGATCCCAGAGCACCCCTCTCAACTGACTACTATCCTCCCCCCTCCCCTGTGTCCAGGTACCCTTTATTTTAAGCACCTGTAAGTCATTGTTTCATCAGTGAATAGGGTTTCAGGTAACCTACCACTCTGCTGGATATTTCAAGACCCCACTTCTTACACCATCTATCAGTCTCTAAACAATCAGTGCCAGAAAATCCTCTCAAAGATAGGGTCTGCCACAATAAATCTGCATGCACTGCTTCCATTGCACATCTGTCTCATGCATATCCATTAGAAAAATCTGACTGGCTTGAGGGAGCCTCAGAGCACTGGGTTGAGAATCACTAGAATCATGAGCCTAATACAAGCACCTGCATAGCAATCTCTTCTCAACAACTCAGGAACATGAATTCAGATACTAAAACTCCAATCTCTAGGGCTCAATTTGACCAGAGTACCTTTTCTTTCCTACTTGGTCACACAGGGTAAGCCACAACACATTCAATAAAACAGAGGCCCTTCCATTCCCCAGTCCCTCTGTAAGGTAGTCCCTTTAGGGTGTGACCATCCACCTCTCATTTATCATCCCAACCACTTTTGTCCTTCTGAGGAGGCAGGGTTTCATCTGCTATCTGTCGCTGGTGCATTTATATGCAAATGAAGTTAAGTAGTGCTCCAGCCACAATTCATGATTCACTCAGTGGTTGCTTCTATGGAGTCCACCTAGCTCAATGGTCCACTGCTGTCCTAAATTCCGAGCCTGACTCAGGGGCTTAATCAGTTAGCTCCCCTGGCCAGTCCACCACTACCCTCGTAGCTTCCTTTCCAGCTACATCCACCATCTGACAGATTCTGCTCAGTGGGTCTCAAGGTGCCCCCTGCTAGGTCTCCATTTCTTTTTCTTCTGGTGGATCTTCAAGGGACATCTACACTGTCAATGTCCATCTCCCAGGTGGCATCCTTACACTCTAATTTGGTCTCTTGTTGGGGTTCTTCTAGGTTTAATTCCATTTTGAAGGTGCATCTGTCTAACTCCAGGGAAGGGTCCCTTTACTACCAATCATCCCTGGAAAGGGTTGTGAGAGAGGTATCCAGTCCCAAGGATTCCATCTGGAGGAAGTCCATAGGGAAGTCTCTTTAGACTGACGTTCTCTGACCCGGGGTCTACGCCTGTCTACCAGGCCCCGTGATGGAATGTATACCCTGGCACACTGGTCCTGTGACAGGACATACACCCCATCACAATTAGGTAATTACAAGGTATGGATTATACTGCACACAAACACAGGACAAAAAGTGAATCCCTCATCAAAGGCATTCCCTAAATGTAAACTTTCAGAAAACTTGATACTGCTAATTATGGGGCTTTGAACTATTTATCTGCAAGATTAAATCTCAAAATATGTTATGACGTCCCTTTGATTATGACAATTATATTATAATAAGTGGGGCTCCTGCAATGTGTGCCTTTGAGTCAATATTGACCCAGTAGCTCCTGGGTTTTCTTGGCAGATGATCAGAAATAGATAGCCAGGTCTTTCTTGAGGTGATAGAGGGGGTTAAGTGATTTGTCCAAGGGCACAAGGAGTGTTAGTGGGAATCATACCCTGGTCTCTTGGTTACTAAACCACTGTTCTAACCACTAGGCAAAGGTTCCGACCTGGATGAAAAAAAAAAATATATATATATATATGAAAACCACATCCAGAATAATACTTATCTATTAATGCAGTAGTTCTTCTTCCGTATCTCAATTGCTTATTCATTTGCATGCAGTCTTATTTATTCATATTGTATGCACTGTGGTTACTTCTAATTTCATCTCTTAATTAAGTTTCACTCGAATTATTTGTTGGATATTAGCAGCTGCAAGGCTGTGATATGTAGAGCAACTGTTTCCAGTGACAGATAAAGAAATGAAGGGACAGGTCTACTGCATAAAACTTAAAATATGCTCTGAATTAATTGGCTGTATAAGAAGCTAGTTCCTGCAGAAGCTATTTGTGCACATAAAAAGTAGTTTGTTTTACAAAATAAAGGATCAGAACAATATTTCAAGTCCTTTCTATCAGAAATCCTCTGTATTTATCCCATGCTTCCTAAAATTCAGATACAGTTCTCATCTCCACCACCTCCACTGGGAAGATATTAGATGTATCCCTCACCCTTTCTGTAAAGAAATATTTCCTCAGATTTTTTCCCAAGTCTATCCCTCTTCACCTTCATCCTTTGACCCCCTTGTTCCAGCTTCCTTTCAACAGGAAGAAAGCAACCCCCTGTCCATTTATACCGTGGAAGCACTTAAATGTCTCTGTCATATTACCCATCGCCTGTCTTTCTTCAAAACTATATATATATATATTGAGGTATTCCCTCCATTGCCTCGGAAGAAAGGCCTGGCAATCTACTTCCGGTGACACTGCCAAGAAAACCCAGGAGCTTCTGGGTCACCAGGAGTCAGGACTGACTCGAAGGCACACATTGCATTTGGTGAAGACCACAGACTCTTTTAAAAGTCACACTCTCAACTGACTCCATCCTGTTTATTTCCTTTTCAAAGTGTAGTCTCCAGAATCGTACACGATACTCCAAATGAAGTCTCGCTAGACACTCATGCAAAGGCACTATCACCTCCTTTCAGGACCGTACCTTGTGCGACTGACGAATCTGGTACCCACCCACATGAAGTAACTCACTCTTTTTCAGCTTCTTGGAAGCCCAGTAATGAAGCTCCCCTTCTGTGCTTACACCCTGTGAAGCCAGATCACTTCCACAGTCCTTGGTACGGCCCTAACTCCTCTTTCCTGATGATTATTCCTTTCCCTATGCAGCCAAGCATTCTTCTGGATTTTGCCATTGCCTTTTCTACCTGTTTGGCTACTTTAAGATCATTCTATACTATCACCCTCACAATGTTCCCTCTAATTTTCTGTAGGCTGTGTGTGCATAAAATATCAGCTGTGTGCAGCTTTTGAAGGAAGGTTAAATTTTTGTGCACCACATAACGACACTCAGTTATATACTTTAAAATTTGACTACACGTCAGAATACAGTATGTACACCACATTGATTTTAATCAAATTAAATGAATATAGACGATCACTAAATGAAGCGGGAAATTTCTAGTAATTACAATCACAACTTTTAAATTTTAACACATCTGTGATGTTTTCTATCAGAATCAGAGCCGTAATTTTTGTGCGCTCTGTTTTAAAGTATGTGCGCTCGCTCGGCGAGGTGTGTGCGCGCGCACACGCGCACAGCTTAGAGGGAACAGTGCACCCTCAGATTTCACTCTTCTTTCATGCACTGAAGTACTTTACTCCCCTATACTGTATTGAGCCTTGGGATTTTGCAGCCCAAATGCATCCACCTGCATTTTTTAGCATTAAATCTTTGCTGCCAAATTTTTGATCATTCTTCAAGCTTTAGTTGATTCCTCTTCATGTTATCCATACCTTCCATGATGTCTACCCTGTTACAGATTTTGGTATCATCCACAAAAAGGCATACTTTTCCTGACAGACTTTCTGCAAAGTTGCGTACAGAAATGTTAACAAGAACAGAACTAAGGACTGATCCCTAGTAAAGCCTCTATCTTCAGAATGAATTCCATTTACTACTACCCTCTGGCGCTTGCCACTCAATCAATTTCTTACCTAGCCAATTACTGATGTGGAATTCTGTCAAAGACCTTGCTGAAATCTAAGTATCAGGAAACCATGCTTAAACTTGGCCAAACGTATCCTGTTTCTTGCATTATAAACAAATTATTTTTCTTTTTCATGGAAGTATCATCAGTGAGCCTCAACTTTGGTGATTCAAAGTGACTGCTTGTGATGGCTCAATTTTAAATAACATAGGCCCGATTTTCAAAGGCATTTACATGGGTAACTTCCCTAGTTACCCATGTAAATGCCTTATCCAGGATTTTCGAAAGGCACCTATATGGGTAGTGCCAATGGAAAATAATGGATAAGTCCCTAACGCATCCAGATGCTAGGCGGGTAGCATCGGGACATGTTAGGGCTCTTCTGGGTCGGAGCAGGGGTAGAGGAAAGGGCTAAACAGGTAGCAGCAATTTTCAATGCTACCCACTTAGCCTTCTACGCCTTAAAGATAGGCAAGGTTTTTCCTTGCCTATCTTTAAGGCGCAGAGGCTAAGTGGGTAGCACTGAAAATTGCTGCTACCTGTTTAGCCTCAGTGACTGCTGGTGCATCCAGAGAAACCGGGATTTCCACTTCTGCCACTGTGAAAGTGAAAATCTGGGTTAAGGGGGTCGGGGGGAAGGCTACACGCCATGGCGGCGCATAGCCTGCCTAATTGAAAATCGGGCCCCGTATCTCCAAAACAGATAGCTTATAATGTCTCATATCTCTATAATTCATATTGCTCACTAGATTTTAAACAACCAATAGGTCAATATCATTATTAAGACCATCAGGGAGGTCATGGTTCTTAAGGTAAAAATCCACCACTGTTCCCTTTGAAGTAAACGGTGATTAAGATCACCCCCATGATTAGAAGGTTTTAACCACTTCAAGTGCAAAAAAGAGAAACTGGGAAAACTCATGTTGATAAGTTTGACAATGAGATACCAAAGGGGCTTCATTTTTAACCATGACAATACAACACTTAACCCTCCATTGCTCAGAAAAATCCAAGTTATCAATGTCCTGTTTAATGTATGTTTACCAAGTTTAAGTTACAATGTAAACCGCTTTGATTGAAATGATAAAGCGGTATAAAAAAAACCCTGTTAAATAAATAAATAAATACGATGTTCAGTCATACGAGTCTTTAAAGACTGTTTAATTTTCCCAAGATAGTAAAGCAAACCGGGGCAAAAAATCAAATAAACCACCCCCATAAGTGCACAGGTAGAGAATGTAGAATCATTTTTCCTGGATGTAAACGTAAAGGTGTCCCCTGCAAAAGATTGTCCCTCACGTAAGGTGATACTGATAGAGACAGAAAAGACTGTGGATACTGAAGAATCACATAAGTTATGAGCTCTCTTAAAAGTAAACATTGGTGGATATAGGAAATCTTTATAAACTTCAAGAATGTGCCAGTGTTTTAAAATAATCCAATTGATTTGCATTTGAACAAATGTAAAGATTGAAATCAGGACCGTACCGAGCCCTGTGCGAGCGGTACGGCCGCACAGGGCGCAAAGACTTAAAGGGCGCATTTCGTCTCTCTGCCGTTGCCTGCGGCCACCACATTTTAGGCGGCAGGCAGCAGCAGAGAGACAAAATGCACCCCTTAAGTCTTCACGCCGGCACACTAAGCAGGTCTGGTCTCTCCAGGAGGGACAAGAGATGCTGACTATGAGGGGATCGGGAGACACAGAGAGAGAGATGCTATGAGGGGATAGGGAAAGAGAGAGGAGGGATGCTGGACATGGTTGCATGGGGTGAGTAAGAAAGTGAGAAGAGGGAGAGACTAGATAGCGGGAATAAACCCAGAGAGATTCTAGACATGGAGGGTAGAGAGAAATGGGAGAATTAGTTACAGACTGGGGGAGTCTGCAGTTGGGCATCTGTTTCCTATGAGCCACCCCTAGAGGTGAGGCTGATATGTTTATGAAAGAGGGCAAAATTAGTTTCTCTTGTGCAGTGTTTTAGATACTCTTTCTCTGCAGATCCATGCAGAACTAAATTATCTTCGGTTTCAGAACTTGGCCAAGTAGCTTTTTTACTCAAGCTCTTCAATGTTTCCTTAATGAATAATATAATCAGTCTGAAGATTATGTAGTACGACTCGAGAATGTATGTAATACAGCAAATGAAACAATTACAGACAAGTGTCCTTTATGTACTTGAATTTTTGCTTTTTAGTTATATGTTGCTTTATCATTTCAATCAAAGCGGTTTACATTGAAACTTAAACTTGGTAATGTACATTAAACAGGGACATTGATAACTTGGATTTTTCTGAGGCAATAGAGGGTTAAGTGACTTGCCCAAAGCCATAAGGAGTGCTAGTGGGAATTGAATCGTGGTCTTTGGGCTCCTAAGCCAGGGTTCTTAGCCATTAGGCTACTCCTCCACTCCTTTTTGGCTAGTAGATATTATATAACCAAACTGAATAAATAAATACATCTATTTTGGTGCCTTTATCTGAGCTTTCAGAAATACAGCTTACACTACTGTGCGGAATAGTCCAGGTAAGAATTCTCCAATGTCTCATAAGAAGTCATCATCACCTCATTTTTTCTACTAGTTCTGCCTCTCCCTATGAGACTTAGCATTCCTCTCTGTCCAGCCACCACCTTTGCACACTGTCTTCCTTTCTTAAGATCTTCAGATACAATCCTCTCTTCACGCCACTAGTTCTGCACCTTGCTTTTCCACACGGATAATCTTGAGGTCATATAATCCCTCCCTAGGCCCCTCTTTTCATGTCAATGTGTTGTATATTTTTGCACCAACATCAAATCTTAATTAATTTCAACATATATTCTTTGGAGGTCATTCCACAACACGAATTAAGGGTATGCACATGTGACGGGGACATTTATGGGCCAAAAACGTCCCCGACCATATTCTGAAACACTGCTATCGTGCACATACACAGCGCTAGCCGTGGATCTCAGAATGTGCCCAGAAGGGGTAGAACAGGAGCGTGGTCAGCTGCAGAAATGTATGAGGCATATTCAGTACAGACCCATGCACATGCAGAAAACCGGCGGTAGATGTGCGCGGTAGTGACTCTTTAGATGTCTAGGTAGCGCCTCGACTAACTTCCCTGTTCAAATCGCTGGCCCCGGACGTAGAAGGCTGACATTAGAATTGGTCCTGTACGTCCAAAGGCGACGATTGTCCACTGCTCGCCCTAGCACCGCCCACGATCCTCCCCTTTCCCGCCCCTGTCTAATTTCCTCGTACAATGCACGGGGAAGGAGGACGGGTCCGAGAAAGGGCACAAATAGCGGGGATTGACGTCCCAACGGGTTGTCCATCCCCGCTATTCGTTGCTCAGAATGACCCTGTAATTGTCTACATGCTTGATATGAGAACCTGTGTTAAAAAGCAGGCATTACTTTAGTATTCAAAAACATTTATAATGAATGAAAACATGAATTTATCATTCCTGACAAACCTAAATAATTTCTTACAAGTTTGATGAACAATGAGCATCTTCAGTGGACCACGAAAGAACAATGAATGTTCAAAGAGCAATGAATGAATGAATGAAGAATATTGACTTTTTAAAAAAAATGTCATTGCCTAGTAAAGTTGCTCTTTCTTTCCATATCAGGATTATAACTTAAAGAGACAGCTATTCTCTTTTAACGATCCTTTCTTCCTAACCATTTATCATACAGTCTAGTTTTTGATTTTGCCTTTGCCCAAAAATAGCTTTCCATAAAACAGCATCGTCCCTCAGGCTTTAATATTATTTTTATGTGCTTATTAACAAGTATAGCTTAAAATGTTCTTTTGAAGAACCATATATGGCACAATGCATATTCATTTATTAATAATGATGCAAAATGCCAGCAGTTGTACTGTTTATGCTTTTGTGTAAATAATGAACTGCCCGGAGGCTAAACTGTTCCAATAACACGACTTCCCCGCAGGCAAGTTGAAAGCTCTTTCAATCTAATGATGAAAATTATTTTCTGAATTTCTCCATAAATGGTGGAAAATATCAATTCAAAACTGAATATACATATATATTATTCAACGGTGTGTTTTTAAAGCAGGGAGACAGTTCTGCATACCTGTGGATTTATGTCGCCAGACTGAAACAAGAAATTATTACTTCTGAAGTCCATAAAATGCCAACAAGCCCAGGTAGCTTCCAGACAAAGCAGCAGGTGGTTATTTTCCCCTCTCTACAGGCAAATCGTTCTGCTATTTTATTTTTAAGTCAGTGACTGAAGTGGGTATCTGTTCTTCTCATTAATCTTCTGGTAGGAAGATCAATCCCCCAGGATTACGTTCTCAGTGGATTACAAAAGAAAGATGATAGTTAGCGGCTGCCGTAAAGTAGATGGTTCATTTAAGACTTGATTAGAATGAATATATCAATCAACTCATGCATACAAATATATGCAGACTCGATTTTACAACTTGCCAAATAATAATAATGTGAGAAGCGATGGGATATGTCCTGAGATGTCTTTGCTGAAATCTTTATTTACTGAAATGCATTTTCTCATCCAAATTGCAGTATTAACCCATCATCGCTCTGGGCAAGGTGGAATCCCTTGGACAGTGAGAGCATTTGAGTAAAACTAGGAGGCCTGTCTACTAAAGAATTTTTCACATTTTGTGCCTATGGGGAAAATGCTTAGTAGGAGGCCCCTAGGTCTTAAGCCTGGAGTTTCTTAAAGACCGAATCCTCATGGCAAAAAAATTAAGATCGAAACACAGGGATTAATTTCTTAACTACATATAGCAATGTTTAATTGCACTCTAGTTTTTCTAAATTTAAAATGCTAATAGTTTTATTTTTTGTCAAAACAATAGCAAAAACTTTAAAGCAATATTAAAACCCTCCCGCTCTCCATCTTTGGACAATCAGGGCCCACCAGGACTCCACAAAAGGAAGCACCCTCCGGCGCCACCAGCCTCCTGCTCCCTGCAACTGAGCCCAGATCGGCAGCAGGAAAGAGAGCGGGAGGCTGAAAAACCCTCCCACTCTCCAACTTACGGCCAATCAGGGCCCACCAGGATGCCACAAAAGGAAACACCCTCTGGCACGCCCTTGCCTGAGCTCCTCGCCAGAGGGCCCTTTGGTGTGGCCCTTAGATGTGGACCATCAAAGAAAGAAAAGAGAACAGAAAAGATATCTACAAGCTACAACCTACAAAATCACGCATCACCTAATGCCTCTCACCTACAGATCACCAAGATATTCACAGAACCTCTCAAAAAAAGTCAGCTACGGTAAGCTGTGAACCTATAGACTAACATGGCACCACATAATCTAATATACCATATGATCATTCTCTTGGCTACATTGCTGCTCATATCCTCTACCCATCTAAACAACAATTGGAACAAAAGCGTACAAGTGCTTAACAGAGCAAACCTCCCCCACCTTACAACCCACCACAAACTACCGTTCCCTAAACAAGCACGCAGGTTCATACATATTAGAACCGAATGACTAACTACTATACAAACACTAGACACTACCATCATCCAATCAAATGTTCTTTCATCAATGCTCGCTCTATCCACAATAAAATTCAGACTATTGCAGACCACATTCACCTCACAGACACGGATGTAATGTGCATCACAGAAAGCTGGATCAATGACTACGACAACGTCCTACTAAACCAATTAACTATATCACAATATACGCTATTCAATTGCTCTAGACTACATCAAAGAGGGGGTGGAGTACTCATACTTGCAAAGAAACACCTTAACTTTACACTGACCAACTCTCAATCACTACAGACAGTCGACCTCTTAACCATCTCTAACCCAAAGCACACCTTAACTGTAACATAAAGAAAACCCACCCCCAACATAGTTGATCCAGCTGCAATCATAGATGAGGCATGTACACATACAGCCACAAGAAACCACTTCACCCTCATGGGTGATCTCAACCTCCCCTCAACCACGGAAAAACATGCTAATGCATTCTTTAATGCCATGGACTCCCTACAGCTAAGGATCAATCCTGGACCTCATATTCGTATCCAACAACCTACTTAAAGAAGACCTAAATCTGAAAATTGACCCAGTATCATGGTCAGACCACACCATGATATCTCTCAATATACCAGCCAATACTGCTTAATCAAAAACACAACAACAGCAACAGTTCAAACGTTGATTCAAGGCATTCAATGCACAATACTTCCTTGAACAGACCTCGACACTAATAGACGCAAACATAACTGATCTCAATTCATTTACAGACACATGGAACCAGACGATATATACAACCTCAACCTTCAACAAAAAGCTCACCACAAAGCATCTTATATCCACACGTCCGCTATGATTCTCCAAAAACCTGGAACAACAGAGAAGAGAACTCAGACACCTTGAAGGAAAATGGAAAAGAACAGAGGACGATAAAACCAAGTCACAACTATACAACCTTCAAAAGAAATACAATGACCTATGCAACAAGACACAAAAAGAATTCATCACTAACAATCTTATCAAATTACTCAACTGCCCTAGAGAACTATTTTCGGTAGTATCCCAAATGACCAATGATCTTAACACAGCTGACACAAAAATTGAAAGAATGCAAATCGATCCACAAGTTATGGCAGACTATCTCCACAATAAACAACTCACAACAACGAATCAACACTTGGTGTCACCCCAACAACACAAGGATACAGACAATAAACACCTATGGCACAACTTCAACCTAATAAACAAAAGAGAAATAATAGACATCATCAACAACATTATCACCACGACCTCACCCCTCGACCCAAGCCCAGTGACGGCTAAAAAATCTATGCAATCAATTTGCTCAGCCCATCCTATGGATAGTCTACTCCTCCCTCACCCAAGGATACCTTCTGCCGGAGTTCAAACAGGCCTCTATACGTCCTATCATAAAAAAGACTTCACTAGGAGCGGAGCTTGATGCTGAGTGGAACAGGCGTTTAGAGCGGAGGCTCCTGAGGGATCTGCCGTTATCCTGATAAATAGGTGCTTTTTCAGAATATTAAATGCTAATCTTGCAGCGGATGGTGCAGGAGATGTCTGGCCATAAACCGACCAGATTGGAATACCCCGGCGCACAGAACAGTACCGTGAAGAGATCAAAAATTGAGCCTCTCTCCCCACAAAAGATGGCGGCTTCGCGGGAATGGCCCGAGGCCATGCAAGAACTCCTTACGGAAGTGCGTGAGGTTAGAGAGATGGTGAAGGCTAATGGCGAATTGCTGAGCATGGTGCGGGAGGAAATTAATGTGATGCAGAACAGCCTGGAGGGGATTACCCTTTGGCAGGATAAAATGGAACAACTCCTGGATGTCCACGGAGAAAGGTTGCGAAATATGGATAAACAGGACAAGCACCTACGGGCATTACAAAAAGAGCTCGAAGACAGCAATAACTGGGCCCGACAGAACAACATGAGAATTTGGGGTCCCGGAATGTGCAGAGGGTAGAAATATGCTGGCATTTCTGCTGAAAATGATCCCTGCGGTACTTAAGATTACTTTTGAGATGCCCTTTGAAATTGACCGAGCCCACAGGGTGCCTTCGCAAATGCAGTCAAACAACAGGCGGCCAAGGCCAATAATCTTGAGAGTCCTCAGATATCAGCAGGTGGCCCAGATCATGGATATGGCTCGCACACACTCGCCAGTGGAGCTGGAGGGACATACTCAATTTTTCTATCCTGACTTTGCTAAAAGCACAGTGGACCGAAGAAAAAGATTCCTGGCACTCAGACCGCGATTGCAACAATTGCAGGCACGGTACGGTCTGCTGTATCCACCGCGAATGTGAGATACCCTTCATAACCAAACGAAGACTTTCGAAGAACCAGAGGCTCTACAATCATACTTAGCGGTATGTTTACTAAACAGCGCTAACATCACAGCTGTAATGTTACCGCGTGATAATGGCGCATTGCCATGCGATAACGTCACGTATCGCGCGGTAATGTCTCCTGCAGGGTAAAGTGCGCTGAGGGTGGAGTAAGGCTCCCCAGGGGCGGAGAGAAGGGGTCAATGGGCGAAGAGTGGGCGGGGAGAGGCTCCAGGCACACTAAAGGGTATGGTTACTAAACTGCGGTATGTCATTCGCGTTAGGTTCCGTGGTAAAGGTACATATGCCCATATAAAGGCATGAGCGGTGCATCATTACAGCAAGCCGTATCAGCCAACGCATGTTACAAACTAATGTGCGTTACAAGGCGCCTCATAAGGCACCTTATATTGCCCCACACCATGTGAAGATGCATGCTGGCCAATCCGCCCTGTCCGGGCCATACCCACAACACCTTGCTCCTCAATATGCACATATTCAGGCTAACGCTGGTAACAGTGGGACATTGTGGGTCAGGTTAGGTGTGGGCAGCCACAAAACAATGGATAGACATACACTCACACACTCCTATTGCAGCAGTGTTCCAGGACAGGAGTGGTTGGCAACCCTGCCCACCACACTGGTCCTGATCACAGTGTCGAGACTGCTAAACTGTGAAGGAGGTAGTAGTAGTGCTCTGGTGATAACTGCAGCTCAATGCTGGGGCCAACAACCTGACTCCCCATGCATCTTTGGATTGTGGAGCCTATGTGATTGTGTGTTTGTACTCCTGTTCGCTGCTGCTTTGGGCTTTGCACATGTTGCTGTTGTATCTGCATTGTAGGGTAAAACATAGGGACATGCTCTGCAGGAACCACAGCTGGGGCTTGAACCTGTGACCTTCTGCTTCTGGACACATTGTCTGGGTGTACTGCACCACACTGTTGCCACAGATGCATGGTGGTCCTGGGGCTACCTGTACATTTCCTCAGCCAGACCTTTTATGTTGCACTGCTCACCACGTACTGGTACGGGGCATGGCCTAGGTCCACTGCAGGCAGGTGTCACTGCCCCCTCCAGCACAGGCACATCCCCCCTACCATGCTGACATGACCAAATGCTGTCGGTGCTGGTAGTGCGCAGTCCCAGACCATCCACTGTGTGGATAGGTGGTCGCCTAGGGAGCGGGGTCTGGGGCATGGGGCATACATCAGCATCCTCGCATCCCCCCCATCACCACCTACCAATAGTCTGTCCCTTCTGCTTGGGGGAGGGTTGGCTGGGGGTATGTCAGGTCGGTGCCCTGGCAATTGTTAGCTCGAGTGGACCAGGAATATGTAGGTGGATTGTGTTCGGCTTTTGTCAGCTGCTGTCATGCTGATTTCTGGTTTCTATGCTCCTATGTGCCACCTAGGTGCCCGCATAGTCCACCCTTTGCCCAAGATGCCCTTGCTACATGTCCCTCCTGCAGCTCCCTATGCCCCACTTGCCCCATCGCCATAGTGACCTTTCATACTTGGGCACTATGCTGGTGCTGGAAATGGCGCACTACTATCACGTTTCTTGGGCTCCCTGTCCATTCTGCACATTGCTGACACTGAACTGGTTTCTCTCTCCTGCAAATGTGCATCTAAAGGCAGATTTTCATTTGCGGTAGGATTCAGCCCTTCAGTTCAGCGCGTTAGTGTGCAGGGAGCCTCTCCCCGCCCACTCCCCAGCCATTGACCCCCCTCCCCCCGCCCTCTCTCCACCCTCTGCGATGTTTACCGCGGCCAGGGACGTTAACGATCGTTAAGTAACGTTAACGCATGTTAACGTTACATACCGCGCATTAACGTTACCTAACAAGCGTTAATGCTACATAACGCATGGTCTGTAAAGTTACCGCAGTTTAGTAAACGTACCCCTATCTCTTTGAAATGAAGGTCCGAAAAATAGCGCGATTGAAAACCTAACGTTAGAGGCAAAAGTGAAGGAGAGAGAAACCATTTCAGTCAGCAATGTACATCAAAGGCAGGGAAACCCAGAAAAGTGATAATAGTGATACATGTGCAGGAACCAAAAAGGCAAATAAACATATAAAATGACCAATACCACATTTGAAATCACAATAACCAAGCTGGCCAATAGTGATATTAATGGTAAACCTAAAGCAACACTACTGACGAAGCGTAAAAATTAAGATATCATGTTTGGAAGGGTCTATGCTCTGTCCCCCTACAAAGTGAATGATCCCACATTGAAATAGCGGTGATAAGGATTTTTGCCGTTTATATTGGGCAGGTTTGTTAGGGCGTGCACATGTGCAGCAACAGCAGAGTGGGCACGTAGGAAAGGGTAAATGTACTGATGCTGTAAATGGGATACAGGGTGCTGCAGGCGGCACATGCTGTGGTCCAGCTGGGGTACAGTGCGGACTAGGCAGATGCCTAGGTGGCACATAGGAATGCCAAAACTGTAAAGCAGCAAGACAGCAACTGACAAGGGACTAACATGGGCATGAGTGTATGTCCCACGCTGTCACAGGGGATATTACCCAGCAGGCACATAACCAGGGGATATTACCAAGGGCACATAACACAGGGGATATTACCAAGGGCACATAACATTGGCAGGCGGTGCCGGGGGGAAGTGCAAATGTCCATGTAGGCACCCCTATCTGAGAACCCACACCATAGGCAGCTGCCTATCGGCACACTGGATGGCCTGGGACTGCGTACCACCAGCACCACCGGCATAAGGGCATGCTGGTGGTGGAGAGGGCAGTGGCATCTGCTCACAGCAGACCATGGACAAGCAACGTTTAGGTGGGTGCCATGCACTGCAACAGACAGGGTCTGTCTGACAAACAGTCACGGTATCCCCAGGGAATGATCTGCCCCTGTAGCAACAGTTTGGTGCAGTACACACAGCCAGCGTGTTCAGGGGCAGAAAGTCACAAGTTCAAGTCCCAGCTGTGACTCCTGCCAACCTTGTCCCCATATTTTACCCAGTACAAAACCATGGTAATAAAGACAGAACCTTTATTGCAGATAAATTAAACATGCCTGAAACACCCATATTTTACCCTACAGAGCACAGACACCATAAACATATGCAATCCCTAGTGCAGAGTTTCCCAACTGCAGTCCTGGAGGGCCAAACACCATTCAGGTTTCATGCTGTCCCTAATAAATATGCCTGTGCTACATTTGTATGCATCGCCCCCATGGTATGCAAATGCATTTCATGCATATTCATTAGACACAGCATAAAAACCTGAACAGTGTTTGGCCCACCAGGACCGGAGTTGGGAACCTCTGTCCTAGAGCAGCGGCCAACAGGGGCAGAAATACCCACACCCACAGGCTCCATTATCCAACGCCTCATGGAGAGTCAGGCTGTTGGGCCCTGCGTGGAGCAGTATCTCCCAATACTGGCACCTGCATACCTTAGCAATGCCGTCCTAAACTTGGGAACACGTTCCACATATATCAAAAGGTTGCTATGATTAAAGTCAGATAACAAATCCTAAGTTAAACACTATTTGTTGATAGAGATTCATCATAGCAACCTTTCTGATATCTGTGGAGTGTGTTTCAGTTATTGATTCTGACAGTGTTTACCACGCCGGGGAGTGACCCTAACAGTATTGAGTACCATAGCAATGCCCACACTGTGCCCAGGACTGGTGTGGCGGCCAGGGCTGCCACAAACCTCTATATTTGCACAATGCTGGCATAGGTGTGGGAGTGTGTGTCTGTCTATCCAGTGTGTTGTGGCTGCCTACACCTTACTGAGCCCACATTGCTTGCACTGTTTGTAGTGTTAGCCTGCCAATGTGCATAAAGAGGAGCAAGGTACTGTGAGTATGGCCCGGACAGGGTGGCATGGGCAGGATGCATCTGCACAGGGTATAGGGTAATGGCTGGGACACTGTAGTGCCTGACCACCGCCTGCATGGACAGGGTGGCCACATCATGGCATGCTGGGAGGGCACTCTCACCCTGACTGAGCAGTGAACACGGCATGGTTAGGTTCCCCCATAGTGCTATTTCTTTCAAGTGATACTTATGGGTTCTCTTTTCTAGTGCCCAATCACTGACATACCTGCTTGGTGTGTGTGCGCTCACATCCCACTTTTGGGTACACACAGTTCCTCCGGGAACATGCACTATGTACTAGCTAGCAGACTGTCTGCAGTTAGCATGTGTATGGCTGGAACGCCTTGCAGTGTGGAGGGGGGCAGCTGAGCTGCTTCAGTGTTCTGCCTGTCTGCCGTTGCCTTATATGATGTGTAAATATCTGCATTGACTGCTCTGTAGGGTGCCTGTTCCCCAGCAGGGCTAGGGTTGATTGTCCCCTCTACTGCCACCATTGCAGAGATGTACATTGTGGATCTGTTGGTGGGAAGATCCTGTCCTCCCCCACCCTGAGCCACAGAGGGCGGGTTGGGTAGTGCTACATAATCTGCTTTTGGGTCCAAACATCCCCCTTCCCCTATAACATGTGACCATGGCACCCACACAGGATATGCACTATGCTGCGTGCATCATAGTCCACAAGGTTAGATGTGACTGTGAAATACAGATGGACACAGGTGTGTCTGCAAGGACTACCTATCACACATTGGCACTGATGGGGACCTGCAGCATAGCCTTTCTCATCTAAGCCAGGTGCTGCGGACCTGGTGCTGGGTGCCCCATCTCACCCTCAGGGTGAGCACAGGACCCGCACAATGTCACGGTCTGTAGCTACTCTGTGCCAGTAACACACACGGTCAATTCCCCCTACCAGGCCTAGGTTCTGTGGGCGTGCATACCCCATTATGTGATCAGCTGTAGACTGCTGATCTGCATGTGCAGTGCATCATGGGTATGGGTGGGTTTACCCTATTCTTGTAACCACAGCAGACAGTTTGTGTGGTGACCTGCAGTGTTTCTGTAGCCAGCCAGCAGTGTGGTAGTAGCTATAACTATGAAGCCTTACGTCAATGACTGTGGAGGCAGAGGTCATAGGTTTGATCTCGCAGTGGTGTAATCTAAAAAGGCTGTCCGAGGCATTTTCTTTTAATTTAAATCAGTGCTGCCAGCAGAAACACCCTCACAGTGCTGTAGCCTAAGGTGCCTCATAGGCACCCTATAGGGCACATTATAGGGTGCCTTGGCAGACAGGGCACTTTATAATGTGACCTATGGAGTGCCTTATAGGGCGCCTTATGAGGCACCTTAGGTTACGGCACTGTGAGGGTGTTTTTGCTGGCAGCACTGATTTAAATTAAAAGAAAATGCCTCTGACAGCCTTTTTAGATTGCACCACTGCAGGATCAAACCCATAACTTCTGCCTCCACAGTCATTGCAGTAACCAGTGGGCTACATTGTTATAGCTGTTAACGTTGCACTGGCATGTACTTAGGGTTAACGCGCGCTAACGTGCCACGGCACACACTATCACGTGATACATCTCTGGCCTTTTTCAATTCCAGGCTGCACGCTCACCTCTTTGGACCCAAAAGCGGATTATGTAGCACCCCCCACCCCCCTGTGGAGAATAGGGTGCTGCAGGAATGCCAAACATGTTGAACAGCACCACAAAATAGCTGCTGGAATAGCAATAGTTCAAGGTCTCTTCCCCGCCAGAAAATGGCCACTGCAAAAAGACGTTTAGGCAGGAAAAAGCAGGAGGCAGAGAGAATGTCGGCTGCCTGAGAGAGAGAAAGAAAGAAAGAAACCCAGTGCACTACCAGGAACTCCCCCAACGCAGACGCAAAGGAATTAACCCAGGCAGGAAATGGCAGCCCTGACGAAGAGGTGATGTGAGGCGGGGTGGAGAGGGGAAGAGTGGTGGCTGGCTGATATGGGGAGAAAATACCTCACTGCCCTGAAGCTGAAAGTGGAGCGTGGTAGTGAGGAGGCACTGGGAGAATCCCTGACCAGAAGCCTTGAAAGATAGCGGTTCTCTTTCCCTTGGTTGTAGCCACTGTTCCCTCTAAGCTGTGCGCATGTGCGCGCGCACACACCTCGCCGAGCGAGCGCACATACTTTACAACAGAGCGCACAAAAATTACGGCTCTGATTCTGATAGAAAACAACACAGACGTCTTAAAATTTAAAAGTTATGATTGTGGGGGGGCGGAGCCTGATGTCCAGCGGGATGGTCGCATAACGCTGAGGCTCCCGAGAGGCCTACTCAGAATCCTGAATTAACACCATACATACTTGGAACTTCTACTCTGATCTTGCAGGGGCACATTGGTGAGATGGCGGGGACCAAACCCACGCGCCTGGAATTTGGATCTCCAGCGGCTTCTCACGGCAAACGTTCCAAAACTGAACCCCCGTCCCCGCAGAAGGGGCTGGCCTTGCGTGAGGGCCCCGAAATGCAGCAGGAAATCCTCGCAGAGATTAGAGGGGTCAAGGACCTCGTGCAGTCAAACGGTGAAGCACTCCGAGCGCTGCGGGAAGATCTTGGTGTACTGCAGGGCAAGCTTGAGGGGCTCTCTTCGCGTCAGGACAAAATGGAGAGCATATTGGACTCCCATGCGGCCCGGTTGTCCAAACTCGACAAAGTTGAACGTCAGGTACGGGCCTTGCAGAAAGAAGTGGAAGATGGCAATAATAGAGCGCGCCGCAACAACATACGACTCGTGGGCATACCGGAGGGAGCGGAATCGGGAGACATGAAAGAGTTTTTATGTAAAATCCTCCCTTCCCTGCTCCAAATCACCTTTACCAAAGATTTGGAGATCGATCGCGCTCATCGTGTACCCTCAAGCATAACGCTCAACAGGAAGACCCCGCGGCCTATCATTTTTCGACTTTTGAGATATCAACACGTGGAGCAAATTCTCAGTGCCTCTCGGGCAAAGGGCCATATGGAGTTTGAGAGCCACAAGATCTCCTTCTATCCTGACTTGGCTAAACCCACGGTCGACCGCCGAAAGCGCTTTCTGGAATTCCGACCGAGGCTTCAACAACTACAAGCACGCTATGGCCTGATGTACCCGGCCAAGCTCCGAGTCACGCTTCACAATCAGACAAGAACATTTGAGGACCCTGATCTACTAGCGGAGTTTTTGGATTCCAAAGAAGCCGACTTGATGCGCTGACTTCCAGAATATTCCTGCAAGTATTCTTATATCTGCTGTACCTGCCATATTGGATCTGCTGCAGCCCAGCAAAGAGTCTGGCGAGGGCAGTTTGTTTTGCCTTACTTTTGATGATATCTGTGACCCGACTCCATCTACCCACAGTAGCCTCGATGAGTATCAGAGACAGTGCTAATTATGGACTCTGGTGTTTCTTTTCTTTTTTTCATGTCTTTCTATCGCCTCTCTAGGGCCTCCTCCCGCAGACATATGGTCGCCATATTCATTGGGGGTTTTGCTTCTTCTCTAAGATACGTTGGTATATGCTTTTCAATATGGGGTGTATTAACCAGCATACTCGGTGATTATGTCATTGTTGCACAGATTCTGATTATGTTGTATGTTTTCAAGTGCCCTGACCTAAAATGTCTATTACCGATTGATGGCACCATGTAAGCTTTTCTCATTGAACGTAAAAGGAATCAATAATCCGATAAAACGGAAGAAAATCCTAAGCTACCTAAGTCAGGAAGCTGCTGATCTGATTTTTCTCCAAGAAACGCATTTAAATTCGAAGGAAACTCTTAAACTCAATATTAAGCCTTACATGGTGGCCGCCTATTCCCCAGCCGTTTCTAAGAAATGTGGGGTTGCCATACTGGTTAGGAAATCTTTGCATGCTACTATTATTGCGACTAGCTCAGATACAGAAGGTAGATGGTCCAGAGTTCACCTCAAGATAGGTAGCCTTGAAGTTACATGTATATGCCTTTACGCTCCTAATGTGGATGATCCTGCCTTTTTTGCTACCATTGCTCAGGTTGCGCAGGCCTCTGCTAATACTTCATTGATAATTGGGGGGGATTTCAATTTAGTCCTTGATCCCCTGATTGACAAACAGCCGCCTAGGACAAGTGGTCCCCCCAAGAGTCACACCACGCTTACCTCTTTGATCAAAGATCTTGCTTTAGTTGATCTATGGAGGTTACTACACCCCAATGAGCTTGACTTCACCTTCTTCTCTTCCCCTCACAAATCCCAGTCTCGCATAGATTTCTTTCTAATATCAAAACTGTTAGTTCCTCAGGTGGACACTGCAAAGATTCACTCCCAACATATTTCAGATCATGCTGCTATTTCCTTTCAATTACACACTACTGCACCCCAAGGGAATTCGGGGGCCTGGTTCTTTGATAGAGCCCTGTTAACTCAGCCAGAGTTCCAGTTAGAAATTCGAGCAGCCATACAGGATTACTTCCATTTTAATCTACCCCAGGATACTGCGAATTGGGCTTGGTGGGAGGGCTTCAAAGCGGCCATTCGAGCAACGATCACTAGCTATCAAATCCGCCTGCGGAAACAACGCAAGCAGCAGCTACTCATACTAGACCAACAAATTAAAGCAGGCGAACGAGTTCTAACTTCACGTACTGATCCATGTGTATTAATTCGATTACAGCGTCTCCGTTTTCAATATAATTCAATCCTCTCAACTGCAGCTTCTAAGAGTATTGAGCTTCAACGAGGGACATATTATCGAGAAAATAACCGAGCCGGTCGACTCTTAGCCAACGCCTTGAAAGGTCAAAAATAAGCCAAACGTGTAGCGGCCCTTCGAGCCCCACAGGGAGGGGGCATATTGACCACAGACTCCGACATTGTAGAACTCTTTCGGGATTTCTATACCCGCCTATATCAATCTGAATGTGAGTTCTCGTCAGAGACATTCGAGCGACTGCTTTCTGGCATTCAGCGGCCGACCCTCTCTGAAGATGATAGGGATGCGATGGATGAACCCTTCTCTACTTCAGAGATCCAATCTGCCCTAAAACGCACAGCCTCGGGCCGTGCCGCAGGGCCCGATGGTCTCCCGACCGAATTCTACAGAACGTTTAGTGCAGATCTAGTTCCCTATTTAAAACTCTATTTTTCTGCCCTTGCGGTAGATACATCCTCTTTGGGATCCTTTTCTGCAGCTAATGTGGTAGTATTTGAGAAAGAAGGCAGAGACCCGCTGCTAACCGCCAACTACCGTCCAATCTCCCTACTTAATGCCGATTATAAGATCTTCGCAACGATCTTGGCCACCCGGCTATCTGACAGGATGGCCACCCTCATCCACCCTGACCAATGCGGTTTTATACCCGGCCGATCCACCGCTGACAATGCTCGGACCTTGTGCCATGTGCTATCCAGTGCTGCCAATCTAGATCATCCATGGGTGGGTCTTTCCCTAGATGCCGAAAAAGCCTTTGATCGCCTAGAATGGCCCTTCTTATTTGCAGTTCTCCGATGGTATGGCTTTGGGGAGGGCTTCCTCCGATATCTCCAAGTCATGTATACTCAACCCGTCGCCAGTATTTGTGTAAATGCCATCAAGTCTCAGCCATTTAATCTCCAAAGAGGCACGCGTCAAGGTTGCCCCCTATCACCAATGCTCTTTGATCTAGCTCTTGAACCCCTAGCCCTCCTTATTAGGCAGTCCGCACGTATTCGAGGTGTCCCCTTCAGTCATAGAGAGATTAAACTCTCTGCATATGCAGATGACCTCATGCTTTTCGTATCCCTTGATTCGGTTCCAGCTGTCTTGGATCTGATTGACGGATACTCGCAATTATCGGGCTATAAAATTAACTGGACCAAATCTGTAGCATTCCCACTGAACCGCTGGGTACATGAGGCTGACATGCAGGCCTTTCCCTTCCTTTGGCAATCCCGCATGGTGAAGTATCTCGGGGTCCATTACTGTTCTCCTTTAGAAGACACTATCAGTTTTAATGCCAAAGAGGTAGTCTCCAAAGTCCGTGAGCTTACAAATCGTTGGTCTCCCTTATCTCTTACATGGTGGGGTCGCCTAGAAACTGTGAAAATGATGATAGTCCCCAAAGTGAACTACATTTTAGAAATGCTGCCATGCTTACTCCCGTTACATACTTATAAAGATATTGAGGGCCTTCTCGTCCGTTATCTCTGGCAGGGCAAGCCACCAAGGATAGCTAAACAAAAACTACAGTCTGCAAAGGAAATAGGGGGTACCAGATTTCCTGATTTTCTTAGATATCATCAAGCCTTCCTACTTAAGCAAGGTGCCCGATGGCTAGATGCCCCAACAGACAGCAGACCAGTTTGGCTTGACATAGAAGAGGAGCTCAGTAGCCCAATTCCGTTGACCCATCTCCCCGGTATGTCCTATCAAGTAGACACCCGCCATCCACCAATGATTGTCGATACTCTTGCGGCCTTTAACACTCTCATTCTATCACTGGGTCCGAACGTATGTCCTCAGGACGGACTCCCGCTATGGAATAACCCCAGACTTCAAGTCCTAAATAGAACGATAGCATGGAAACCCTGGTACTCAAGGGGGATCTGGACACCCCAACAGCTTTTTTCTGCAGCTCGTTGGAAAACCTTTCTGATTTACAAAAGGAATTTGCGTTACCAGCGAAACACTACTTTCAATTGATGCAGCTTCAACACTGCCTCAAAAGTGCTCAAATCATGCCGCCCTCTGCCCCTACTGAGGACGGGCTATCAGAGATAGTTCACTCTATTAGTAGTACACATGGGGTAGCCTCTAACTTTTATAAAACATTATGTCAGGGTACAGACACTGCCACTTTTAGAGCTCAACAAGCCTGGGAGCGCGAACTGCAAACCACTTTAACCCCTGTGCAATGGAGCGTTTTCTGGAGCAAAGTAGTGCGGGTTTCCCGGTCCGCCTCTGTTACCCAAACTCTCTTCTTCTTTGCACACAGATGCTTTTATACCCCAGAAAAAATAGCCAAATGGAACACAACTGCTAGGGACCAGTGTTGGTCTTGCCATGCTGCTGTGGGTACCCTCGCTCATGTTATTTATGAATGCCCTCAACTACAGGTTTATTGGAGGCGGGTTTGGGGTTGTATTCAATTTATCTTACACCTTCACGAACCTCTCTCTTGGAAGATCGTGGGACTCCGCTCTGTGGCGGAGGTCCCCTCTCTTCCTAAGAAGGGTCGCTTTCTCCTTGATTTCATGCTGGGTGTAGCCATATGCTTAATCACGAGGAATTGGAAGGATAGCTCTCGACTTACTGTCCATGAATGGTGGAACCTCGTCTGCTTATATAGTAAATATGAGCAGATACCTCGGAGAGCTATTCCCCATGCCCAAACTCACTCTCGCTTGTCTAAATGGCAGATGCTCAATGATTATGTACAATCTGCTCATTGCACAGACATGCCTGTTTAATGTGCACTCATCATGTTTCAGATCACCGTTAGGTTTTGTAACACAATAATGTAAGTACACGCCCGCTTCGGGAATGATTAGTTTTCTAGAGAAGAAGCAGGGGGGAGGGGGGTGGCAGGGGTTTACTTTGATGTATGTATCACACTTTATGTATCTGTCTCTTAGCTGTATGTCTTCCTTTTCCTTTGTTGTTATAAAACGAAAATAAAGAATTTAAAAAAAAAAAAAAGTTATGATTGTAATTACTAGAAATTTCCCGCTTCATTTAGTATTCGTCTATTTTCATTTAATTTGATTAAAATCAATGTGGTGTACATACTGTATTCTGACATGTAGTCAAATTTTAAAGTATAAAGCTCTGAGTGTTATGTGGTGCACAAAAATGTAACCTTCCTTCAAAAGCTGCACACAGCTGATATTTTATGCGCACACAGCCTACAGAAAATTAGAGGGAACATTGGTTGTAGCTCTCTTTGTTTTCTGTTGTTCATTAACATGGTAGCCTTGAGCTAAGGTGCAGAGCTGAAAGAGGAAGGCTGCACTGTTCCTCTTGAACAGGAGCTGTTCCCTTCAGAGGTGCACCCTTGATCCTCTTGATCAGGAGCACCTCTGGAAGTGTAGAGGAGAGAAAACTCTCTAAGAAAAAAAGGTCACCTCAGTGTGCCCAAAAATCCCTTTAATGCTGCTCCAACCAAATTCTTAAATCCTATGGAAGCAAGAAGTCCACCATCTGCTGAGACTGAGAAGATACTGAAGCAGATCCCTAGGAGTAGGACACTATATATCAGTGGGTGATGTCTCAAAGCTTCTGTGATTTTCTCTGTCTCATCATCTGCTGGCAGGGGGACACAACCCACTAGTCTGGACTGATCTCACAGGATGTGTTGGAAAGGCAGGATCACAGCAAACATGGTTAGGTGCAGCAGCCTCTTTTTGCCGCTGAAGGTCAGGCAGCAATCCTCTGCAGTTTTCACCTGAAAAGGCAGCAATCCACTGCAGCCTCAGTGCTGCAGTTCCTCAGGAGCACAGAGGAGAGGGGCGCAGGAAGGAAACCCCAATCAGCCACATGTTAAGGGGCTACATGGAACCATGCAGAAGAATCTCAGACCTTTTATACTTTTTTTTTTTTTTAAACAAAAGTAAAGGGAGGAGGAAAAAAACAAAACACATGCCAAAAGACAGTTAAGGGTCCCTCAGGAGGATCCTAGTGGTCCAATACCCTCACCAAGCTACGCTAGCTCTTCTAGCCAGGAGCTAGTCCCAAAGTAACAGATCAACCAGAAAAGGGTATTTCATACACTCCCTGGGATCTAAAGTGGCCGAGCTGCACTGCACTCAGATGCAGATTGGGCAGCAGCTATAGGCCTCTAAGAATTCAGGAACAGAAGAAAATAACCACCATCTGCTGAGACTGAGAAATGGCATGAGTCTGGTAGCATAGGTTTGTTGGAAGTGTGGCGTAAGCATCTGAGTAGGGGAGAGATTAAGAGTTTTCAGAAACAGGAACAACAAATATGTAATTATGACTATGTAAATTTGGAGTAGGTAAAATGGCTTCCTTTAAAATCTTTTCACTAAACGTGAAAGGGATTAACAACCCAATAAATAGAAGGAAAATTATTAATTATGGTCGGCAAGAGAAGGCAGATATTTTACTGCTACAGGAGACTCACTTAAATCAGTGAGTCTCCTGTAGCAGTATAAAACCTTAGTATAAAACCTTACACGCTGGTAGCTTACTCTGCAGCAATCAATAAGCGCAATTGAGTGGCCATCTTGGCCAAAAAGTCTGTAGGAGCCAACATCTTGCAGACTTGCTCCGATATGGAAGGGAGGTGGACTAAAGCCTTAATCAAAGTAGAGGAGATTGAAGTGGTTCTTATCAATATATACGCTCCTAATATGGACTGCCCAGAATTCTTTAAGATGTTGGCAAAGGAGGTACACACGATTACAGGGATACTGACAATTTTAGCTGGAGACTTCAACTTAGTCATATACTCCCTGGTAGACAGGAAACCGCCCAGGACATCTAGGCCCCCCAGAGCGCAGATAGTCCTATCCTCCATGATTCAGGAGATAGGATTGGTAGATATTTGGCAGTTGTACCATCCCTCAGAATTAGATTTTACTTTCTTTTCACTGCCGCACCAATCCCACTCAGGAATTGATTTTTTTCTGATATCAAAATCACTGATTCCTTGCGTATCAGAATCGGCTATACATGCAGCACATGTCTCTGATCATGCAGCTATCTCACTGGTACTGCACGAGGGCGCAGTGGTTTCGAACTCTGAGAGATGTTTTTTTGACAGAGCCCTCCTAGACACAGAGGAATTCCGGGTAGAAATGAAAGCTGTGATTGCTGAATACTTTCAATTTAACTCTTCCCAAGACACTCCCGGATGGGCCTGGTGGGAGGGCTTTAAAGATTTCATGAGAGCCGTAATAACGAGCTTTAACATCCGGTGAGCAAGGCAACATAGACAACAATTAGCAACCATAGAAGCACAAATAAAAGCAGGAGAACAAGTCCTAACTAAACGTACAGACCCGTACATATTGCTATGGTTGCAATGATTAAGGTTTAGATTCAATGCATTGCTAACGAATGAAGCCACACGAAACATAAAAGCACAAAAGGGTGCCTATTACTGGGAAAGTAATAAAGCGGGGCGACTACTCGCCAATGCGTTAAAGGGCCGTAGGGAAGCAGGCAGAGTAGCAGCACTGCAAGACCCCCAAAAACAGAATCTGGTAGTAAGAGACTCAGAGATCGCTGAATCTTTCAGGGTCTTTTATGCACATCTCTATGAGTCTGAAAGAATATTTGCACAAGAGGACTTTGAACAATTGCTCTCGGGGATTAAGAGACCGTCTTTGAACTGAGAAATGAATGAAGAACTAGGTAATCCCTTTGCTGTAGATGAGATCATTCAAGCCATAAACTCGTTAGCTGCAGGTAAAGCAGCAGGCCCAGATGGGCTTCCTACTGAATTTTTGAAAGTCTTTTCCAAAGAATTGGCCCCTCCTTTAAGTCAATATTTCCACCTATTAGTGGCAGAAGCACCTCAAGTAGGCACCTTTATGTCAGCAAATGTGATAGTCCTAGAAAAAGTGGGCAGAGACCCACAATTAGTAGCCAACTATAGGCCAATATCCTTATTTAACGTAGATTATGCGACTGTACTGGCCTGCCGGTTATCAAAAATAATGCCCCTCCTAACACACCCTCATTAGTGTGGGTTTGTGGAAGGTAGATCAACAGTCGATAATGCTAGGCTCTTCTGACATGTGTTAGCTGGAGCAGAAAACATAAACATGCTGCTTGTAGGGTTGTCACTGGATGCTGAAAAAGCATTTGATCGGCTAGAATGGTCCTTTTTATTTTCCGCCCTAAAGTGGTTTGGTATTGGCGATGGTTTTCTCCAGTATCTTAAAGTTATGTATACCCATCCTTCGGCTAACATTTGTGTGAACGGAACAAAGTCTCAGGCAATTGCATTAGGTTGAGGCACTCACCAAGGTTCTCCCTTGTCTCCTATGTTATTTAACCTAGCACTAGAACCGCTAGCTCTGATTTTGCGGCAATGTCCACGGGTTCAAAGGGCAACCATTGCTAATATGGAAATAAAGCTATCAGCATATGCCGATGACCTTCTTCTGTTTACCTCCCCTGAATCAGTCCCCAAAGTGCTTGAGCAGATAGACTGCTATTCGTTGCTCTCTAGCTATAAGGTCAATTGGGCAAAATCAGTGGCTTTTCCATTGAAATTCTTAGTGCATAAAGAAGACATGAAAGCATTCCCATTCATGTGGGAACCTAACACAGTCAAATACTTGGGAGTGCACTATCGATATCCACTAGAGACCATTCAATTCAATGCTGATGCATTGTTGAATACAGCTCAGACTATGACCGTCAAATGGTCTCCCCTAGTTCTATCCTGGTGGGGTCGCTTAGAGTCCATCAAGATGACGATAGTACCAAATATTAACTATATTCTTGAGATGCTGCCTTGCCTTATGCCAGGGCATATATATCGGCAAATAGAGAAGGCATTGACAGACTATTTGTGGAACAATAAAACCCCAAGGATAGCACGACACAAACTTAAACTTTGCAGAGAGGATGGCGGAGTAAACTTTCCAGATTTTTTTGGCATACCATAAGGTGTTTTTATTAAAACAGGGCACTAGATGGCTAGAAAACCTCACAGAACTAAGCCCGATCTGGTTAAGGGTAGAAGAGAGACTCCTGGCCCTGTTTCCAATTAAACTCTTCCCAGGCATGCAGCTTCAGAAGGGTTTAGGACACACTTGATGCCTTCATTACTCTGGCGGAAGCTTGTGGGCTGAATAAATATCTTTCTAGCCAACTTTCATTGTGGCACAACCCTCTACTCAAAATTCAATGTAAAACCTTTGCTTGGAGTCGTTGGTACACCAAAGGGATTTGGTGCATTGGGAAATTAATAGAGAATAAAAAATGGAAGGAGTTTAGTAAATTACAGCAAGAATTTGGCCTTCCACTGCAGTGCTATTTTCAATGGTTGCAACTTAGGCATTGTATTATGAAATCCAGGGTAGATATTAAAGAACTGGTAGGGAAGGGTGGATATGAGGATGTGATCCTAGAGGCCCCACAAGCATCAGGTCTGGCCTCGTTCTTTTATAAGAAGCTGAGTCAAGGTGTTAACCCACAGACACTTGGAGTGCAAAAAGAATGGGAAGATGATACTGGAATTACTCTCTCCCTGCAGAAATGGAGGAAAATCTGGGGTAAACAAGTGAGAATATTGAAGTCTGCCTCAATTACTCAGACATTATTCTTTTTTGCCCACAGGGCTTATTACACTCCGGTGAAAATAGCTAAGTGGGATACAGCTGCGGGCAATCAATGTTGGTCCTGTAAGAATGATATTGGTACACTGGCCCACATAGTCTTTGAGTGCCTCTGTATATGGTCATTCTAGACGCAAATATGGGAGCAAATACAGGCAATCCTGGGCTTTAGGGAACCTCTTACCTGGGGGATCATAGGTCTCCGCTCAGCTGTTGGAATCCCTACTTTGCATAAAAAATATAATTTCCTCTTGGACTTTATGTTAGGTATAGCCATACATTTAATAGTACTCAACTGGAAATGTACTTTTGAACTCAACTGGCAAAGCTGGTGGTACCATGTATGTACAGTAAATATGAACAGATGCCTAGGAAAGGTTCACTACATGTAGGCATTGGCAGTCTTAAATGGAAGGCTTTGAACGATTTTGTAGAAGCAGCATGTATAAGTGAATAGCAGGTACCTTTCACTGTCTCTATGTAAAAATTTGACTGAAGGTTGCTGCCAGACCAAATGTTAACATGCTACTGATACCCTGTTGATGTACCCTGCATGCTCCAGGGGAAAGGGGGGGAGGGGGAAATTATAAGTTGAAATGTTTGTCGTTAGTGAAAATTGTACAGGTTTAAATGTACAGAGAAAACTTAAATAAAGCTTATAAAAAAAAAGACTTCACTAGACAAAACCCTCCCTAGCTCCTATTGCCCAATTGCGAGTATCCCATTCCTGGCCAAAATAGTTGAAAAAAAACATACAACACCATCTCCAAGACCATGTGGACACCCATGCACCCCTAGACCAGCACCAACATGGCTTCTGCCCACAACATGGCATCAATACCCTCCTAACAGACCTATTCAACAGAATCATCATTGGACTGGATAAAACCGTCAGGGTTTTGTGCTACTGTTTCTCGACATAAATGCCACCTTCAACTCAGTATCTCACCCCATCATGCTAAACAGGCTAAGAGACATTGGTCTAACAGACAACACACTAAGATGGTTCAATTCATACCTATCTGACAGAACCATGCAAGTAAAGGCTGGCATATCCAACTCAAGACCCTTCAAGTCAGTATAAGGCATCCCTCAAGGCTCAGTCCTCTCCAGATTAGTATTCAACCTATACATCCAACCACTCTGCAACCTACTGTGGAAATAGAACACACACTAACACCTCTATGCAGATGACATCATGTTCTACCTGACATTTAACTCCAAAAACCCAGACTTCTCAACCATATCAGATGTCTTCAATGATGTGAGAAACCTCCTAGCCACTATAAATCCCACAGTAAACCGAAGTAAGACCGAAGCTCTACTCATAATTAGAGATCAGGAGTTCAAGCCTCCAAAAAAGATAATAACACAAGATGCAGAAATACCAATAAAACAAGAGATCAAATACTTAGGCATAACCATTGACAGCAACCTCAACATGACCTCTCACATCAAAAACACATCCAAAACAGCATACTGGAAGCTTAAACTCATCAGACCTCTTCAACAACTTCTACAAGAAACGGACTTCATGTCAGTACTACAGGCAATAGTCACACCACACCTCGACTATGGAAACATCATTTACCAGACTATGGAAACATCATTTACCAAGGCCTCCCAAAAAATGCTCTATATCCAATCCAACTAGTCCAAAACACTGCCACCAGAATCCTCACTGCCAGCTCATCCATGCACCACATAACTCCAGTCCTAAAAAACCTACACTGGCTCCCAATAACACAACAAACAAAATACAAAACCATCACTACCTTCAAGATACTTCATAACCTCTCAGTTCCCTGCCTCTCAGAACTGATCACAACAACATACTCAACAAGACCAAGAAGGACCGCCAATGAGAACCTCCTGAACATCCACCTGCTCAGGACCAAAACCACACAATGACCAGCAACAGAGCATTCTCCTTGTATGCCCCATCAATGTGGAACTCACTACCAGATAACATAAGATCAGCAAAATCCATCACAGAACTAAAAAAACAACTAAAAACTATACGGACCTGATGACAAAACATAATCTGGGAGCTAAAATGCCACATTGAAAGAAAGCTAAGCCAAACCAAACATTCCCCCCCCCCCCCCATTAAACGTAGACCATTTCTACCTATAAGTAGTTTGCACCCCTCACATTCTGTATATAGTATTTATCTCCAAGTTACATTCCCTGTTTAATGTAAAACAATTCCTCTGTAATTGTTATGTTGCTTGATGTAAACCACCTTGGATAAAGGTGGTATAAAAAAAACCTGTTAAATAAATAAAAAATAAATAAAATAAAAATAATGCTAAAAAGTCTATCTAAACGTGTCTCTTTTATTGTCATTTGTTTCACATGTGCTCCAGGTGACTTTTAAAAAACCAGAAAGCATCCTTTCAAGATAAAATCTCTTCTACTTTTCACATTTCACTCCAATACACCAATAGTGCCAAGTTCTGCGTTATGTTGACTTCATTTTTTAACTAATCTTGCCGCAGGGAAACTTCCGGTTTAAGATTCAGGCTAGTGTTGGCCTTCCTCCAATCATTTATTCTCTAATACAGCGACAAACTCCGTTGCAATTCAGCATTCATACCCTGCTGCTCCTGAAAATTAAGAATGGCATCCTTATTCCCCCTCTCCAGTGGGGAGAATACATGATCTCTGACTCTCTCTCTGTTATAGGCCGCAATGTACGGTTTGTTCTTCACAATGGGGAACTATTGGGGCTAAACGATGATGGGTATTTATTCATGATCCGAGCTCTGACAATCTGGCTTGAATTCCCTGCTGGTGTGGCCAGTATAGAGCTTCGGGCAGGCACATATTATTACATATACCATACATGATGATTGACATGTACTATGACACTGTGCTTCATAATGAACGTTACTTGCAGGATCTATCCAAGTATTTCCCTCAAGAATCTGAGGAGCAAGAACAATGCAAGCCTGGCACTTGCAATATCCCTTCAGCCCACTATTATTGTCCAGTTATTTGTTAATAATAACATGTATAGACCCTTCTGAGTTACTGACTATCATTACAGATGTTCAGCAAGGTTAGAAGATATGCTCATATCCTGTCAAATCAGCATACGTTTCTTCTTTAGTTGTGGTTTACCGCACTTCAATGCAATGCAACGTGGGTGTTCAAGCCAATGCTGACTCCTGGCGACCCAGCAGCTCCTGGGTTTTCTTGGCAGTGTGACCAGACTAAAAAGTAGAAAACGGTAAGCTGGATTTTTTTCAACCAGCCCTTTGCCATCGCATAAATATTTTGGACATCTTTACAAATCTGCACATTACCAAATTGTTTTCAGAGGCAATTCAAGGCAATGGACTCTGAGCCAAAGGAAGGTCTCTAACAATGAGAAATCTTATTCATTTGTAGTTACAGCCCCAGTTCCACTTTCTGCTCAGGGGTACTTTCCTGACAGCTGGTGTCTCGTGGTCTTAATAAAATAAATTACATGAGGACACAGGATTGTTAAGATGAGGAGTGTCCTAAGGGTTACAGCAACTAGTTGAGAAGCAAGGAAATCACTGAATCCCACTGCCATTGCCTGTGACCTTGGGCAAGTTACTTAACCCTCTGGGAACAGGAAAAGACCTACTGTACTTGAATGTAACTTGCTGTGAGCTAAATCCAAAATCCCTTTGTAGGAGTACTTGATAGACAAAGAAATAAAAACCCCAAATCAGAGTGACAGCAGGAAACTGCCACACCTATGGATCCTGTTACTGTTAAATATGATAAAGTGCTCTGCCCTCCCATCCTCACAAATGCTGTCACAGACTATAGGTAAATAATATTGTTGCAAAAAAACCAAAAAGGTATTTCATTGTATCTCATCTTCTGGTTGTTCAATGGAATAGATTTAGATATACACACATAAACTGCACAGCAGACCTCCAGTAATTAGGATAATAAAAGCAATTGAAATGGGAAACTATAAAGGAAGAATTTTCCTCACCTCTCTAACTTTCTTGATCTCACGGCTCCCCAGAGAGACACTTCCTGCCCACCAAAATTTAAACTACCTAGTTGTAAAAGCAGATACCTCAGCACTAAAGGAGGCAAAAACACTCTGCTCCCTTTAAGCTCATTTTTTTCTCCATCTTTTAAGTATTTGTTTATCTAATATTTTTTCTTTCAAGTAGCAAGCTAGCTCCACCAACCATCAATCCTTCCTTAGTGGCTCAGACAGACTTCAAGTTGTCTATGTTTTGTGTTTTCAAGTCTTATGCTCTAAGGAGCTCTTCTCCTCTCCCTCAGAGACTGTACTGTCTTGACTAGATTGTAAGCTCGGACGAGCAGGGACTGTCTCTTGTACGTTTGGTTGTACAGCGCTGCGTTAGTGGCGCTTTATAAGTGTTCAATAGTAGTAATAGTAGTAGACAGACTTGAAGCTGCTATTTTTGTTCTGCTTTGTAATCCTATGCCCCATCCAGTACCATTTCCTCACTTTCTCAAAGTCAGAGACGAAATGGTTCTTTGGGGCTTGGACTGGGCTGTGTGTTCCATCCCTGCTGTGACATCATCGCACATTGGATTTGCAGAACTCAAATAAGGATACATTTCTCCGGTTGCATGTCAAAGATTAGCCAAAAAAAGTCTCAAAAAATACAGGATACAACAAATTCTCACAACAAAAGCCCCAATATCAAATAATATTTTTTTTATTATGAAGGACCTCAAAATAATTGAGCAAAAGGATTGCTTCTAGCTAAAGAGCCCAAAAAAATTATCCAGGTTTCAAAGCCGGACTTACTCAGATGCACCGCACGGGACCAGGCCTCAAGATGGTGACACAGCAGCAGGAGCATGTAGGCAATGCTCTCGCTCCATTGTAAAGTTACCGGGAGGGGGTGGAGGGTTCAGGGCTGCTGGACCATCAAACTATTTTTTAATTGGGTGGGTGGGATGATCAAGACCACCTGCATCTGGCTTGTCAGAATGTGTGCTTATAAGTTGCATTACCTTGGCACAAAGGGTGTGTTCTTCTTTTTGCATTGGCCTGTTAGAGTTTGATTTAAGTAAAAGCTGGCTTGTTAAACAGTGGAATGCACAGAAGAGTGGAGGAAAACAGAGCAGTCTTGCAAAGAAACAATTTTATTCAAAGGATCCAACTTGACCACGTTTCAGGTGTAAAGCCTGCATTGGGGGACTCTCTGTGCAAGTCATCTACTGAAGAGAGAACTCATAAAGCCTTTGCAAAAGGGTGGTAAATGCAGCGAGTCTGTCTCAGAAATGGGTACAAATCCCCCTCACCCTTTCTTCCTTGGACCAAACAGTGCCCTGACTGATTCTTAGGGGCATGTTAACTTTATTTTTAATGTACAGAAACCTTTAGTAAAGGCACATTAAGTGCTTCCACTGTCCTTTCATTTCTATGGGCTATTGCAGCACTTAACACACCTCAACCTTGAGTAAACATACCCCTTAGAGTTTGTTTAAAGTAAAAGCCGACTTGCTAAAACAGTGCCCTAAGCAATTAAAAAAAAACACAGAGTTTTAAAATAAGCAGAGATTTTATTAGTTTAAACCCAAAGATTCTCAAGAGCAGAGATGTCTCTCTCCATACAAAGATTTGACTTGTTCAAGCCATGGTATTTTCAATAACATCATATGGATGTGAAAGCTGGACAGTGAAAAAGATAGACAGGAAGAAAATTGATGCCTTTGAATTATGGTGCTGGCGGCGAATACTGTGTATACTATGGACTGCCCGAAGAACAAACCAGTCGGTACTAGAGGAGATCAAACCTAAGCTTCCTTTAGAAGCTCAGATGACAAGACTTTGACTTTCATACTTTGGACACATCATGCGAAGAGAGAGATCATTAGAGAAAGACATCATGCTTGGCAAGATAGAAGGTCAACGCAAAAGAGGAAGGTCAGCAATGAGATGGCTCGATGCAATAACAGCAGCTACAGGTACCAGTCTGTCAACAATGAGCTGCCTGACTGAAGACCGAACACAATTTAGGATAGCTATCCAGAGGGTCACCATGAGTCGACTCCGACTCGACGGCACTTAACAACAACAAACCCAAAGAGTTTCCTTTAACCCAAGAATCTGAGAAATACCCAGCAGGATTCTGCACTTGTATTTTACTTACAAGTGCAGAATCCTTTCCAGCAAGAACAGCTTTTCTATGAAGTCCTTCAGACTGAAAATCAGTGAGCTCTGGTTGACCTATTTATATCTGTGCTTCTAAGGCAATCTCTTTCAGTTTCCTTGATGATTCACGCTGCCTTTGGTTTGATAGAGAGAGCCTTTCAAATTGACCTTTTGAATCTGTCACTTGGCTATAACACAAATTCAGACTCCGTTGAAATCCTCTGCTCAGTATGCAGTGGCAGCCAAAAAAGCTAATAGAATGCTAAGAATTATAAGGAAAAAATGCAGAATTTAAAATAAGCTTACCATGGAATGAAAAGTATATAATACATTTTTTTAAAGTACATTTTTTAAAGAACATAGCAAGACACTGTACTCCAATGGTTCAGATCCTATTTAGCCAACAGACAGCAATGGATCCGCACCTTCACCGCAACCTCGCCCCCCTACCAGCAACATCAAGGAGTACCCCAAGGATCCACCCTATCAGCCATGCTGTTCAATATATATCTCCGTCCACTCTGCTCAGTCATACGCACCCACAACATCAACTTCCACATATACGCTGACGACATCATGCTCTACGCACCGATTACAACCACCAACCCAACAAATGACCAGCTATCAGCCTGCTTCACTGATGTGGCCAACAGGCTACAGGAAAACAACCTATTCATCAACATAAAGAAAACTGAAGCCCTTATAGTGACAAAAGAACCAGACTTCAAACCACCTACCCATCTCAATATGGGAACCACGCAAATTCAAATCCAGCCTCAAATAAGGTATCTAGGAGTTATCATTGATCAAGCTCTCACCTTTAAACATCAAATCAACAAGACCGCCGGGACGATATTCCACAAAGCTAAAACTGTACAAAGCCCTCCTAGAACCTCACGACTTCAGGACAGTAATGCAAGCTGTGACGCTCCCTCATCTGGACTTCTGCAACATAATCTACCATGGACTTCCTGCCTCACAAACCAACCCCCTCCGAACTGCCTTAAATACTACAGCAAGGATTATTCAGAATGCGAAAAAATGGGATCACATCACCCCAATCCTAAGAGACCTCCACATCCTTCCACTTGAAGCGAGAATCAAGTACAAAGCTATCCTACTCACCCACAAGACTATCCACCAAACACGGAACACCTCACTCCACCCCCTACTGCCTCGCCCATCCCACAGCAGACCAACCAGACAATCCTTCAATAACTCCATCGTCGTCCCCCACAAAAGAACCAAATCCACACAACGGACCTGCAACAGAGCTTTCAAACTTTATGATCCATCCCTCTGGAACTCTCTGCCAAACCACATCAGGAACAACGCTGACATCACATCATTCAAGAAACAGCTGAAAACAATCGTATTCCGCGAACATCTCTGAACAGAAAAACCACCCTATCCGCATGAACTAATACTTAGATACAGCAGAAGTGTACATGTCTATGTCCACCCCAAATCTATAAATGTAGCCCCCTGGTGAAGGCCCTACCCTTTAAATTATTGCCCCCCCCCTTTTTTTATATGTTACACCGCTTTGACCCGGTGAAAAGCGGTATATAAATGCAGTTAAATAAATAAAAAATAAAATAAATAAATAAAATACCAGTGAGAGAGTCAGTTGTACCTTTGCATGATAGAGGGGTAAAAGGGGCATTAAGAGAGGACAAGGCCATAGCAGAGAGACTGAATGAATTCTTTGCTTCATTTTTTAGTAAAGAAGATGCAGGAAACTTACCTATTCCAGAAATTATATTTAAAGATGATGTATCAGATGATTTGAAACAAATTTAGATAAATCGGGAAGATGCAATATACCTATTTGATAAACTAAAGTATAGAAAATCACTTAGACTGGATGGCATACATCTCAGGGAGCTTAAAGAATTGAAATATGAGATTGCAGACCTACATTTAGTAATCTGTAAACTATCATTAAAATCATCTGTAGTACCTGAAGATTGGAGAGTAGCCAATGTAGCGCCAATCTTTAAAAAGAGTTCCAGGGGTAATCCAGAAAACTACAGACCATTGAGCCTGGCGTCACGCACTACTGGACAAAACAGTAGAAACGATTATAAAGGACAAATTTACTAAACATGTAGATAGCATAGTTTAATAGCAGAAAGCTAACATGGATTTAGCCAAGGAAAATCTTCTCTCACTAATCTCTTATATTTTTTTGAAGGTGTGAATAAAGTGTAGATAAAGGTGAGACAGTTGATAAATTCTTTCTGAAAATCCAGATATGCTATGACAAGGTCCTTCGTGAGAGACTCTTGGGAAAATTTAAAAAATCATGGGATAGGAAGCAAAGTACTATTGTGGATCAGGAAACTGGTTAAAGATTAAAAAAAACAGAGAGTAGGACTAAATGGCCAATTTTCTCAATGGAGAAAGGTGTCCTCCCTCCTTCCTGTTACTTCTGTGCCTGTCCCGCCTCCTGGAAGTGACGTGGCTGCAGGCACATGGCCACGACCCCCTCCGGGTATTCCTCCAGCACATAAAAGAATACACCAGTGGTGTCCTTTCATTGTAGGAGTGCACCCAAGGAGCAGGATATGTTCCTTGGGTGAATTCCTTGGGGCAGTATCAGGGAGATTGGGGTCACTCTGCTAGGCTCCCCTCATACTCTACACCTGACACGATAGCAAGCTCTTCATCTCTGTCATCAGTTACAGCAACGAGTAAGTTGCGTTCCATCCCAAATACAGTTTCATCTGTCCTGTGGGTCTTTCTTCTGGTCTATACCATGGCTGCTGCTATTCCTGTGCATTGGGGATGGCGGTCACCTCCCCCTGCCCCACCCTTATTAGGTCATCCTACCTGGACTCACATTAATCTCTTACCCTGCAACCGGCATGTTACCTCTAATGCTCCCCATCACCCCTCTGTCTCTACGTTGTTACTTAGCCTGGCACTGTTAAACTTCAGGTCCCTCCATTCTAAGTTACTTCTTGTTCAGGATTTCCTCCAACAACATCCCCTCGATATAGTTTTCCTCTTGGAAACCTGACTAAAAGAGGGCGAAGACCCCCCTCTTGAACTCATGCCTGCCTTCGCGCTTCTCTGCCTTTTCTTTGCCTAGACTGGGTAGGTGTGGAGGAGACGGAGCACTCCTTTATCACTCCAGATACTCTCTTGCTGAAATCCATGCATCTACCATTCATTATCCTGAATCTCTATTCCTTCAGCTTAATGGAAACCCACCCCTTTACTTTCTCCTTCTGTATGTCCCTCCTTCATTATCTTCCGATCTCTGTGATTCATTGTTACTGACAATTTCAGAAACTTCCCTCGCATATTCTAATCTAGTAATCCTTGGAGACTTTAATATCCATCTGGACGCCTCCTCTAGACCAAAAGACTGTGCTTTCCTTAACTTACTTAATGACCTCTCTCTTACTCAACATATCCCCTGCCCCACACAATGCTGGCCGTACAATGAATCTTGTCCTTATGTCCTCCACCACTGCGCTTACCCTCACAGCTTTATTTTATTTATTTATTTAACTGTATTTATATCCCGCTTTTCACCGGGTCAAAGCGGTGTTACATATAAGGGGGGGATAATTAAGTATAAGGGTGGGGCCATCACCAGGTAGGCAACATTAACGATTCTGACATAAGACAGACTTTAGACATGGACAGTATAGTGCAGTTTTCAATCAGAGGTTCATGATGGGTGGGTTCGGGGGTTGGTGCATTTTCTGGTGGGAGTTGTTTTGAAATATTCTTGGAATAGGATGGTTTTTAGCTGTTTTCTGAATGACAGGAGATCGCCATTGTTTCTGAGGTGGCTCGGTAGAGAATTCCATAGTGACGGAGCGTAAAGTTCAAAGGCTCGATTGCATGTCCGTTGAGAGCATTTGGTTCTTTTATGAGGGACGGTGAGGGAGTTGTTGGAGGTCTGTCTGGTTGTTTTGCCGTGGGCTGGATGAGTCAACAGGGTGTGAAGCTGGGTGTTCTGTGTTTGGTGGATGGCTTTGTGGGTGAGTAGGATGGATTTGTATTTAGTTCTTGCTTCGAAGGGAAGTATGTGTAGGTCTCTTAAAATTGGGGTGATGTGGTCGCTTTTCTTTGCTCTCTGAATGATTCTTGCTGTGGTGTGCAAGGCAGTTCGGAGGGGGTTGGTCTTTGTGGCTGGTAGTCCATGGTAGATTATGTTGCAGTAATCCAGATGTGGGAGTGTCATAGCTTGTGGAACCTGTGTCCCTTGGGGAAACTGCTAGGTACGTATGACCTAGATTGGCCACTGTTGGAAACAGAATACTGGGCTTGATGGACCTTGGTCTGACCCAGTATGGCATATCTTATGTTCTTATGTTCTTATGTTCTTGCATTACCATCCTGAAGTCTTGAGGTTCGAGGAGGGATCCGAGACGTTGCACTGTTTTCGCTTTGTGGAATATATTTCCGGTGGTTTTGGTAATTTGTTGCTTGAGGGTTAGGGCTTGGTCAATGATAATGCCTAGATATCTTATTTGAGGCTGTATTTGAATGCGTGTGGTTCCTATGTTGAGGTATGTAGGTGGTGTGAAGTCTGGGTCTCTTGTCACTATGAGGGCTTCAGTTTTCTTTATGTTTATGGATAGGTTGTTTTCTTGTAACCAGTTGGACACTTCGGAGAAGCATGCTGATAGATGTATATTTGTTGGGTGTACAGTTGTAATTGGGGCGTAGAGCATGATATCATCAGCATATATATGGAAGTTGATGTTGTGGTTACGTATGACTGAACAGAGTGGTTGTAGGTAGATGTTGAAGAGCATGGCTGACAGTGTGGATCCTTGAGGTACTCCTTGGTGTTGCTGGAAGGGGGGCGAGGTTGAGGTGCTGGTACGGATCAGTTGTTGTCTATTAGTTAGGTAGGATTGAAAACATTGAAGTACGTGTCTTTGATCCCAATTGTCTGCAATCTGCGTATGATGATGTTGTGAGAGATGGTGTCGAAGGCTTTCTCCACTCTATCAGTCACCTAGTCCGACCATTACTGTATCTTCTTTTCTGTTTCCAGCGACTTCTGGGTTGGGTTCTGCTAGTCCAAACGTTTTGCCCTCTCAGTGCTTGAAGCATTATATTACCCCTCTCACACTACAACTATTTCAGTCCGCAGATATAGTATTTCCCCCTGACTTTGCCACTCAGCCACCTGACTCCCAGGCCCACACTTGGAACACTGTACTCACTACGGCACTGGACTAGCTGGCACCTCTCTACCCGACTACAGTACGATCTAAATGTAAACACTCTCCCTGGTACCATTCCAGCCATCGCTTGCTTCGTTCTCAGCTTCATCGTGCTGAGTGACAGTGGCATAAGTGCTCATCATCTGATACTGTCTCTCATTTTTGCCACTCTCATAAACACTAATGTTCTGCTATGCATTCTGCTAAGCAGTCTTATTATACTATGCTCATCACCTCATCCTCCAACTTCACCAGACAGCTTTACTCCATTCTCCAATCCCTATCCTCAGCCTCCACCCTTCTGTCACCTCTTGACAATTTACCAAACCCGATGCAACTTGCCTCTTTCTTCAGAGACAAAGTAGATCAATTGTGCTCCACTTTCATAATCCCTCCCCCTCCCCCCTGTCTCCGATGCCTTCCACACCCTCTTCAATTCCTCAATCCAAAAAAATCACCCTGGTTCCTTCATCTAATCTAGCCTTGGTTCATACCTGGACCGCTTTTCATCCAATTTCTGCAATAGAGCTACATAAAGCTCTCTCCACATCCCGGAAGACAACCTGTCTGCTGGACCCCATACCATAACACTGGTTGTCTGACCCACCCCTTGCCCTTTTACCAACTAACCATCTTTAATTCCAGTTTGTCCTCTGGCATCTTCCCAACCCCTTGAAAGTCAGCTGTCATCTGACCACTCCTCAAGAAACCATCACTAGACCCAGCAATACCCGCACACTGGCATCCGGGCTCAATCTCTCTTTTTTGGCTATGGTTTTAGAAAAGTTGGTTTTCAATCAATTAACATCACACATCAAATCTGTCAATGTCCTCCACCCCCATCAATCCAGATTTCATGTAGATCACAGTACTGAAACCATTCTTTCTCTGCTAAATGAGCTATACATCACACATGACCGTGGCGATATCACTTTGGCTGTTTCTCTAGACCTTTCCTCCGCTTTTGACTTAGTTGATCACCCTACGCTGTTTTTATGTCTTCATGACTATGGGATTTGGGGTACTGTGTTGCACTGGTTTTGTTTTTTCCTTACTGGCCACTCCTTTTTTGTGCATCTTAATTCAATCTCATCAGTTGCCATACCCTTTATATGTTTAGTTCCACAGGGCTCCGTTCTATCACCTCTGCCTTTCAATATCTTCCTAGCCCCTCTGCCGGTCATAATACAGCATATTATTATGCTGATGACATAATCCTCCTTTACCATACTACTGTTGCGATTGATCTGTCGCCACTCAATGACTGCCTCGCACATATTTCTACATGGATCTCAATCAACTACCTGTACCTCAACCCTTCTAAATCAACAGTTATGTGGTTCTCCTTCAGTACCCCCTGCCCCGCCGTAGCCCCTCTTCTCAATTCTATTCCTCTAGTGTCCTTGTTTTGCTACCAAGGCATCATCCTGGATTCAGCACTTTCATTCCAGGAGCATCTGTCCCACCTCTTCGCTGCTCCTTCTGTGCACTGCACCAGATCAGAGTGGTCCGTCCCTTTCTGTCTCCCTCTTTGGTCACTGCCCTTCTACTATCTTTAGTGATGAATAGACTGGACTACTGAAATGTCACGCTGGCAAGTCTGCCGCAGTACTAACTGTAGCATTTTCAATTGCTGCAAAATACTGTGGCATGGATTATCACTCATGCCATGCGTTCAGATCACATTACTCCTCTTCTCGTTTAACTTCACTGGCTTCCCCTCCACTTTAGAATTCAATATAAAATTATCATCTTGACACACAAAGTTGTCAATACTTCCACACCACAATACTTCACCAATCTTAAATGTTTGCACACCCCCTATTGCCAACTCCGGTCTATCCATACCAACCAACTATCCCTTCCCTCACCTTCCCAAGCTCAACTAGAGCTCACACGTTGTGCTGCCTTCTTTTTCATCGGTCCTGTACTCTGGAACACCCTGCCATCCACACTCCACCTTTAACCAGCTTATCAGAAATTTAAAGCACAGTTAAAGACCCACCTATTTCACCAAGCTTACAACATTCCATGTACTAATCCACATTAGCTTCTTACTCTCCTACTTTCTTAGTCTTCCTGTTGTTCTCCAGCTGTTAGATGATGTCTAACCTATCCTTCCTCTTTCCTATCAATTTATGACGTTCTTTTTTATTTCTTCATTTTGCAGCATTGTTACTACTATTGTAAATCTCCCTGATGCCATGGCCTGGACGGTATATCAAATAGGAAATAAAGATAAAGTAGAGTACTCCAGAGATCTGTGCTGGGCCAGCTGCTTTTTAACTTATTTATACATGACCTGGAAATGAGAATAACGAGTGAAGTGATCAAATTTGCAGATGACACAAAATTATTCAAAGTTCTTAAAACACAAGAGGATTGTGAAAATTTATAAGAGGACTTTGAAAATTTGGGAGACTGGGTGTTCAAATAGCAGATGAAATGTAATGTGGGACAAGTGCAAAATGATGCACTTAGGGAAGAACTCAAACTAGGGTTACATGATGCAACACTCCACATTGGGCATCTCCTCCCAGGAAAAGGATCTCCGCATCATCATGTCACATTGAAACCCTCTGCCCAGAGTGCAGCAGCAGTCAAGTAAGCAAATAGAATGCTAGGAATCATAAGGAAAGGAATGGAGAATAAAACAGTGGGTATTATAATACCTCTGTATCACTCCATGGTGTGACCGCACCTTGAATACTGTGCGCAATTCTGGTCACCATATATTAAAAAGGATTTAGCAGAATTGGAAAAGGTACAGAATAAAATTACCAAAATGATAAAGAGGATGATATCCCTATGAGGAAAGGCTTAAAAGGATCTTCACCTTAGAAAAGTGGCAGGTGAGAGGAGATATAATAGAGGTCTTTAAAATAATGAATGGAATGGAACAGGTAAATATTGATTGGTTGTTTACGCCTTCAAAAAGTAGATAGACTAGGAAACATGCAATGAAGCTGCAATGTAGCACATTTAAGACAAATTGGAGAAACTATTTTTTTTCAAGCTCTGGAATTCATTGCGAGGTACCAGAATATGTAGTAAAAGTTGTTAGTGTAGCTGGATTTAAAAGAGATTTGGGCAAGTCCATAAATCAAAGAGGACTAGGGAACCACTGCTTACCTCAGGATAAGCAATGAGGAATCTGTGTACCTTTTTTGGGAACCTGCCAGGTCCACCTCTACCTTTCTCTCTGACAAGTCCACCTCTACCTTTCTCTCTGACTTTGACTCATGACTTTCCTTCTTTCTGGATTCATCTTCCCCCTCTCTTATTCTCATGGATTTTTAATATTCATGTTGATAACCCCTCTGACCTTTATGCTTTAAAGCTCCTCTCCCATATCTCATCATTCAACCTCCAGCTTTGCTCTACTGCCCCTACTCACCAGCTTGGCCACTGCCTCGATCTTGTATTCTTCTCTAACCTCTTACCTTCAAACTTCTGTATTGCACGTCTTCCCTTATCGGACTATCACTTTCTAAGCTTCACCTTTCATCACTCACTCGCCCTGTCTCCACCAACCAACTGCAGTCCCTAATAAATATGCTTGTGCTGCATTTGTATGCGCTGCCCCCATTGTATGCAAATGTATCTCATGCATATTCATTACGGACAGCATGAAAACCTGAACAGTGTTTGGCCCACCAGGACCGGAGTTGGGAACCTCTGCCCTAGAGCAGCAACCAACAGGGGCATAAACACCCACACCCACAGGCTCCACTATCCAAAGCCTCATGGAGAGTCAGGCTGTTGGGCCTTGCGCAGAGCAGCATCTCCCAATACTGGCACCTGCATACCTTAGCAATGCCATCCTAAACTTGGGAACACGTTCCAGATATATCAAAAGGTTGCTATAATTAATGTCAGCTAACAAATCCTAAGTTAAACAGAATTTGTTGATAGAGATTCATCATAGCAACCTTTCTGATATCTGTGGAGTGTGTTTCAGTTATTGATTCTGACAGTGTTTACCACGCCGGGGAGTGACCCTAACAGTATTGAGTACCATAGCAATGCCCACACTGTGCCCAGGACTGGTGTGGCGGCCAGGGCTGCCACAAACCTCTATATTTGCACAATGCTGGCATAGGTGTGGGAGTGCGTGTCTGTCTATCCAGTTGTTGTGGCTGCCTACATCTTACTGAGTCCACATTGCTTGCACTGTTTCCAGTGTTAGCCTGCCAATGTGCATAATGAGGAATAAGTTACTGTGGGTATGGCCCGGACATGGTGGCATGGGCAGGATGCATTTGCACAGGGTATAGGGCAATGGCTGGGACATTGTAGTGCCCGACCACCACCTGCACGGACAGGGTGGCCACAGCATGTCATGCTGGGAGGTCGCTCTCACCCTGACTGAACAGTGACCACGGCATGGCTAGGTTCCCCCATAGTGCTATATTGTATGTTTGTCAAGTGATATTTATGGGTTCTCTTTTCTGGGGCCCAATCACTGACTTACCTGCATGGTGTGTGTACTGTCATTCTAGTTTTGGGTGCACACAGTTCCTCCAAGAACATGTACTAGCTAGCAGACTGTCTGCAGTTAGCATCTGTATGGCTGCACCACCTTGCAGGGTGCAGCAGGTGCACACTGGCTGCCCTCTGCTAGTGAATGTCAGATCATAGTAGGGGGGGCACCTGAGCTGACTGGGCCCACTACCTATCTGCCAGTGGCCCTGTCCCAAGTGCAGATCTTCAGCAGCTTTCCGTTTGCTACCAGGACTGGGGATGCTGGTCCCACAGCCTGTCCTCATGTACCTCCACTGCCCCCCTTGCAAAGGGTGAGAGTGCGGGTCTATTGGGAGCAGATCATGTCCCCCACCCTGACCCAGAGAGGGTTGTTTGCTAAGTATATTGTCACCATGTGAGCCCTGACACACCCCTGCTCCCTAAACAGATGACCATAGCAAGCACAGTGGATATGCACTATGTTGTGTTCATCATGGTCCACAAGGGCCAGACATGACTGGCAATTACAAATGGACACAGAGACCTCCTAAAAGTGTCTGCAACAAATACCTGTCACACACTGGCACTGATGAAGACCTGCATCACAGCCCACCTCAACCAACCTGGGTACTGCGGACCTGATGCTGGCCACTCCACCTCACCCTCAGGGTGAGCACAGAACACACACATTGGCATGGCCTGTGGGTACTCTGTGCCAGTAACACACACGGTCATTCCCCCCTACCAAGCTGACGTGCTGTAGAGGTGAATACCCCATCTGGTGAACAGATGTAGACTGCTATGCTGCATGTGAATTGCATTATGGGTACTGTTGGTTCTATCCTATCCTGGTAGCCACAGCAGACAGTTTTATGGTGACGTGCACTCTTTCTGTAGCCAGCCATTGGTATGGCAACTCCAATAGTGATGTGGCACAATGGTTAATGCAATAACTTTAGTAGCAGAGGTCATGGGTTTGATTCCTCTCTGTTCCCCTTTTTTTATGGTTGTCCTACACAACTACGTTTCATTTATGTAACAGTCATATCTGTGCAAATCTGTGCTGCCACCACATTATACCCTCATCACTGTTGCCATCCATCCTTCTGTCCGTCTATGTGTGTGTGCCAGCTGTGTGGCGTCCTGCCCTAATGTGCAGGCTGCTACCCCATGTCCTGCACTGGCACACTTTTCTGAATTGCGGCTCTTCATGCTTGCCTCTCCTGTGTCTGCTCTGCATGGCACTGCTCTCCTCTGTCCTCCTGTCATTGCACTTTTCCTGCCACCTCTACCTCCTCTGGTGGACACGTATCACCCATCCTCTGCCACACACTGTCATTGTTGCACTGTACATTACCATCACCCTGTACATCGGTACAGCTGCCCCCAATATGTTTGTCCACTTTACCAGCTGCCACATGGGCTGCACGCAGATTTGGCTGGTCCATGAGCTCAGTCATCTACTTCCTTCCATCACTTGTTCATTGCCTTTCCTTGGTGCTCTGTGCAGTGTTATGGTTGCATCTGTGTTTGAGCCATACATTTCATGCTTGTGACTTTGGGGCATCTTTGTGCCCCTGGGCACCATTTCCTGTGTCACCTTGGCATCCCTGGGGCATCTTTCGTGGCACCTTAGGTTTGGCCAGCTTATGGGGCGCCTTATATGCTGCCTTGGAGGGTGCCAACCTTTCCTGCTGCCCTCTGGGGCACATTATGGCCTGCCTTGGATGACGTGGTGCTTTATGATGTGCCTTATGGTGTGCCCTAAAAGGTGCATTAGGTTGCGGCACTGGGGTGAGGCTTTTCTGGCTGGCAGTGCAAATTGTTGGGATGTGTCTGACTGTTACAAGCAGGAAAAGGGATTGCCTCAGACAGTCTTTTAAATGAGCCCATTGAGGGATCAAACTCATGACCACTGTATCAGCAGTCAATGTATTAACCATTGTGCTACACCTCTGTTGCTGTGTGTATAGGTCAGCACGCCTAATTAAGGCTAACGTGCTTTAACGTGCCACGGCTCCCTCTATTGCGCGATAACTGACTTTATCGCGCGATAACCCGAAATGTTACCTTAAGACCGCAACGCCCACTTCCTTATATGGCATTCGTCACAGTAAGACTGCAACTAACGCCGTTAACATTAAGGCGGTTTAGTAAACATACCCCTAACATACAATAATAGGTAAAGATAATAGAACTTTAACTTTAATATGAAAATGGTATTAATTGTATTTTAATATTACAATTGATGCCATTTCCATATTAAAGTTTATGTTCTATTGTTATGTTGTTATTAAGGGCTGTCAAGTCGGTGTCGACTCATAGTGACCCTCTGGATAGTTGTCCTAAACTGTGTTTGATCTTCATACAGCCGACTCATTTTTCACAGAGTGACACTCATAGCTGCTGTTATTATATCGATCCATCTCATTGTTGGCCTCCCTCTCTTTACCTATTATTGTATGTTATTGTTCTTTTGATAAAATCTATGCATGAAAAAATGTATACATGTGGAAATCTTTTCTATCATTAGTTGATTTTAAATGTTTAAATAAAGGTACATTCAATACTGTTTTTAAAGTAAGAGATTTTTTCCTCAGTTTGTAGAGTGCATGTCTTGTTGGATATAATTGCATTTGTTACAACATTCATTTGAATTGAATTTTTTGTAGTGTAGTCCATCTGTGTATGGCTCTAGTGTCATCATGGGATGGATGATTTTTGGTAGCACTAGCTGGTCAGGGCTCGAGTTTACTCTGTAGGTAGCTGGAAATTCTTTGGGTGGGGGGTGATCTCAGTTTGAGGGGGTGGGATCCTTGCTGAATAATTCTCTGGGTTGGTTTAGGGATTTGAGGAGAAGGTTGGTGTGGTACTCTCTTTTATGTTTTGATATCAGATTATTGTACTTCTCTTGGTTGAGCAGGAATTCACTCTGAAGATGTGGATCTCTGGTCCTCCTCTGTCATTCAATTGTCTGAGTTTGAGCTTGACTTCTTTTATGTCCCAGGAGTACCAAGGTGCATTGGATTTACAAGCTGAAGGAACTTTTCAAGGGGCCTGAGTGTAGTATGACATGATTTTGTTCCAGTTATCTACAATTTATGAGAGGTCAAGTATGGATGTGTTGAGTCACGGAAAAATGTGGTTTAGTAAGTCCTCTTTGTTGAAATCTCTGAACCTGTGAGGCCTTGGCAGTTGTCTCAAGGTTGTAGTTCCACTGGGTGCCAGGGGTATGTCAAATGATATGATGTGGTGATCTGACTATGGGACAGCAGTAACTTGGGGAGAGATCTTTGGGTTGCCTTCCCAGAGTGAACTTGGTACAAATGGGAGGTCAAGGATTTTCCCTCCCTTGTGAGTGGGTGCTGTTATGATTTGGATGAGGTCTATGGCATTCATGGCTTCTAGGAATGCAAATGAATGTGTAGCAGGAGCTGAGTTGAGATGAAGGTCACCTAAGAGAAGGAATAGCTTGTTTTCTGTTGAGTGAGTACATGCTAGTTCCAGTAGAGTAAAAAGTTAATCGGCATTTGCATTAAGTGATCTGTAAGTTAGGCAGATAAGAAATTGTTTGCTTTTGATTACCAGTATGTTGGAGCTATCAGTGGCAGTGGAAGTGATGTTTTTTAGTGATATTTTTTAGCTAGGATGAATATTCCTCCACCTCTTTTATTTGGTCTAGGGCAGTTGTAGAAGGAAATTTCGGGTGAGATGAGCTGGTTTCTGAGTGGGTTATTCTTTTCAGTGAACCATGATTTGGTGACAAACATGAGGTTTAGGTACTTGTGACCTGGATTGGTCACTGTTCAAAACAGGATACTGGGCTTGATGGATCTTTGTCTGAGCAAGGAAATCTACTTCTTACCCCTGGGATGAGCAGCATGTAAACTGTGTACCTTTTATGAACCTCAAAGGTACTTGTAACTTGGATTGGCCTCTGGAAAAATGATAATGGGCTTGATGGACCCTTGGTCTGACCCAGTATGGCATATCTTATGTTTTTATGGTCATAATTCCTCTGTATCACTCCATGGTGCAATCGCACCTTGAGTGTTGTGCGCAATGCTGGTTGCTGCATCTAAAAAAATGATATAGTGGAATCAGAAAAGGTATAGACAAGGGCGACCAAAATGATAAAAGGGATGGAAGGATACCCCTTTAAGGAAAGGCTTAAAAGATTAGGGCTCTTCAGCTAGGGAGGAAGAAATTTTATTTTGTTCTGTTTGGAATCCTGAAATAAAAATACCAGCACTGAAATTAACTAAAAAACTAAATAGCCAACAGAGTATTGAATATAGAAAGACTAGGAGACATGCAATGAAGCTACAAGGTAAACTATTTAAGACTAATAAAAGAAAATAATTTTTCACTCCACATGTAATCAAACTCTGGAATTTGTTACCGGAGGATGTAGTAAAGGCTGTTAGTGTAGCTGGGTTTAAAAAAGGTTTGGAAAAGTTCCTGGAGGAAAGATCTATAAACCATTATTAAGAAGGGACCCAGGATATCAATACTTGACCCAGTACAAGCATTGCAGAACCTGTGTCTTTTGGGGAAACTGCTAGGTACGTATGACCTAGATTGGCCACTGTTGGAAACAGGATACTGGGCTTGATGGACCTTGGTCTGACCCAGTATGGCATATCTTATGTTATGTTCTTATGTTCTTATGAGTTATTCAAAAAGTTAAAATTCCAGATTGCCTAAATGGAGTTCATCAGAGAAAGTTAATTTCCCTACAGCAAGGCAAACAATTTTTTGTTGTACGAATGTTATTATCATAAATATTTTATCACCTCTGAAGCTACCATTTCCCTTTGTTTCAGTATTTACCTCTGGCTCTCTCAGTCAAAACTCTCCTTTACTCTAATAATGCTTTTGCAGCCAATTTACTTAATTCACACACTGACAAAGAGTTTGCTTGTATCACTGGCCCTTTCCATTACCTGATATTAATTGGTGAAGAATAGTTTTATGAGGGATTGCCTACAAATGACTTTATTTGTGTGGTTTAGAGACCAGTCATCCATGCTATATTTACGGACTAGCCTCAAACATGACCCAACCAGAGTTGCTAATATGAGTCAAAATCTGTAGCACTCTTGAACCAAACTGCAACTTAGAACAATGACAGCAATATAAAATGTATAAGAATTATTTACCTTAGCTACTATTCAGAGGGAACTTGAACCTGTCTTACTGATGAGTGAGGTCACTTTCTAAAATTGAAATCTGTGGCTTCTCTTCAGCATGCCCACATTGCTATGGGTTCAGCGGGTCTCAGTTGCATTCATTAGCGAAAGCAGCAAGGTCTAATTAAACTAGAATTATTTACTGAAAAAATGACTGTCATAGCCAGGCCCACTATAGAGAGACCCAGGAATCTGGGATGTGCATATTTACCTATAACAGCCCCCTTTCTTTCCGAGATGAGCCCTCTGGCACTCAGGGTCTGCCAGGACTTAAAGTATGGGCCCGAGGAACCAAAAAACAATGGGTAGGAATGCTACTGGGTGTTATTACCTGAATCTTCTGCGACTTATAGTAAGTTTCATAATCAAATTTGCCACAATTTTGATCTTGGACATAATGGGATTCTTATTATGCAGAGATCCAGTCTGCCCCCTCCCCCTGCTGCTGTGGGGGAAGAGGCTGATAGTGTCAGATGCTGTAGCTCTTTAGGTAGCTGGAAAATGCAGGTGCCCAGGAAATATCACAGCAGTGGCTGCCATCCTCTCCTTAGTGGCTGCCCTCCTCCATATCAGGAGCTTCTGGTTCACCAGGAGTTAGGACTGACTTGAAGGCACACATTGTGTTTTGCATCTCTGGCGGCCCAAGGTAAAGCCCCTGGAAAGGACATCTGCTTTGTCATTGTTTAAGCCTGAAGTTGGATTTTGGTGAAGAACAATGCTCCCCATTCTCTGGCCTGGTGAGAACTTTTTTTTAGTGCCATCAAGTCAGCATTGACTCATAGCAACCCAGCTACCTCTGAGTTTTCTTGGCAATGTATTACTGGAAGTAGATTGCCAGCCTTTTCTTCCAAGGCAATGGAGGGTAAAGTGACTTGCCCAAAGTCACAAGTAGTGCCAGTGGGAATTGAACCCTTGCTTTTCTGGGTACTAGGCAGTTGCTCTAACCACTAGGCTACTCTTCCACTTAGGGCTTAGGGGTATGTTTACTAAATGGCAGTAAAGGAGCAAGTGTGCTGTTAATGTGTCCTAACTATGCACGTGTACACTTAGCGCGTGCAAATATCCGCTTTAGTATGCGCTAACAGTACCAGCCACGTTACCAAGCACTAACAGTACCTGTGGGTGGAGAGAAGGTGTGCACGGGACAGAGAATGGGGGTCAATGGGTGGGGAGTGGGCAGGAACAAGGCTTACTCCCTTAACATAGGCACCTTAATGGCAGGAACCCTAACGCAATTCAAAACCTGGCGGAAAGGGTGTTTTTTGAGGAGAGAGAGCCTAGTTATTGCCTGCAATGTGATGCACAAACAGGTCAGCCCAAGAAAGTGATAGTAGTGCTCCATTAGCAGAAACAGCATAGTGCCCAAGTATGAAAGGGCACTATGTTGATGGTGCAAATGGGGGCAAAGGAAGTGGCACATGGTTCATGCAGTGGGGGCTGCTGGTGCACAGGGGAGTCAGGCATCTGCCTAGATAGCACATAGGAACATAAGACTACAAAAAATTCCAAACTGTGTCAGACCAAGATCCATCATGCTCAGTATCCTGTGTCCAACAGTGCACAATCTAGGTCACATGTACCTAGCAGTTTCCCCAAAAGACATACAGGAATACAGGACATAACTGTAATGGGGCAAGTGGTGCATAGATCGGGTCCTCTTTAGCAATGGTTTATAGACCGTTACCCAGGAACCCGTCCAAACCTTTATAAACCCAGCTACACTGACAGCTTTTACCACATCCTCTGGTAATGGATTGCTGATTTTAAACCTTTCTGTTTCTCCTAGTTCCATTCGGTCTGTTGCTTCTTGATCAATGTAAAGGTTGTGCAAGAGAACGATCAGGTGTTCTGGTATACCCATGCGTCTTAATGTTGTCCAGAGATTCTCATGGTTTACACAGTCAACAGCTTTGCTGTAGTCAATAAAACACATATGGATATCCTTTTGGATTCTTTTGTCTTTTCAAGGATCCATCCTCCATCTGCGATGATGTCTCTCGTTCTGAGGGGAAAATGAATCCCCCTTCAGGTACCTTTGTCTCATATCGGACTACTGTCCTCCATCTTGTGCTAACTTCTTCAGCTCCAGGCCTAAGTAAGAAACATCCTACTGACCCTTTCACCCTGGAATTGCAGAATTAGCAGTTTGAACTATGGAATGTGCTAACATCCTAAAATCATAGAGTTGACACAATGAGAGGTGCTGACCTTAATAGCTCTGGAAGCTATAAGGTTACTGAAACTGCCACCTGGGCCCCTTGGTTAGGCAAAGGGGAACAAAAAGATGAACTAGGTGGCAGGATATACTGTAGTTGACTAACATCAACATCTGGAATTAATCTGCAGGAAGCAGGGTCAGCAAAAGGCGAAGGAACTGCCAGGAGGGTGAGAAGACAGGATGCCACAAGGGGAAAACAGAGGGCAAGAGCTTGAACCAATACAAGCATTGTGGAACCTGTGTCCCTTGGGGAAACTGCTAGGTACATATGACCTAGATTGGCCACTGTTGGAAACAGAATACTGGGCTTGATGGACCTTGGTCTGACCCAGTATGGCATATCTTATGTTCTTATGTAAGAGGGACAAAGGTTAAGGAACAGATATGCTTGAAAATGGGGAACAAGAAGAAGGAGAGGAAACTTGCTTGTCAGCAGTTCTGTTTTACAAGCCTAAAAATGAGTATAAATATAGGAGAGAAACTCTGGCAAATGGACAGACTGGCACACCCTCCTTAGAGAGCAACACTACTCTATCCCCAGGACCCTTCATAGGAGACCTCAAGTACTTTGCGCATAAAGACAATTTTATATTCTTTTTCCTGTTTCATGCTGATTTGTAATATAGAGATAAGAACATTGACTTTTACTTGTGACGCTTGTGATATTTCATACCTAACAATACAAATTCTATTTTACTTCAATGGCATGATACCTTATTGGAAAGAGGGTCCTGTGCTTTACACTTATGTTGGGGTGAAACCTGCAGCTACAACAATTAACAAGAGGGCAAAAACCCCAACAGTTCCTCGCCTTTTCCTGAGCCCTGCTTGCACTTCAGGCAGTTCTCGTTCTGGTGTAGTCTCTGCTGAATAATCTTCGATGCCACATGTTGGGTAGCCCAACATGGAATTCCCTATCATGGACATCTGTGAGCATAGCTTTAATGGCTCTACCTCAGTGCATTGCAGCAATCAGTGATGTATATGCAGCAGATGTCTGGGTCAACTGGTGTGAATGTGTTTTCTGTTTTGCCATCATTGTGACCTCCTAGCTTTATGTAAAGAGGATATATCTCGTACATTCAGGCACATAACAGTCATTGCATAGCCATCCCCTATACTGTTCTGCCATCATTACATGACCCACATGGGGCAAATGGTCTCAACTTGTCCCTTTCTATCATGCCACTCTGTCGGGTGTATTGTCTTGCAGTTGCACAGGCTGAGGCACCAGTCCCATCTTCACAAATGGTGTTTCATGTAGCCCACGGCACTGCTACCTTTGGTTCATACACACCAAATGCTTTTGGCCTATATACCATACATCCACCCACCACACACAATGCAAATTCTCTGCTTGGATGATCCATGGCACAGCCCTGCACCCACCATTCGACCGTCAGGGAGATTCATGGTGAGGCAGTTTATTGCCAGTAAGCTGCCCCACCATGGCTCTCAGGTGTCATTTGCAGCAGTTAGCCACATCATGCACACCTCTTCTGTGACTGCTCCACATGCACACTCATGGACAATCCTCACTTTGTTGCCCCCATCAATCAGATGCTGCCTCCACCCAGACAAAGTCCTGGCCTATGGCATGCCACACACTGACGGTACATCTGGATACATATCCACACCTCAGAGACACTATAATGTAGCTTACAGCATGGTGTATGCTTTCAGGTGCATCTAGGACTGCATGCCTGTCACAGCACCCTCTGCTGCTGCATCCCCTCTGCTGACTCTGCTGCTGCTACCACCCACCCATGACACAGCCAACACCCACACTGACCATCATCACTAGGCAGATGCCTATCTTGCCTAGTCAACAGCATAGGCCTGCTGTATGGTCATCACACATACTGCAGGCATCAGGTGAGTCAACTCCATCAGTTACCAATTGTGCTTGCATCCATACCTTCTCCAATGACTTCCCTGCCCCCCTTTCAGAGTTTCAGTGGCTTTTCTGCATTAAGGTGCATGCCAGACATCTTCCCGCAGCAGGTGCTATTACCACATGGTAAGTGTTCACTACCACCCCTTAATGCAGAATATGCTATTTATTTATTTATTTTTCTATACCGCTTTGTCCTTCACTCAGAGCGGTTTACATTATAACTCAAACATTATACATAGAACAGTTGAATAGTAACCAACATTGTACAAAGAACAATTGAACATTAAACAGGGGGAAAAGGTAGTGTGAGAAACTATGTACAGAGTCATGAGAGTATGACATAACTATATAAAATGTATTGCATCATGTTTAGTGTTTACTGGTCCATTGCTATGGGTCAACAATAGGTGACTTGGATCATGTCATTGTTCGGGTGGTTAGGTAATATGTCCGAGTTTTTAGTTTCTTTCTACGGTCCTTAATGTCTGAATTTGCATGCATGTTATCTGGGAGGGAGTTCCAAAGTGATGGAGCATAGAGTGATAGTGCTCTTCCAGATGTGGCTTGTATGGTCTTTTGGTGTCCAAAGGGTGTGATAATCATATTCTTGTTGTTATTTCTCCTGGGCTGGGTACTTGTGTCTCTTGTTATAGTGTCTTGTAGGATGTATGCTGATAGTTGGTGAATAATCTTGAATATGATTAATGTTGATTTGTATCTGATGCGGGAATGGATTGGGAGCCAATGTAATTGATTGGTGTGATATGTCCATATCTGTCTGTTCCTGTGATTAGGCGAGCTGCAGTGTTCTGCACATGGTAAGTGTCCACTAGCATTCCTTAACGCCGGAATGCCTTAGACACGCCCAGCATACTTACCACACGGTAGCCCCTTATCGCTGCCGTTTTAACATGCAGGATGGTCTATACAGTTATTTGCAAAAAGAAGGGTATAATTTGAAGTTCTGGGAGATTATTAAGTAAACATTACACTTAGGTGGAGGGGGGATTTTGTTAGCATCAAAACTAGGTGGGGTTCATAACTAAGGGGTATGTTTACTAAAAGGTGTTAAGGGAGCAAGTGTGCTCTTAATGCCTGTTATCGGCACCCTTGCGCCCTTAATGCTGCAAAAAAGCTGCATTAATGAGCATTAAAGACTCCTGCAGCATTAAGGGAACAGTAGGTGGAGAGTGGGTGTTAATGGGTCAGAGAGTGGGTGTTAACAGTGGATGCTGCCTTAATGCCTGTTGTGTTAGTTCCCTTTAATGCTGGGTACCCTAACACCAAGTAAAACCTCGAGGAAAGGGGTTATTTTGAGAGAGAGAGCCTATTTAAACGTTTGCAATATGATCCACAGACAGGTGAGCTCAAGATAGTGATAGTAGTGTTTCATTAGAAGCAACAGCATAGTGCCCAAGTATGAAAGGGCACTATGTTGATGGTGGAAATGGGGCAAAGGGGGTAGCATGTTTATGTTTTATGTTTATGTTTTATTAGATTTGATATACCGCCTTTCAAATAATAGCAAGGCGGTTTACAAAATTCAAATAATATAGAAATGGGCCAAAGGCACCTAAAAGAAGTTACATCAATTAGACAGGAAAGGTGGAGTCAAAGACAAGTATACAAATATACACATAGAACATGACCGAGAGAGAGAAAATATACAAGACTAGATCTAGGCAGTGGTTAAGTCAAATGCTTTATTGAAAAGATAGTTTTTAGCTGAGCCTTAAAGGTGCCGTAGTTTTGTTCCAGACATAGTGAGGTAGGGAGAGAGTTCCACAGAGCAGGGCCAGTAAAGAAAATGCAGAATTACGGGTGGGTCATGCAGTGGGGGTTGCTGGTGCATAAGACAGACCAGGCAACTGTCCAGGTTGCACATCTGTGATGTCTGCCTTGATACAGCAGTGACGGTGGCGGCACACAAACATGCTTCAGCTGCGAAAAGGTGATGCGCAACATGGTGCAGTCCAAGGGTCCCTGGTACCCTAGACAGAGACCCCAGCTGCCCCCCTTTCTGCCACTGATGCCAACTTCTGAGGAAGCGGCCAGTAGCGCCAACAGTTGTAGCATTATGGGGGGCTAGAAAAAGCAGCAGCCCAGGGAAATACCACTGTTGCAACTGTCCACCTCCCGCTGAGATGTATCTGCAGCTGGCAGGGACGGGGTTATGCTGGCAGCAGTTGTTTGGGGGGAGGCAGCATGGCTACCCATGTGTGCCTATGCCACCCCCATCCAGAACTGGTACCCTAGGTGCATGCCTCAGCCCCATAGTGGACAAGTCAGGACTGCACCCCACCCCCACTGACAGCATGCTGCCATGTCAGCATGGTGTGAGGGTGTTGGCAGCGGGTGCAGCATCCACTGCCAGCAGCATACAAACCGGACAACACATCCCCCTCCAACACCCACCAAACACACCTTGTCAGATGGGTATGGCACAGGGCATGCAGAGATCAGAGCAAACATAAGAAGACCCCCTACTCATGGCTGCATTCACCCAGTCAATGACCACAGCTCCACACGGCAGCTCTGTGGTACAACAAACAAAGCCAAGAGGGGTCATTCTGAGGCACAAATAGCATCCCGTTGGGACATCCATCCCCACTATTTGGGCCCCCTTCTGACCCCGACTAACTTCCCTGCTCATTGTATGGGTAAGTTAGATGGGACAGGAAAGGGGAGGATTGGAGCAGCGTTAGGGTAGGCAGTGGGCGGTCATTGGCCCCAGACGTACAGGGCCGATTCCAATGTCAGCCCTGTATGTCCAGGGCTGGTGGCTTGAACGGGGAACTTATTCCACCTCTGAGGTGGAATAAGTTCCCTTAGTCAGGAAGATCGGGCAGGCCTGGGGCTGGAAGCAGTGGGAGGGGGCAGAGGACATTCCCCGCAGCCCGACTCTGGCCTTGGGAGGCCAGATTGGGGGTCGGGCTGCAGGGAATGCAGTGTGCAGTCTGGTGGCCGGGGATCACAGCTTTTGAATGTAGTCACGGTGCCATGGCAACCAGACAGCATGGTGCATTGGCTCCATTCAAAGGCCTGACTGAGCTATCCGGGCAAGGCCTGTACGTGTAGGCCAACCTGAATTGTGGTCCCAGGCTGCAGTACAGGCCTGGACATGATTCTGAACCCATCAGGCTAGATGTGCCCCATGGGATCAGAATCCTGGCTAACTCTATGCATCCGGTTCTGACTGGGCGCACAGAGAGCCTGGATGTCCAGGTCAGAATCAAGCCCAGTATGTATATGAGTGGAGAGACACAGGTTCAAGACCTGTCTGTGGATCATGTCTTGCATGTTCCTGTGGGTAAACTTTAGCCTTAAGTGCAGGTACAGCACCAGCATGTGCAACCCCCATTGAATCAGCCAACAAGGGTCCAAACACCCATCAGCCTCACAGACAGGCTCCACTATCCACAGCTTGATGAAAGGCAGACTGATAGCACCAGCACAATGAGCAAGTGTTAACAATGGGCATGAATGTCAGATCGTGCCTACACAATGAGACACGTTAACAATGCCTGAACTGATATGGAGACCAAAGTAGAAGGCAGGAATGCCAACCATCCCCACTTTTGCACAGTGCAGTGATGTGTGTGTGTATGGCTCTCCAGAGTTCTATAGCCTTCTGCACTGCACTATGCCAAACATTGCCTAGGCTGTTCCCATTTAGTCTACAAATGTGAATGATGAGGAACAGAGGATTGTGGGTATGGCCTGAAACAGAACAGTTTGCCCAGGATGTGTCTACATTGGAGGTTGGGTCAATGGCTGTGACTTTGTAGTGCCCGTCTGCCATGTGCATGGCCTGGGTGGCCACAGCAACTCACACTGCAAGGGCATTCTCTCTCTGACCAAGCTGTGACCATGGCATGGCTATGTATCTATGTAGTGCTATATAGTGTCCAGCTCCAGCAGGGTAGGTGCTCCCCTTGTTCTGGGTATCCAAATGCTGGGTGACTATGCCATTTGTTCTAATCCAGTATATATGTAACTGCTCTGTGCATGTGCATTGTATGCTGACCAGCTGAAGATGGTATGTGCTTGGCTGGAAAAGCCCCGTGGTGGATAGCAGGTACAATTTAGTTGTGCTTGCTGTGGTGGATTGGCATTTCTAGATGGTTGGGACAGCAGTTGCCCCTGGCCTGGTCAAGGCAGGACAGTGGCTATAGCCCCCATGCAAGCCTAGAAGCCCCCACTTCATTTGATGTCCATGGTATTAGCAGCTGTAACATTGGGCACTGTTCTAGGAAGTTACCTGTACAACAGAGGCAGGCCCCAGATGTGACAGGCACCTACAATATGCTACAATTGTGCAAGAAGATTAACATAACACACCGCAGAGAATAATTGGCACACACTAGCAATGATATGGATCTGCAGCAGAGACCACCTTTAACATTGCTAGCTCTGGGGACCAGATGCTGAACGCCCATCCTCACTCTCAGGGTGACTGCGGAAACTGCTCAATAGCACAGTTTGTAGCTGCTCTGTGCTTGTAGCACACACTGTCAGTGCATCTTACTGAGCTGTTGTGATGGATCAGTGCATTCTCTATTTGGTGATCAACTGCAGACTGCTGTCCTGCATGTGCAGTGCCTCGTGGGTTCTGGCGGGGCTAACCTATACCGGCACACATAGCAGACATTTTAGGAAGTGACCTGCAGTCTCTTTGAATCCAGACATTGCTGTGCTATCTCCATAAGGAGAGGACAAGGGTTTGATTCTCACTTGTTTAATTTGGGTCTGTGTGCTCCTCAGGTCATTTCCCTAACTGTAACAGTCCAGGCTCTGCTGTGACTTGCAGACACACATCCTTCTACTTTGTTATGCGTTCTGGCCACACTTTGGGTCAGAAACATGCTATTCCCCATAAATCCCTTCTGAGAGCATGCTTTTTATTGGCTCTGCTGCAGCCCATTGCAGGGGGTTAGACATTTACCCTGCAGATGTCAGGCACCTGCTCGGAGCCATGGCATAATGATCCTGGCAGTGGCTGGAACACCAAGATACCAGGGTTTGAGTTCTACTAACACTCCTCATATGACATTTTGGAATGTGTTACTGTCACAGCCTTCATGGACTGGCAACACCTCCTTGTGACCTTGAGTAGGTCATTTAACCCACCAGTGGCTCAGCTGACTGCAGGTCCTTACAGTCCCTGTTTATCATCTGACATTACCAATTTGTCGGTAAGATGTACCCCGATATGAGTGCATTGATACAGCGGTATACTGATAGTCAGTTACATGCATACAGTTGTAACCTACATGTGAGACACGAGTAATATATGACATCATGAATGTGACTGTACAGATTTGGCTCCATCACATCTCTGCAGTATATGCGGACACATCCTGCCCCTCAGAAAGCCACCTGCAGGCATCACCTCATGGCATGCGTGCTCCATTTGCCCAGTTTGGATGACACCTGTCCAGTTGTTATCTGCACATTTGCCTGGGGTGTTGTATTGTGGTTGTGTGACTGAGACAGATGTGAGACCCACATGTCTGGTATCAGGACTTCCACATAGCACTGACACACATTTTTCCACATAGTACAAATATATTGGGGATGACACCTATGGCATAGCAGTGCTACCAGCCCTTACCACCCTCTCCTCTGCCACCATCCTTCCTACAGCCCATCCATCCGCCTCTGTCAGCTGTGTGCAGTTATTTATTTATTTAACAGTATTTATATACCACCTTTTGCTTAAATCAAAGTAGTTTACATTAAACACAATTTACCAGCTAGTGGTTTACATTAAAACTCATTTTTGAAAGCAACTATTTACATTCTATCAGATGTTTTAAGCTCTATATCTTATAATTAGGTTGTAACGGAGTGTTTTCATAACTTTTTACATAAGTAACTTATTTATAGCTTGTGGTTATGTTGCAAGACCAAAGGCATTGGCTGTAGTCCTTGCCCAGCAAGTGTAGATGGACGTGTAAGTTATTTTATGTGATGTCTTCTTGTGCAAGCTGCTACCTACACAGGTACTCTTTCCTGCATTTCAACTCTTCATGCACACCTCTCCTGTGCCTGATCTGCACGTCACCGCTTTTGCGCCATCTTCCTTTCGCTGCACACATCCTGCCACTTCTGACTCCACTGGGGAACATGTCTTTCCCATCCTATGCTACGCACTGACATTCTGCGGTTTTACATTGGCACCCCTCAGTGCATCACTATAGCTGCTTCCCACATGCTCATCCAAATTACTATCTGCCATGTAGGGTGCCCATGGATTTGGCAGGTCCATCTGCTCGCACTTGTCCTTCTATCCATCACCTTTACATTGACTTTCCTTGGTTCTCCCTTATCCAGCGTTAGGGTGCAGCCATTTTTGAACATTAAAGTGCATGCTTGACACCTTAACGCCCGATGTCCTGTTAACAAACGTTAAATGGCCCTTTGCAGGAACACCTCCTGCCTGCCCAGCGCCCTTTACACATGTAAAACCCCTTATTGCTGCCGTCAATGCCTACTACCTTAATGACCTTTAATAAACATAATCCTAAGTTTATGGAGTTGGAGAAGTTAAATTGTATGTTGGATTGTAGTTAAGTTGGACTGGCATTCGGTAAGTCATTTTTCTTTTTGAAGTGCTCTATAAATATGTGAGTTTTGAGCTGCTTTCTGAATGTTAGGAGGTCTGATATTCTTCTTAAGTTATCCGGTAGTGAGTTCCATAGTGTTGGTGAGTTTACGGAGAATGCTCTCTGGCATATAGCTTGGTTATTTTTGCTATAATCCGTGGGTATTGCTAAGGTATTCTGCGTGTATCCTCTTCTTGTACTGTGTATCGGGATTGTTTGTACGAGTGATTCTAGTTGTGTTGTGGATAGGTTGTGTAATATCTTGAAAGTGATTATTAGAACTTTATATTTGATTCTGCTTGCTATGGGCAGCCAGTGCAGCAGGTATAGGTATGATTCTCTCAGATTTTGGTGATAAGTCGTGCCATGGTGTTTTGTGCCATCTGTAATTTATTAAGGGCTTGTTATGATAGACCTTGTAGGATGCTGTTACAGAAGTCAGTATGAGGGAAAATCATAGCTTGAAGAACTGTTCAGAAGTCCTAGGGAGATAATAGTGGTCTTAAATGCTGAAAGGTCCTAATCTTGTAATAAATTGCTTTAATGGTATTGGCAATATGGGTGGTTAAGCTTAGATTATGGTCCAGTGTTATTCCCAGGTACCTTGCCTCTTTCTTGATTGTCAAAGTTGCTTCTCTGACTTTTATTGTTGCTGGTGGGGTAAACAACTTATCCTTGGTGATAAATAGCACTTCTGTCTTGTTGAAGTTTATTGTCAAGTTTTTGGATTACTATTGGGTAACTTTGTTGAAACATGAGACTATTTACTGGAGGTTGGGGTTTGGTATGTCGTATGGAAGGTATAACATGACATCATTGGTGTAAATGTGGTAACTTACTTCGTGTCTATGGATGATGTTGCAGATTGGCTGTATGTATACATTGAATAGTAAGACTGAGAGGGACGAGCCTTGTGGAATTCCTCTCAGTTGTTTATATGGTGCTGACGTGTCTTTGCCTATTTTTACCTGTTGTGTGCAGTCTGATAGATAGGATTTAAACCAGAGTAATGCTGTTCTATCAGTTCTGATCTGTTGAAGTCTTTCTATTAGGAGACGGTGGCAGATGGAGAGATGCAATATCTAAGATGATAAGTATAAATGCTTGTCTCAGTTTCTCTATTCCCTTTATTAGTTTGTCTAACAGGGATGTAAAGAGTGTTTCAACCCTTTGGTATGGTCTAAAGCCATGTTGGTGCAGATCCAGTGGGGCATTCTTGTCTATGGGTTCCTGAAGCTGTCTTTGGACCACGTCTTCAATTATCTTTCCTAAAAAAGGCAGGCTTGATATTGGTCTATAGGAGCTTGGGTTGTCCTTGTCCAGTGCAGTATGTTTTATTGTTGGGCATATTGATGCTATCTTTAGGTCCTAGGCATGTAGTCTCTTGTTAGCGAAAGTTGAATTTTTTTTAGTAGTGTGGGTGCCATTTCTGATTGTGTTATTTTGACCCAGCTGACAGGACCAGGGTTCAGCGGGGAGGTAGTGGTATTGATGTTCGACATTATGTCTTCTAGTTGTTCTATGTTGATATGAGCGAATATATGCCATGATGTAGATGTAATATTGCTGCTACAAGTTGGGACTGGTAATATAGTTGCTGGTATTGATACTTTGCCCTTCTAGTAATTGGCTAGAGATTCTGGATTGATCTTTTGATCTCCTTGTGAGCTGGGCACCTTAACAAGAGAGTTGACAACTTCAAAAAGTTCTCTAGGGTGGTTTAGTGATTTTGTAATGATTTTTGTGTGGTAATCCTTCTTGCTTTGATTGTTGTTGTTCCGATATTCTCATAGTTTGGTCATGAATATTTGTTGATCGTGGGGTAACTCTGTATGTCTCCACTTCCATTCTCTCCTTCTTAGCTGCCTCCTCATTCATCTTAGCTCCTGTGTGTACCAGCTTGCATCATGTTTAGGATTTCTTTGGGGTTTTCTTTGTGTGGCTGCTGCTGCTCCGTTTATTTCCTTATTCCAGTTGCTGAGGATATCATCAATCAGTTAAGTTTGAGTTGAGTTGTAGTAAGATGTCATTTAGGAAAGCTTCTTTGTTAAATTGACAGAAACGGCGTGCTGGTGTAGGAGTTGGTGTCTTCCTGTTCTTGTCCCGGTGATAAGGAATGTGGACATTTATGATCTGACCATGGGACAGGCTGTATTTGTAGAGCAGGTAGTGTGGGGTTGTTGATTGTTTCATTGGGTATAAGGTTGAGTGTTTCTTTTGTTATGAGTGGATTTGCCCACTATCTGTTGAAAGTCAAGTTTAAGATTCTTAATCACCTATTGGATTTTGCTCATAAAACAAGTACATTCAACCCCTCCATCTCCCTCTTAGATGACTGAGGCAAAGCTACTGCATCCAAGACTGTATATAAGAATGTATGATGTATAATAGCGCACAATGTAGATAAACCAACGCTAATCATTTCCCCACCTACACCCACACACCACACTCTCCACTGCATGAAGACACTTGCCCTCCCCATGATTGTTTGCCGTGGAGACCGCCTTGATTGAATGATAAGGAGGTATATAAATACCATTAAATAAATAAATAAATATCTTTGTATGGCTTGAGCTGTCACCTGCTTAGAGGAATATACGTGTGTATAGTAATACGTTCCTTTCGGATATGCAATAGTGCATGCTATTGATGAGACAGAAAAAAAACCATGAAATTTCAGGAGGTCTTCTGTCATTTTGGGTTAAAAACGACAAAAAAAACATGTGAAATGTCATTTTTATTTCCTATGTTATTTTAAACAAATGCTCTTCCCTATTTCAAATACACAGTATCACACATGATGCATGAAAGCTGTTGCAGACTTTTTACTTAGAAATCCATTTTAGGTGCACATGGAGGCATAATTGATCAATAAGAATATGGCTAGTTTGACAGACCTCTATGTCTAGTACCTCCCCCTTAAATCCCTCCAGAAAATCAGTTCTGACTATGGCATTGGTGATTAATCTATTTCCCATAACATAACAAAAACTGTCTATTGTTGAAAATTCAACGAATCAGAAGAGAATTAACTTTAATCTACCATTATCATGAGAAAGAGCTTCTTGCTGGCCGGGTCACTTCCTTTTGTATAGTGGAGAAAATGGAGGCAAGATCTAGGGACCAGCACAAATAATAAGCTTCTATGGGGCATGTTTACTAAAAGCCGTACAATTGCGTGCCGCACAATAGCGCACGGAAACGCGGCACTCAAACGCTCAGAAACGCTCTTAAACGCCCCGCACAAGTGCGCGTGGGCCCCGCACAATTGCGCGCCGCACTAACGTGCCCCGCACAAGTACCCGGCCCGCAAATGTCCGATAGAGGCGTGGAAAGGCATTCTGAGGGCGGAGGAAGGCTCCCGAGGGGCGGAGAGACGGGGTCAATGGGCGGGGAAGGGGAGGGGAGAGGCTCCCCGCACAGTATCGGGGACGAATTTGCAGGTTAAAAATAGCGCGAGTGAAACACTCACGGTAGAGGGCATTTAAAGGGAAGAGAAACCATTTCCGTCAGCAATATACAGGGAAACCGGGGAAACCTGCAAAACGTGAGCAGTGTGATACATGTGCACAGAACAAAAGTGCAAATAAAGATAGAAAAAGACCCAAACAAACATATTAAAAATAGGAAGTCAGCTGGGGAACCCTGATATTAATGGGCAAACATAAGAAACACACCCAGGAAAGCTCCAAAAAAATGAAATGAAGTATGGAAGGGGCTACGGAGCGGAGACCCTTCCAAAAACCATTTCCTTTTTTCTGAGCCTTCCTGGGAGTGTTTGCTATGGTTGCCCATTAATATCACTGTTGCCCAGCTTGGTTATATTTATCCCCAGTTCGTCGTGGTCGGTTGAGGGGTTTATTTGCACTTCTGTCACCAGACAAGGTGACTGAGCCCACAGTACAAATGTGCAGAGCAGGGTTTTTGACTCCTTTGGTCAGGTTTCCCACCCCCAGGGACTGCACTATCACTGTGGCCACAGTGTGGTGCAGCAGACAGAGGCAGTACCTCTAGGACCAGAGGGTCACAGGTTCAAATCCAAGCTGGGGCTCCTGCCAACCCAGTCCCCATATTTCACCCACCACTAAACAGAGATAGTAAAGACACTCCTTTATTGCAGAGAACATAAGCATGGTTCACACACCCATTTTGTACCCAACACCGCACACACACCATAACAATGGGCATTACCGACAGCCGAGTCCCCCAAATGCAGTCCTGGAGTGCCACAACTCAATCAGGTCATATGCTTTTCCAAGATACGGACATGCCAGCATGTTGGCGGTAGGGTACAGGTGGTGGAGGGGGCAGTGGCTGCTAGCCACAGAAGACAGTGGCCGAGCCATGTGCAGGCTGGCACGTCCACTGCAACATAGGCCCTGTCGGATGTACAGTCATGGACTTCCCAGAGAATTCAGCACATCTGTGGCAACACAGTGGTGCAATGCACACAGACAGTGTGTGTGCAGGAGCAAAAGGTCACAGGTTCAAAGCCCAGCTGGGGCTACTGCCATTCCTGTCCACATATTTTCCCCACAACTAAACCATGTTAGTAAGGGCAATCCTTTATTGCTGGGGATATACGCATTGGTCATACGCCTATCTTTTACACCACCAAGCACAGACACCATGACCAGGGGCATTACCTAGAGCAGAGTCTCACAAATGCAGTCCTGGAGGACCACACACCATTCAGGTTCCATGCTGCCACTCATACAAATAACCGTGCTGTATATCTATGCACCACCCCCATGGCATGTAGATGTAGCTCATGCATATTCATGAGGGACAGCAGGAAACCCCAACCAGTGTATTGCAAACCTGGACTGGATTTGGGAACCTCTGCCGTACAGCAGCAGCCAACAGGGACAGACACACCCACACCCACACCCATAGGCCCCATTGGCCAATGCCTCCTGGTGAGGCAGGACATTGGGCCCTGCGTGCATCTCCCAATACCAGCACTTGCATACCTTAGCAATGTCACCCTACACCAGGGTATATGGTACACAGCTCTCAAACGTTTGCTATGAGTACTGGCAGATAGATATCCCTACGTTACGCACAGTCTGCTCTATGAGCTCCATCATAATAATCTATCTGATGTTTGCGGTGTGTGCGTCAGGTCTGGCCCCTGACAGTGTTTACCACCCTAGGGAGGGACCCCCAACGGTATTGCATACCATACCCATGCCTGTACTGTGCCCAGGACTGGTGTGGTGGGCAAGGATTCTGAACCCCTCTATAGTAGCACAATGCTGGCATACATGTGGGAGTGTGTGTCTGTCTATACAGTGTGTGTTGGCTGCAAACACTGTCCACAGTTTTGGCCTGATGATATGCATAATGAGCAGCAAGGTACCATGGGTATAGCTCAGACAGGGTGGTCTGGCCAGGATGCATCTGCACAGGGCATAGGGCACTGGCAGGGACATTGTAGTGGCCGTCCACCACCTCCACAGACAGGGTGACCTCTGTATGTGCTGCTGGGCTTTCACTCCACCCTGACTGTGCAGTGATGGCAGCATGGCTAGGCACCACCATAGTGCTTCATAGCACTTCCCTCATGTGATATATATGGGTCATCTGTTGGGGCCTAGTCACTGATGTATCTGCTTGTGTGTGCTGCCATCCCAGTTGTGGGTGCATGCATTTCCAGTGGGACTAACCAGCAGACTGCTCACAGCTGGTATGTGCCCTGCTGGAGTGCCTTGCAGGGTGCAGTGGCTGATGGCTTGATGCAGGGGAATATCAGATAGTGGTGGGGTGCATCTTAGCATATCCAGGCCTACTGTCTGTCTGATATTGTGTTCTGGGTGTGTGTGGGGCTGCTTGGACTGCCCTGTAGGGTGTCTGTTCCCCAACAGGACTGGGGTTGATGGTCCACTCTACTGCCATCATTGCAGGGGGGGGGGTGTGTGTATATATATATATAATGGGGATCTGTTGATAGGAGACCCTGCCTGTTTGCCACCCTCAGCTGGGGGGGGGGTTTGGTGGTACATGGCCCACCTAGGAGTCCGTGGGGTTCCCCCTGACTGAGACATACAGAGATATCCAAGGTGTTCCTGCAGAAACTACCTATCTCACAGATTATGACTGTTTTGGAGCTCTGCCATGGCCTCTTTCAGCCATGGAGGGTGCTGTGGACCTGGTCCAGGGCGCCTCATCGCACACTCAGGGTGAGCACAGTTCCCGCACAGTGTGACTGTGTGTAGCTACTCTGTGCAAATTAAACACCCGGTCAGTACCTCCTACCAGGCCAAGGTGCTGTGTGGGTGCACACGGACACGTCCCCCTACCAGGCCGGGGAGCTGTTGGGGTGCATTCCCCATCTTGTGTTCATCTGTGGACAGCTGATTTGCATGTGCAGTGCATCATGGGTATGGGTGGCCTAACCCTATCCTGGTTCCCACAGCAGACTGTCTGTGTGGTGACATGCAGGCTCTCTGCAGCCAGCCAGGGGCTTGCTGGCAGCTATATAGCTGTAGCCCAATGGTTACTTCACTGCCTGTGGAGCCAGCGGTAATGGGTTCGCGCCCACAGTGGGGTTATTTGATAGGGTTGTCCAAAGCTTTTTTTAGATTTAATGTACATATATTGCTGCCATCAAACACACCCTCAGTGTACTGTACCCATAAGGTGCCTCTGAGGGTGCTTTATAGGGCACCCTATAGGGCACCTTATGGTTGCCGTCCATATAAGGTGCACTATACATTATCCTGTGACGCAACATATATGGTGCCCTATAGGGGACATTCAAGGGTGCCTTGGCGGACAGTGAACTTTAACATGTGCCTTATGGGCCGCCGTATGTTAACACGCTTTGTGAGTGCGTTTGCTAGTAGTGATAACTGAAATAAAAATAGCTTGCCCCCTACAGCACTCATCCCCATAATACACACTGCCTCAGTGAGCCTTCTTCATTGGGCACTATGGGGGATTGAACCCCTGATCTCTGCACCATTGGTCAGTGTCTTAACCATTGTGCTGTGGCTTTGTTCCTATGCTTGGGCATCTGCGCACCGCCTTATGCTGCCCAAAATTAACAGTGCACCGCCTTATGCCGCCCAAAATTAATATGCCTCCTAAAGCACTTTTACCCATTACAGTTAATGCCTCAGCCAGCCCTTTTTGTTGTGCACAATGGGGAATTGAACCCATGGCAGCTGCACCCACAGTCAGTGTCTTAACCATTGTACTATGGCTCTGCTCCTTTGTGTGGGCACATCAGGGCGCCACTTAGCCTTCCCATGCACTATTATGCACGGCGCACAATAGCGCGGCGCACAATAGCGCCCCGCGCAAATGTGCGATCGCTTACTCCCGTTTTTTTTCTTTTCTCTGCCTGAACCGCCCACTCCTTATATGGCACAGGCACACTACCGCGGCCCCGCACATTAGGAATGTTTAGTAAACAGACCCCTATGTGTGCAGAGTACCATGGCAAAATTTCCAGTTTCAATGAAACTGCTCAAACATTAGCACATTAATTAGCATAAAACACAAAGGGGTATGTTTACTAAGCAGTCTTAACGTGCAGCCGGCGTTAGTGTGCAGGATGCCATATAAGTTAGTGGGCATTCCTGTCTTAAGGTAGCATTTAGGGTTATCATGCGATAAGGTACGTTTTCATGCGATAGAGGAAGCCGTGGCACATTAATGCGCGTTAGCCTTAATTAGGTGCGCTGACCAACAAACACAGCAACAGAGGTGTAGCACGATGGTTACTACATTGACTGATGAAACAGGGGTCATGAGTTTGATCCCCCAGTGGGCCCAATGAGTAAAGCTGTCTGAGGCATTGCCCTTTACTTTAAATCAGTTTGTGTAGCCAGCCAGGGTTTGTTAGTAGCTGTAGCTCACTGGTAACTTCACTGCCTGTGGAGCCAGAGGTCATGGGTTTGATCCCACAGTGGGGTTATTTGATAGGGCAGTCTGAGGCATTTTCTTTATTAATTTAAATTAGTGTTGCCAGCAAACACACCCTCACAGTGCCGTAACCTAAGGTGCTGCATAAGGTGCCCTATAAGGCACTCCAGAGGGCACATTATAAAGTGCACTGTCCGCCAAGGCACCTTATAATGTTCCTTATAGGGCGCCTTATAAGGCACCTTATAGGGCGCTTTATAGAGCGCTTTAGAGGGCGCCTTATGAGGCACCTAAAGGCTACAGCATTGTGAGGGTGGTTTTGCTGGCAGCACTAATTTAAATTAAAAAAGAAAATGCCTCAGATAGCCCTATCAAATAACCCCACTGTGGGATCAAACCCATGACCTCTGGCTCTACAAGCAGTGAAGCTACCAGTGAGCTACAGCTCTATAGCTACTAGCAAACCCCTGGCTGGCTACAGAAGGACTGCAGGTCACCACACAACCTGTCTGCTGTGGTTACCAGGATAGGGTTAACCCACCTGTACCCATGATGCACTGCACATGCAAATCAGCAGTCTTCAGATGATCACAAGATGGGGTATGCACCCCCACAGCACCTCGGCCTGATAGGGGGAATTGACCTTCTGCACCCCCACAGCACCTCAGCCTGGTAGGGGGTACTGACCATGTGTGGTATTGGCACAGAGCAGCTACAGACTGTCACATAATGTGGATACTGTTCTCACCCTGAGGGTGAGGTGGGGCGCCCAACACCAGGTCCACAGCACCTTTCATGGCTGAAGTATGCCATGTTGCAGGTCCCCATCAGTGCTAGTGTGTGTGATTAGGTAGTTCCTGCAGACACACCTAGGATGCATCTGTATTTCTCAGTCATGTCTAGCCCTTATGGGCTATGATGTACCCAGAATAGTGCATATTCTGTGTTGTTGCCATGGTCACATAATGTAGATGAAGGGAAGGGGTGTTTGGACCCATAGGTGGATTCTCTACCACCACCCTACCCTACCCTACATGGCCCAAAGTGGGAACAGGATATCCCACCAACAGATCCACATTCTACCTCCCTGAAATGGTGGCAATAGAGAGGACCATCAACCCCAGTCCTGCTGGGGAACAGACACCCTACAGGGCAGTCATTGCAGATCTCTACACATCTATAAGGCAAGGCAGACAAACAGTAGGCCTGGACATGCTCAGCTGCCCCCACCACTATCTGACATTCTCCAGCAGCAAGCCTCCAGCCACTGCACCCTATAAGGTGCTCCAGCCAGACACATACTAACTGCAGACCATCTACTAGCTAGTCCATAGTGCATGTTCCTGGAGAAAATGCATGTACTCAGAACTGGGATGTCAACATACACACCAAGCAGATAAGTCAGTGATTGGGCCCAAAAAGAGAACCCATAAATATCACATGACAAAGATACTATATAGCACTATGGGGGAACCTAGCCATGCCGTGGTCACTGCTCAGTCAGGGTGAGAGTGACCTCCCAGCAGGACAAGCTGTGGCCACCCTGTCCATGCAGGTGGTTGTCGGGCACTACAATGTCTGAGCCATTGCCCTATGCCCTGTGCAGATGCATCCTGGCCAGGCCACCCTGTCCGGGCTATACCCATGGTACCTTGCTCCTCATTATGCACATTGGCAGGCTTACACTGGCAACAGTATGGGCTGAGGAATGTTGGCAGACACCACACACTGGATAGACAAACACAAGCTCCCACACCGATGCCAGCATTGTGCAAATATAGAGGCTCTTGGCAGCCCTGGCCACCGCACCAGTCCTGGGCACAGTGCAGGTATGGCTATGCTACGCAATACTGTTGGGGTCACTCCCCAGGGTGGTAAACACTGTCAGACACAATACCTATAGCACACACCACAGACATCAGAAAGGTTGCTATGATGCAGCTCAATCAGCAAATTGTGCTTAACTTAGGAATTGCTATCTGCCAATAATCATAGCAACCTTTTGATAGGTGTGTACTGTATTCCCAGGTTTAGGGTGGCATTGCTAAAGTATGCAAGTGCAAGTATTGGGAGATGCATGCAGGGCCCAACATCCTGCCTCTCCAGGAGGCTTTGGATAATGGAGCCTGTGGGTGAGGGTGTGTCTTCCCCTGTTGGCCGCTGCTCTAGGGCAGAGGTTCCCAACTCCTGTCCTGGTGGGCCAAACACTGTTCGGGTTTTCATGCTGTCCCTAATGAATATGCATGAGATACATATGTATACCATGGGGGTGGTGCATAGACATGCAGCACAGCCGTGTTTATTAGAGGCAGCATGGAACCTGAATGGTGTTTGGCCCTCCAGGACTGCATTTGGGAGACTCTGCTCTAGGTAATGCGCATGTTTATGGTGTCTGTGCTCTGTAGGGTAAAATGTAGGCGTATTGGGCATGTTTCTGTTATCTGCAATAAAGGTTCTGTCTGTATTACCACGTTTTAGTGGTGGGTAAAATATGGGGGGGACTGGGTTGGCAGGAACCACAGCTGGGACTTGAACCTGTGTCTTTCTGCTCCTGAACACACTGGCTGCGTTCACTGCACCACCGTGTTGCTACAGAGATAGTGCATTCCCTGGAGATACCATGACTGTTTGTCAGACAGAGCCTGTCGCAGCGCATGGCACCCACCTAAACAGGGCTAGGCCATGGTCTGCTCTGGGCAGGTGCCACTGCCCCCTCCACCACCAGTACCCCTCTTCCACCATGCTGACATGCCCTTCTGCTGGTGGTACTGGTGGTGCGCAGTCTCAGGCCATCCAGTGTGCAGGTAGGTGGCTGCCTATGGTGCGGGTTCTGGGGTAGGGGTGCCTGCATAGCTGTCAACGCTTCCCCCCAGCACCGCCTGCCAATGTTTCATGCCATTGGGGGTACCTGCTGAGTACTATCCCCTGTGACATCATGGGAAGCACACTCGTGCCCATGTTGGGCCCTCAGCAGTTGCTGTCTGGCTGCTCTACTGTTTCAGCATTCCTATGGGCCAGCTAGGCATCACCCTAATCCGCACTGTGGCCCAACTGCACCACAGCATGTGCCGCCTGCAGCCCTCTGTGTCCCCTTTTCCAGCATCTGTCCCATTGCCAATTCCGACATGCCCGCCCTGCTGTTGTGGAACATGTGCACGCCATAGGAAACCTGTCCAATGGAGAGGAAAACCCTGCTCAGTGCAATTTCACTGTGGGCTCATTCACCTTGTATAGGGACGGAGCATAGACCCTTCCAACATTCATATCTTTTTTTTGGAGCTTTCTTGGGAGTGGTTTTTGATGTTTCCCATTGATATCACTATTGCCCAGCTTGTTTGTTTGTTTTTTTACATTTTCTTCTGTTCATTTTCACTGTTTATTTGCCCTTTTGTTCCATGCACATGTATCACACTTATCACTTTTTGTAGGTTTCCCTGGTTTTGCTGTACATTGCAGACGGAAATGGTTTCTTTTCCCTTTAAATCAGCTCTAACGCCAGGGTTTCACTGGCGCTAGTTTTGAGCCTCGGATTTCACAGCGTTAGTGTGCAGGGAGCCTCTCCCCTCCCACTCTCCGCCCATTGACCCTCTCTCTCCGCCCCTGGGGAGCCTTCCTCCGCCCTCCAGGAGCCTTTCTCCACCTTCAGCGCTCATTTGCGCCGCTGCGCGCGTTAACGCGTGATAAAGCGCCTTATCGCCTGGTAAAGCACGATAAGGTGCCTTATCATGTGATAACGTGAGAGCAGTGCAAATTGCGCCCTTTAGTAAACATACCTCAAAGACTTTTTTTATTGATGCTATCCTTATGTACTGTCTTAATACTATTATATAACTGTACTGTCTAAATGTTTACACGTACCCTAATGTTAAATGTAACCTTCCACTCGTGTTGTGACGTGATCACCTTGATTGAAGGATAAGGTGGCATACAAGTCTGTCTAAATAAATAAATAAAAAGACTTGACATTTAACACCTGCTTTTGACAAGCTGCCAACGTGCTAACATGCAGCCTATTGGAACAGCTCAACTAACTGCAAGATGAGGTCCTGATAAATGGAGGGTAAGCACAGGAATTGTTACTCACATCCCCCTATACCTGCACCACAAATACAGGAGATCCTTAGAAATTCAGCTGTGAGATTAAAATCCAAGCTAGGGCAGCCTCTGTGGGTATTTCATTAAAACCAGGCAGACTCGATAAGCTTTGTGCCTTTCATCTGATGAAACTGTCTATACTTCTGTAGAAAGGGTGAGAAGGAGCACAACAGGAAGCTGTGTTTGATGAAGTTCATTCCTGAAAGGAAAAAAAAAAAGAAAAACAGACTTCATCATCCAGAGAGGAGATTGCTAAGGAGTAAGAGGAATTCATCCTCCTCAAGTAAATGTGCTTTTCTGACCCAAACACAACAAAGTACTTTTTTGTTAGACTGGTGGCATCCGAGGTAACTACAGTATGTATAGAAACATAGAAACATAGAAACATGATGACAGAAAAAGACCACATGGCCTATCTAGTCTGTCCTTCCATAACAACAACTACAACAGTCCACTTTTTACCTTTAGAGATCCTCTGTGTTTGTCCCATGCTTTTTTGAATTCAGTGTCCTCATCTCTACCACCTCCACTGGGAGACTATTCCATGGATCCACTACTCTTTCCGTAAAGAAATATTTCCGCATATCACTCCTGAATCTATCTTCCTTCACCCTCATCCCATGTCCCCTCATAGCAGAACTTGCTTTCAATTGAAAGAGGCTCTCTCCCTTATGAGCCATAAGCTGCAGAGTCTGGCTTTCAGTCTCTTGGTTGTCACCTAGTGGCCAGAGCTTTGACTAGAAAACAAAAGGAAAAGCCTTTGCACTTCTTAGCATTAAGGGCTGATAACTTAAGGTCCATCATTTCCTCAGTATTAGTATTAATGTCTGAGGGATGATTTGCAGAACCTTCCTCCCTGTGCACAGGACCGTACCTAGCCCTGTGCGAGTGGTGCAGCCACACAGGGCGCAAAGGCTTAAGGGGTGCATTTCAGTTGTCTGCCGTTACCTGCCGCTGACACTTTTTCTTCTCTCAGTGGTTGCAGGCAACAGCCGACAGCCAAAATGCACCCCTTAACCCTGGAATTACCGAGATTTTTTGCACACACTGAATACCGTTGGGGTCATAAATGACCCCACGACAAATTTTAATTGTTAACCATGAAAAATTTAAACTAAACAGATAAAATATTATTCCAAATTAATTATTTATTATATGAAGGTTAAATGTTTTGAAATTTAATTCTTTATCATAAAATTATATGAAGAAGAGTTGCCATGAAAGCAGTTTTTGCATGCACTTGATGAACACAGTAAAGTACTACAGTCATTTGCATGAGACACAGATAATTTCTGAATGTTCTTTGCAAACATTGCACTTGCAGGAGGTGCAAACTATGTTGCTTTTCTTGTCTTTTTCTCTGGAACAGCAGTGACACCTTGCCCTTTTCTTTGGGATCCCGACATTGCAAACAGCATCAGTGGCTTCTTCAATGCTGGAAGAAGTCTCGCTGCAATTACTCTGAAGCAGCTGCTTTCCTAATTCCAAAAGGAATAGACGATGTCTGTGCTTTGACTTGGACTGCCATTCTGGATGTAGTGACATCCAGACAATAAAGGCATTCAAAGCATTGATGTCCAACATGTCGTAGAAGATTGTCACTGGCCAGCGTCTTGTCATTCGTTTTGTGGTATACGTGCGCAACATTTGATCTGACGTATCTACTCCACCTTTACTAGAATTATAGTCCAAGATCATGCGTGGTTTTTTGTCTGGATGTGTGTTATCTACTTCTTCTTGATCATGCAAACTGCTCAGAAGAACAACCACTTTTCATTTCTTCGGGCAATAGGAAACCAGAGTGGCGTCATTGCGAAAGGCAAACAGGTAAGTGAATATCTCTTTGCTGTTACAAATTCTGGAGGTAATTCTTTTCTGTTCTTTCGAATTGTCCCCAAAAGTGTCATTTGTTTTTCTAGCAATTTCCGTGACAGGGATAAACTGCAGAAGAAATTGTCAACAGTAACATTTCTGCCAGATCGCGTCAATCCTTCAGTGAGTTGCAGCACAACCCTTTCACCCTGATTCTGTTCCCTGTTTTGTCCGAGTTCCCTTCCTGTATATACTTGAAGACGCAGAACATATGACGTTGCACTGTCAGACAAGGGCGGCCCAAGGGGGGTGCGGGGCCATGTGTGGAGACTCAGTGCGGGGCCTCATTTGCATAAGGGACTCATTTGCATAAACATTTGCATAATGTTACCATACACTAACTTTTAGTAAACATGCCTCTTCATGAGTGTATGGATAAAGAAAGACTAAAAGATTTCTACATTACTATAATCCAGTGCCAACCGCCAGGCACATTAGGAACTACTACAAACACTGCCCATTTAGAACCCATAGCAAAACCGCCGTATCATAACAGCACTACCAGGACTCACAAAGCACCATACCCTACCTATCAAAAGGCAACACTGCAAATATTAAACCAATAAATTTCAGAGAATAACAATACATGACCTACTGGGGAATGAGAACAAGTGGCAATGTCAAATAGGAATTACATAACAGAATACCTCAGCTCAGTTACACATGCAGAACATAGACCAGCACCAAACAAGAAATCACAATTTAGAAACAGGAAGACAATAATTAAACTGGGAACCCTAAAAGCCAAACTTGGAATGTACAACAACAGTGTAGAAATAAAACTATAAATTAATTTCCTCTTGTACTAAACAAAGCACAGACGTTAATGATGCACATTTCCCAGAACTGACATATTCCAGTTAATAAATTCAAAATAAAGAGATATCTTTGTACCTTTTGTGCATTTTTTTTCAGTTGCAATTGTTCCAGCCACTTTCTTCTGGCTTCTTTGTGTCTTCTGCTAACTCTTCATCGTCTGCTGTCCATTTCTCCTTTCTTCTCTCTTCTAGTTTTTTTCCATTCTCTCTCTACATCTGCTTTAACATACTAATCTTTCTCCTTTTGCTCTTTCCTCATTCCTATTTCATTCACTCAAATTTTACCACTCCATCCTCAATCCCCACTTACTCTCCCAATACCCGGCCAATTGTAGATTTTTCTTCCCTCCCACACAAAATATATTTCCCCTCTCCATTTCACTCTCCCAGCTCCATCCCATTCTAATCTCCCCCAACATCAACTCCCTTCTAGTTCCAGCCCCACCCAGTATCCACTCCCCTCTAGTCCCCGCATCAGCCCATTTCCAGTCCTAGCCCCCCATCAGCCCATTTCCAGTCCTAGCTCCCCCATCCATTTCCAGTCCTATCTGAGTCCCTTCATCAGCTCATTTCCAATACCATCCTCCCATCAGCCCATTTCTAGTCCTTTCCTAGCCCCACCATCAGCCCATGTCAAATCCTAGCTCCCATCCACTCAGCCCATTTCCAATCCAAGCCCCCATGAGCCTACTTCCCATTCTAGCCCCTCCATGAGTCCATTTCAATCCAAGCCCCCACCACAGACCATTTCCAATCTTAGCTCCCCCCAACACCCAATTCCCAGTCCTATCCTAGCCCCTCCATCAGCCAATTTCCTGTCCTAGCTCCCTCCCCTCACAGCCCATTTCCATTCCAAGCCCCCTCCCCATCAGCTATTTGCAGTTCAAGCCCCCTTCCACTCAGCCCATTTCCATTCCAAGCCCCCATCCCCATCATCTATTTGCAGTTCAAGCCCCCCTTCCTCTCAGCCCATTTCCATTTCAAGCTCCCATCCCGATCAGCTATTTGCAGTTCAAACACCCCCTCCACTCAGCCCATTTCTAGTACTTGCTACCCCCCAACCCATTACCAGTCCTAGCCCCCCATAGCCTATTACCAGTCCTAAGCCCCCATCAGCCCACTCCCAGTCCTAATCCCGTCAGCCCATTTCCAGTCCTAACCCCCATCACCCAGTTTTCAGTTTAAGCCCCCCATAGCCCATTACCAGTCCTAACCCCCCATCAGCCCACTTCCAGTCCTAACCCCATCAGCCCATTTCCAGTCTCAGCCCCCCCATAGCCCATTACCAGTCCTAACCCCCCATCAGCCCACTTCCAGTCCTAATCCTATTAGCCCATTTCCAGTCCTAAGACCCCCAGCCCAGGGAAAATTTAAAATAAAAAAAAACCTGTCTGCTGCCACGGCAGAATCGAGTGTCCCGCGGGGCCCCCCTGCCCAGCAAAGCCTGCCCTCCCTGCATCAGCTCCCTTTCCGCAGTTGCACCGGCTTTCAGAGCGCGAAGGGGAGACTAGCCACGAGGGAGAAACTCTCCCTTTGTGCTCTGAAAGCCGGTGCGACTGCAGAGAGGGAGCTGATGCCATCAACATTTCGTACAGCATACCTTGTAGGACCTTGTTGTACGAGCATGGCATTAGCTCTGGTGTATCTTCCAGCAGCTTGCTTTATAGGTTTCTTGTTCCATGATGTGGCATCCTTAGATACATAGGCTTCAATGGCAACATTTGTGCTTATAGTTGATGACCTCTTAGCTCCTCTACGACCACAACTAAGATTCCTCACAGATGATACTGACACCAAGGACTCCTGCCTTCTTCCCCGTCCAGCACAGCCTCGACTTTTGCCTCGACCTGTAACTTGACTCTTTGCTGCAGGCAATGTTACTGGCTCAACATCAGTCTCACATTCACTTGACGATCAACTGCTGTCGCCATCTGAATCATGACTGTCATCATCAGATTTATCGCCCGAACTTGGCTGATATGCTTCTTCGCTTGCTGAATATTCTGCATCATCAGACAACTCAGAGCCGTCACTGTCAGCATCTCATTGCCATATTTCTCTTACTTGGGCAGCTGAATACTTTCGTTTTGACATCATAAACAATAACCTAAAATAAATAAACAAAGATAAAGTTGAATAAAACGCAAAGCAGTTTTACTATAGGTGTACAATAATCATGATGAACAAGCTGAAAGCCTTTAGATTTCATCGGAAATAATGAGTGAACGTATGATATCAATTACAGAAAATGTGTAATTTTCATAAAATAAGAGTACAAAAAATAAATGATACATAATTAATGATAAATACCTTTGTCAGATCAAAAAATTCACAAAACTGCAAATTGTATCACGCTCCAAACTGGACGTAAGCAACTGGGGTAAAAAATGACCCCACTGGTACTCTGTGCTGCAATTCATCACTAGCGCCACCTAGCAGATGAAAATTATTCCTCTAATGGTGCAATATAAAGAGAATATTGACATGTGAAATGTCATAAAAAGATTGCATTCTTGAACAACTAGTTTCCGAGATACGCGTTGTGAAATTTGCAGTGGGGTCACTTTTGACCCCATTGGTACTCCCAGGGTTAAGCCTTTTCACGGCACGCTAAGCAGGTCTGGTCCCTCCCTCCTCTGATGCGGCATCAGAGCAGGGAGGGACAGATTGGCTTAGCATGCCGCCGACTTGCACATCAGGTGCACCTCTTCTCTCCTGCCACTGTCCAGAAAGTGGCTGAATGGAGGTGCGGGGGGGGGGGGCACGCGCCCAATGTGCAAGTCACACAGGGCGCGGTTCACGCTTGGTATGGCCCTGCCCATGCATAATCCTATCAGTTTTCACAAAAAGCATTTTTTTCCCCTCTACAAAAGTCTACTACCTATATTCCCGAATATGCGTATTTTCATCATAGATGAATGTGCAGGAGTAGCCCAGTGATTAGAGGAGCAACCTGAGAATATGGGAAACCAGAGTTCAAATCTTGCTTCTTCCCAACACTCTTTGTGGCCTTGATGGGTCATTTCGCCTTCCATTGCTTCAAGAACACCTTAGATCAAAAGCCCACTCAAGGCGAATATAGGCAGGACCAGTGCAAGGAGATGAGGTGTCCTAGCTGAACCTCATCTCTTGCGTCCCCCCTCAACCCCCCATTGCTGTCGCTGCCACCTTTCTCCAGGATCTAAAACAGGAATGGTCTGAAACAGCTTTGTGACACATACCAAAGAATTCAGAGCGATGGGGGCATTTACTTCAGCTCTTGCTGACTTCCTTTTGTATGGGAGCGGAAGTTGGCATTGGTGGGGATGGAAGCAAAAAACCCCATGGTGACAAAGTTGTGAGGTAAGTGCTATGGGGCTGTTTCAGGCCATTTCTACCACTATAGGTCCCAAAGAGGGGTGGCAGCAGTGGCAAGGAGTGCACCCAGAGGGTCAGTGCTCTGGGCGACTGCCTAGTTCACCTAATGGTAGTGCCAGCTCTGGGCTTAGGGCATGTTTACTAAGCCCTGTGCCGGTAACGCATATGTGGGCTGCATTATCAGCAAAGGCGGGTCAATATTCTTCTTTCCCCTTCCAAACTCACTACCTGCTCCTCTGACCCTAGTCCCACCTTCTCCTAAGTTCCATCTCCTCCACTGTCATCCCTTCCATCTCTCATATTCTCAACCTATCGCTCTCCACTGCAACTCTTCCTGCAGCCTTCAAGCATGCTGTAGTCACACCTCTTCTCAAGAAACCTTCACTAGACTCTATCTGTCCTTCTAATTATCAACCCATCTCCCTCCTCCCCTTTGTTTCTAAACTACTTGAACATGCACGTCACTACCATTACTACTACTACTACTACTACTAAACATTTATATAGCACTAAAACATGTATGCAGCACTGCACAGACACAAGTAAAAGATGGCCCCTACTCATCAGAGCTTAAAATCTAGTCAAGACAGGCAACACAGTAGCTGTAGACAGTATACATCTAGGGAGAATGATAAGGAAACACAAAGGAGATCAGGTGAGTCAAGACATTGTCTTGACTTTCTCTCCTTTCAAGCCCTTCTGGATCCACTGCAATCTGGTTTTCATCCTTTACATTATACTAAGACAGCTCTTGTCAAAGTCTCCAGCGAACTGTTCCTGGCAAAATCCAAAGGCCTTTACTTACTCCTCATTCTTCATGTTTCTGCTGCTCTTGACACTGTTGACCACCACCTTCTTCTTGACACCTTGTCCTCACTTGGTTTTAAGGGCTCTGTGCTATCCTTGTTCTCTTCTTATCTCTGCCATCGCACTTTCAATGTTTTTTCTGTTGGATATTCCGCTACTGCTAACCCACTCTCAGTTGTTGTACCCCAGGGGTCTGTCTTGGCCCACTCTTTTTCTGTCTATATACCTAGTCCCTTGGTGCATTCTTCTCCCATGGCTTTCAGTACCATTTTTACACTGATGACTCTCAGAATTACCTCTCTACACTTGAAATCTCTCCGGCAATCCTGGTCTGGATCTCTGCCTGTCTATCTGACATTACTGCCTGGATATCTCACCTCTGCTTGAAACTAAACATGGACAATACTGAGCTTCTTATTTTTCTCCCTAAACTCACCTCTCTCTTCCTCCTTTCTCAGTCTCTGTGGATAACACTTTATTACTCTCTGTTTCCTCAGTTCGCAACCTTGAGGTCATCTTTGATTCCTCCCGCTTCTTCTCCACACAGATCCAACTGATAGCTAAAACCTGTTGTTTCTTTCTCTATAACATCAGCAAAATGTGCCCCTTCCTTTCCGAACACACCACTAAGACACTTATTCACTCAAGTCACCCCCTGTCTAGACTACTGCAACCTCTTTCTTGCTGGTCTCTCTCTGAATCATCTCTCTCCCCTTCAATCTGTTCAAAACTCAGCTGTGTGGCTAATCTTCTGTCGGTCTTGTTATGCTCTTCTCAAGTCACTTCAGTGGCTCCCTTTCTGTTTCCATATCCTGTTCAGACTTCTCCTACTGACCTATAAGTGCGCTCATTCTGCTGCTCCTCACTGCCTTTTCTTATCTCTCCCGACACCCCTCCTTGGGAACAGCTCTTCTAGTGGATCGCTTCTGCCTGTGTCCTTATCTTCCACTACCAATTCCAGACTTTGATCCTTTCACTTTGTTGCTCCTTATGCCTGAAACAAACTTTCCGAGTCTATATGTCAGGCTTCTTCTCTGGTCCTCTTCAAATCCAGGCTGGAAACTCACCTCTTTGAATCTGCTTTTGGATCCTGAAACATTTCCTTGCCACTCCCCTAGATGTGTCCTTGCCCTCTGCCGTTGTGCTGTCTTAATTAGATTGTAGGCTCTGATGAACAGGGACTGCCTTTTACATGTGCTTGTGCAGCGCTGCATACAACTTGTAGCACTATACAAATAATCTGTAGTAATAGTAATAATATTAACTGTAGGGCATGTGTGCTTCCACCCCCTGAAGTTAGCAGACCACTAAGGGGTATGTTTACTAAGCTGCGGTAATGTTACCCGCATTAGGTTCCCTGGATCCCCATATAAGGGAACGGGCGTCAATCCTTCAGTGAGTTGCAGCACACTGTGGCAAGCTGGTTTGTGGCCCTCCAGGGCTGGATTTGGAGACCACTGCCTTACACCTCTGTTAGTTAAGATTGTGAGTGGCCAAGGTACAGATGTTACAGACATCAAAAGGGTAGATAGAATGTGTCACATTCCTCCTTGATTCTCACCACCACCATAAAGTTGTCTAATAGACAATATTTTGGTGGTGAGACGCGAGGAGGAATGTGACAAATTCTATCTAACCTTTTTGATGCCTTGGACATCTGCACCTTGCCCACTCACAATCGTAAATGACAGAGGTGTAAGGCAGGGGTCTCCAAATCCAGCCCTGGAGGGCCACAAACCAGTCAGGTTGGCAGGATATCTCTAATGCATATATAGCTCATGCATATTCATTAGGGATATCCCAAAAACCTGCAGGGTTGCGGACCTCCAGGACTGGATGTGAGTAGCTCTGACCTAGAACGTCAGTGTACTAACCAGTAGGCTATACCTCTATGGCTTGTTGCACAGCACTGGCTGGGTACAGACGGACTGCAGGTCACCGCACAAACTGTCTGCTCTGTGTGCCAGGATAGGGTAACCCCACCAGCACCCATGATGCATTGCACATGAAGAATAGTGGCCTACAGCTGACCACCAAATGGGATCTGCACCTCACCAGTACTGCAGAGTGGTAAGATGGACTGACAGTGTGTGATACTGGCACAGAGTAGCTATAGACCATGCCATTGTTCAGGTTCCGTGTTCACCCTGAGGGATAGGATGGGCGCCCAGCACTAGATCCACAGTACATGTGGTGCTAGAGATAGGTCCTGCTGCACATCCCCCATCATTACCAGTGTGTGACAGGTGCTCCCACCAGTACAGCCAAAAGTACTTCTGTTACCATCGGGGTTCTGCAGTCACATGTGGGACCGGACACCACTCAGATTAGGGTGTATGCAGTGTTAAGATCTGGCTGCCATGGGTACCTGTGGGCGGGGCGGGGCGGGGCGGGGCGGGGCGGGGCGGGGCGGGGCTAGATTTGCATGAGGTTTAGGCAGCACTGCCTCTATGGGTCTAAGTGGTATGCACTATATACCCCAAGGGGCCCAAAATCACCTCTATTGTAGATGAGGGTGTGGTGGGACAAGTGCCTGTACCCTGCGGAATGGCTGTAATACCAGCAACCACAGTCCTGCTGGCTGATGACAGCCCTCCAGAGCTGATGGGCCAGAGCCATACATGTGACCATGGCAGACCAGCAGTGATGCTCGGGGTGAGCAGGGGAAGGCTCCATGCCATGGTCTGCCATCCAGCAGCACAATCAGACTGCACCTGCAACATCCTACAGGGTGGTTCCACCATGCACAGACTAACTGCAGACAGCCCACTAGCCAGTCCAAAGTGCATGCTCATGGGGGGAACCCTGTGCACCCAGAGGTGGGATGCACAGCACAAACACCAAGCAGGTAACTCCATGATTGGGCCCCAGAACCAGGAACACACAGGTATCACTAGAGACAAATAATGTGTGACACTAAGTCGGAACATGGACATGCTATGGTCACTGCTCGGTCAGAGTGAGAGCGACCTACCAGCATGACATGCTGTGGCCACCCTGCCCATGCAGGTGGTGGTCGAACACTACAGTGTCCCAGCCATTGCCCTCCACCCTGTGCAGATGCATCCTGGCCAATCCGCCCTGTCTGGGCCATACCCACAATACCTTCCTCCTCATTATGCACATTTTCAGGCTAACGCTGGAAACAGTGTGAGCAATGTGGGCTCAGTGAGGAGAAACAAAACAATGGATATACATACGCACACTCCCACACCGATCTCAGCATTGTGCAGAGATAGAGGTGGTTGACAACCCTGCCCACCACACTGGTCCTGAGCACAGTGCCGACATTGCTAAACTATGCAGGGGGTAGTAGTAGTGCTCTGGTGATAACTGCAGCTCCATGCTGGGGCCAACAGCCTGACACTCCATGAGGCTGTGGATAGTGGAGCCCGTGTGAGTGGGTGTTTGTACCCCTGTGCACCGCTGCGTTTGGGTTTGCACATATTGTTGTGGCTGCATTGTGGGATAAAACTATGGGGTCATGCTCTGCAGGATCCACAGATGGGACTTGAACCTTTTGCTCTTGGACATACTGGCTGAGTGTATTGCACCACACTGTTGCCACAGCAGCATAGTGGTCCCTGGGGCTACCCTTATGTTCCCCAGCCAGACCTCTTCTGTTGCACTGCACACCATGTACTGGTACAGGGCATGAGCTAGGTCCACTGCAGGTAGATGCCACTACTCCCTCCAGCACAAACACCCCCCCTGCCATGCCGTCAGTGCCGGTGGTGTGCAGTCCTAGGCCATCCAGGGGGCAGGTAGGCGGCTGCCTAAGGTGTGGGTTCTGGGGTAGGGGTGCCTACATAGCTGTCTACACTTCGCCTTGCACTGTCTGTCAATGTTATGTGCCCCTTGGGGTTCCTGCTGAGTAATGTCCCATGGATGGGACACTGTGGGACACAGACTCATGGGCATGTTTGACCCTGGTCTGTTGCTGTCTTGCTGGTGTCCATTTTCCGCATTCCTATGTGCCACCTAAGCAACCGCCTAGTCCACCCCATGCCCCAATTGCACCCACTGCATGCCCCGCCTGCAGTCGCCCTATGCCCCATTTGCACCATCACCATAGTGGCCCTTCATACATTGCCACTGTGCTTTTGCTGCAGATGGAACACTACTATCACCATTCTCGGGCTCCCTGCTTATGCCCTACATTGCTGACACTGAAATGGTTTCTCTCTCCTGTAAATGTGCATCTAACGGCAGGTTTTCATTCGCGGTAGGATTCAGCCCTTCAGTTCAGTGCGTTAGTGTGCAGGGAGCCTCTCCACGCCCACTCCCTGCCCATTGACCTCAGCTCTCTGCCCTCTCTCCTCCCTCTGTGGTGTCTACCACGCCGCGGAATGCTTCCGTGCAGGTTGTAACGTTACCATGCGTTAACATTACTTTACTGCATGTTAACGTTACATAATGCACATTAACGTTACCTACCGCACGGTCTGTAACGTTACCGCAGTTTAGTAAACATACCCCTAAGACTTGTGCTAGCCATGATGTGCCAGGAACACATGTGATCTACCACTGCCGACCCAGTCAACACCCCAATATATGCTACCAGGGTAGAATGGGTTTTTGCCATGTGGGCCTGTGCTACCATTTACCATGGCACCCAAATCGCATGCTAAACTCTGTACTACCAGGTAGCACAGTTTAGTAAACATGTGCCTTAGTGCACAGTGTCCTGTGCTATAATGGCTACCCTATGCAGAAAGAAATTTAGCATACAAGAAGTCTGTGTGCAATGACCCGTGAAGACCTTAGCACACCAATGGTAAGGAAAGTATTAGCAATTAAACCCATATGCAAAGGACTGTGCAGAAGACTGAGGGCATGGTGCTCTAACACTGGGTTTTAGCACGTGGTCTGAGGAGGAGTGAAAAGTTAGCTCATTCTTCAGCGGCTAGCATTAGTATGAGTTTCATGTCCATTTCTTCTCTTTGGTATAAGCAGTAATTTCCCACAGCTATTCTCTTGTTTTATTGAAGGGGATGTGTCCATTAAAAAACAGTAGGGAGATGAGGAGCTAGGATTATCACGGGGTTAAGGAGGGGGTGGGGGGTGTTGCAGCTCTGAAAAGAGGGAATATGTTCTCAACTGCAGACATTTACCTTTATTGCATGGAATTGTCTTTCCAGATACACCCATCTCATGCACATGCCCCTCTAGAACCTAGTTGAATCTCTGTGCAAAATATTGATTCTGCTGTAATGCATGCCTGATGTACGCATGTTCCCATGGTGACTGGCATGCTATCCTGTGTCTGCATGCATTTTTTGCATACACATTATTTGCATAGGATTTGTTTGCTGCATTGGGTGTAAACATTTTTTAAAATGTGTATTAGAGAGCTGCACACTGAACTTCAGCTCATCATTCTAACGCACAGCTTGTTACACCAGCCCCTTGCACAGGGAAATAGCATGAGGCTCACCTTGAACTCAGATTGGAAGAGCAAGAAATTCAATGCGATAAGTAAATCTGAAAGATGCATTGTAGACTGTGGTTACATTGTTAAACTGAAAAGTAGGACTGGCATATTGTATTCCCTTACCAAGTGGGTTTACAATTTAAGTTGAAAATGAAGCAATAAAGCCTCGGTCTTCACTCCCAGTCCTCGAGGGCTGCCAAGGGACCAGGTTTTCAAGACATCGTTAATGATCATGCATGAGTGAGACTGGCCTAAAATGGAAATGGTGGGCATACAAATCTCTTATGCATATTCATTAGGGCTATCCTGGGAATCCTGGAGGACTGGGAGTGAAGACCAAGGCGAGAGAGGTTGAAGCAACTTGCCCAATGTCACAAGAAGCATCAATGGAAGAGCGAGAATTTGAACCTTGACTTCCTGCCTCCTGCTCTAGGTGGTCGCCTAGAGCGCCAATGACGCAAAGGTGGCCCATTGATGCCATTTCCGTTGCTCTCTGCTCTCAGCGCTTATTGAAACCTCTGGTGCCACAGCGCTGCTCCTGCTTCTGCCCCTTGTGATGCAGACCTCCGGTTTGCTGGACTAGCTGTTTCCACCCCCCACGGAGAGGGCAGAAGCAGGAAAGGCATCACAGGTTTTGGTACGCACTGCTGCTGGTCCTAGAGAGAGGTGGCACCAGCAGCAATGGGGATGGGCGAAGGAGCAGAAGGGCAACTAGAGGTTTGCTAGGGCATCTCCTACCCTCGCGCCAACCCTGCCACTAGGCTGCCTTTACATGCTGCTCAATAGGCGATGAGACTTTGATTTCAAAAGATACGTTTTTGTGTTTTTGCTATGAAGAATGTTAAAGAAAACAAAAAGGCTTGTTTTTCCTTTCGTATTTGTTTAGATTTCAGAAACATTAATGGCAATAACATGATTTTTTTAGGAAAGTGATAAGCACAACTTTTTGAACCAAGAAAAAATGTGCTTGTTTGAAAAAAGTTTCTGAGGTATTTGTTTCCTGTGAGAATAAAAATCTTAATGCTCTGGTTAAAATCTATATGTTTGTGTAGCAATGTAAGTCATAGAATTTCTAGCAGAAGAAAAGGGTGTTTGGTTGATGTTTGATAGGAATTTTGGACAATAAAAAAACTCAGAGTGACACATATATTTGAACAGGAATGCAATGCAATGTGTGCCTTCAAGTCAATGCTGACTTCTTCTGGTGACCCAGCAGCCCCTGGATTTTCTTGGCAGACGTTTGCCTGGCCTTTCTTTTGAGGCAATGGAGGGTTAAGTGATTTGCCCAAGGTCACAAGGAGTGATAGGTGAAAATTGTACCCTGGTTGCTTTGTTACCAAGCCAGTACTCTAACCACTAGGCTACTCCTCCTTGCCCGACCAGAAATACTGCAGGAAAAAAGGGCAAAATGAGCCATATAACGTATTGTGCAGCCGGAGGCAGGAGCAGGGCTAACAAGTCATGTCAACTCTTAGCCAAAATGAGTAAGATGTCCCAGATTTTCAGAAATTGTCCCTGGTTTTAGAGCTGTGTTCCTGACTCCCAGTGGTTTGGCAGCCTCCTGTCCCCGATTCCAAAAAATGGAGACAGAGAGGGTAGAAAAAATTAAGTGCTTTGAATATGTCATTTTTTAGAATTTGCATCTCTTATCTTTATATTTTGTCCTGTACGGGGGAAATGCATCCCTGTTTCCATTTCTTTTGTTGATTTGTCTGCTTGGAAGTGACATTATTGCGGTCCTGGGATGGATCGGGGCTGGAAAATTACTCCTCTTCCCTCCTCCACTAGGAATTTGATTTGCCTGCAAAAAATATGGTAACCTTAAAAATGAGAAGCTCTCCACTGGCTTTATTTTGTCATTCGGAATCAAGATTTATCTGTCTTTGCTGAAAAGGATGGTTGATGGCTATCCCAGGTCAGTGCTGCAGTAGCAGTCTGGCCCCGTTCTGGTTTGAGTCTATTGCATCCACAGAGTTGGAGTTTCAACTTCACCTGGAATGCAAAAATTAGAGGTCCATAAACACAATGGAGGCAGAACTAGAACAGGATCAGCCTGGCAGAGTTGACCTGGCTCAAGGAGCAGCCTATCTGATCTCCCCCAATACCACTGGGTACGATTTTTACCTACACACATGGAAATATCAATGGGCAGCATAAAGACTTCTTAAATAAATAAATACAACATTTACTGAGGCCAGTATGCAAAAGGAACTTCAAAACACCTGGACAAACGTTGTTCTTTTAAAGTGTCCATCCCTCCTCCTGTAGCTCTGATGAACTTTGTCTAGTCAACTCATTGTCAGGACAACATTTATCTGGTTAAAAGTAGGAGGGGAGAGGGATGAGCCAGAGAAGCTGATATTCAGAAACCTCCAAGCAAATTTATCCAAATTGAAGGGCTATAGTTACTAAGCTATTGTAAAATATTGTATTTTATAGGGATGTGCACATAATTTCTTTCTCTCCTTTCCCTCCCCTCCCCTCAGCTGGCCTCCATCATGTCTCCATAGGGGCTGCGTGCCCACCTACCCTGGTGGAGGGAGGCAGGAGCAGCAAGGTGTGCCTAGCTTCATGTGTGCAACCTCAATAAGGCCGCCTACAGCACTGAAGCGGCGGCTGTGCCACAATGGCAGGGAAGGAGGGAACAGCTGGCATGCTGTCTTCAGTGATTGGTGGACCTTTGCCCCCGGGTAGTACTCCGAGTGGATGTGTTGGTCCTGCGATCAGGATACCCCACATGCATATATTGAGTGGATATATGCTTGTGGGGGGAAATTATGCCACAGAAGCTGGAAGAGTATGCAATATGATAACAGCCCATGTCAGAGGAAAAATGCCCACCCTGCCCTCTCACCTGCCACATGACAATCATAGTCTGTGTGTGAACCTGTGACCCCTCCATAAGTAAGTACCAATCAGCTACAACCATCTGAGCCACATGTGAATCCAAACAAGCTCTATTGGTCTGCCAGATATGAGTTTATTCCATGACTGCCACACAAGCACACACCAGGAAATGGGAATGTTGTCATTCTGCTAGTACACTCATGGTCCGCAAAGTATGTGTTTATGTATCATGGCCTGGCCCTTTGACTGGACAGATCCCTTATGTAAGACATGAATGTCATTTGAACCAGCAACATAGCAAGGCAGTGCAACATATGGGCCTAACAAAATGTCCCTTTCCCATCCTTGTTGAACATACCCTGACTATGGCACAGAGCCTGCAGAGATCTAAGCTGACACAGGCATACCCCAACTCATGCCCGCATGCATCCTGACAATGGCCGCATATATACCCATGGGAATAATGAACCCACACGGCTACTCTGTGGCTCTGTATATAAGAGAATGGTCACAGCTTCAAGACCAGCCTGTGGATCAGGAAATGTATGTCCTGGTGTATTAACTTTACCATATGTTTCCAGAATGGTATCAGGATGTTCAACCTTCAACATTCTGTCGAGCAAGGGCCCGTACACTGAGAAGCTCCACCAACCATGGCTGGATAGCAGAGCACGCTAATAGCATCAGTCAATGAGCAAGCGTTGACAGTACCAAGCATTGCAGAGCATATCAATAGTGCCTGCATACTGAGCAGGCATTGCCCGAGCACGAGCATTTCAAAGTGTTCTAATAATGCCTGCACACTGAGCAGGCATTGACAATGGTGGAGCATCAAAGAAGACCTAAGGGGCAGGTAAGTATGCCATTCTGCACCACTTTTGGACAGCGGGGTCATGTGTGTGTGTCTCCAGAGTAATAGCTCAGCAATGCTCTGTGGGTGCATGCAGTGCCCAAGCACTATGGCTGTACATACAACATGCTGATTTGAATTCCCAGAAAGTGAGGCTAGCAGCTGTTCTAGGACTGTTGGTAACCTGCTGTTAACTAGGATCTCGGCAGGCCCTTCTGTTGTTCCAGCTCCCCCTCCCCCTATGAACACAGCATTTGGGTTCCTTGCCAACTGCTGTCACAGTCCTTGGAAGTGACATGAGATGCTATAAGGAGAGCAGAACACAAGGCACAGATAAGACAGACCACTCTGGCATGCCACAATTGTACAGCATATCAAGTGACTAGCATCACACACTGCAGACAATACCTGTAGCACAATGGCAGCAATAGAGATCTACTCTAGAACCTGGAGAGACTATCTATTGCAGGTCTTGTTTTGGGGATCAGGTGATGTGTGCCCTCCCTCACAATCAGGGTGACTGCAGAAACAGGTCATTTGTACATATGGCAGCTGTCAAGTGCATGAAGCACACATTGTCCCTGCGAGCTGATGTGATGGATCACTGCATTCTCCATATGGCCGTCAGTTGCATATATGTGCTCAGATTGTGTGGTACATCATGGCTAATGGAGGGGCTAACTGATACTGGCACACAGGGCCCCAATTGCAGCCATAGCAGTGACTGCAGCCAGTATGTATTTTTCTTCTTTCTTCCTAACATATTTTAATTTTAGTGTCGCCTTGCTGAGATTTGTTATAGATGTTATACAATGGAGTCACCACGTGAAGGTATTCAGCAAGACATGAGGAGGGAACTTTATTCTCTCCCCCTAAGGATGCACATCAATTCAACAGCTGCTGCACACCCCTTTGACCGCCCCATCAGTTGCATATATGTGCTCAGATTGTGTGGTGCATCATGGCTAATAGAGGGGCTAACTAATACTGGTACACAGGGCCCCATTGCAGCCATAGTGGTGACTGTGATCACTAGAGCATTGCCCAATACCTGCTTGTCATCTATGATGGTGGTAGGTGTCAGCATGGCCCCCTGAGGAGGGCAGGATGATCAGCGATGGACCGCAGGGGTCATGGCTGTGGTTTGCATTAGGTATATGTGCAGGTGTACCTATCTTACTATCTACAGGAGGTGACAAGGGACTGCACGCCCTGCACATGTACAGCCTCAGTGATTATTTCCACACTGTAGCACAGAGGACCTCTGCATGCAACTGTTGTTTGGTGTAGGAAGTACAGTGGGGGAAGGCATCTTGACCTCACATGTGACTTGGCCTTTGGACAAGGGATGTATTCCGCAGCTGTGTGTCTGTTATGCAGCTAATGGCCTGATGCCATCCCAGACATCCTGGCTCTCTGTGCACCGTGGGCATCATAAAATTTGCCATACTCCTTGTCTTATTATTTTAGAAGCCCTATCCACGAGCAGGGATGGAGGAGTAGCCTAGTGGTTAGAGCAACTGCCTACCAGCCAGAAGATCAAGGGTTTTCTTTATCTTTATCTTTATTTGCGGATTTAATATACCGCTCTTTACCGGTGGCATCAGAGCGGTGTACAATAATGAAATACAAGCTGCGGAATCAGAAAGGAACACCATTGTATAGAGAACAAGACAGGAGGAGAAAGAGGAAGCAGTAGATAGTACATCGGAAAATGAAACAATCAGGTAACAACAAATACAATCGGGACTATCGTGGTGGGGGGGAGAGGGAGGCAGGTGGGGGGGGGGCTTGATTCCCACTGGTGCTCCTTGTGATCTTGGGCAAGTCACATTGCCTTGTAAGAAAAGGCTAGCAATCTACTTCTGGTGATACATTGCCAAGAAAACCCAGAGGTAGCTAGGTTGCTATGAGTCAACACTGACTTGATGGCACTAAAAAAAAAAAAATTCATGAGTAGAATGTCCAAATATAGCTCCATAGGCATACAAATCACAAATATGTCACTGGAGTCATTTTAGAAAGCCAGGTGTATGAAGGTCTCTGGGATGAACATGTCTGAGACATTCCAGAAAAACAACACGTGTTCCCCCAATTTTAGAGGAGGTGTGCATGTCTAAACCCACCAGCAGCACCGTCCATGTCTTTTCCAGCTCCAGGGCATGAATAGGCATCAGAAAAGCTCTCATTCTGCCACCAAAATACCTGGAGAGGGTAGAGAAGAGAGGACTCTGATAAATGCAATACTTGTGTTCTGGTTGGCATGCCTATGCCTGTCTCTGCTTTCAAAATAGCAGCAGGAACATGTATGCAGCATGGGATAGATGCTTCCTTCTAAATTTTGTCACAGGGACATCTATATGGCTATGACTACCACCATCCATTTCAGGTGCATGCAAGTTTCTGAAATTTATTTATTTAACAGGTTTTATATACTGCTTTATCTTTTCAATCAAAGTGGTTTACATTGTAACTTAAACTTGGTAATGTACATTTAACAGAGATATTGATAACTTGGATTTTTTGGAGGCAATGCCAGTTTAAGTGACTTGCCCAAGACCACAAGAAGTGCTAGTGGGAATTGAACCCTGGTCTCTATGTTCACAAACCAGTGCTCTAACCATTAGGCTACTCCTCCACTCCAAATAGAGCTGAAAATTGCATGTGGCCAGCCTTTTTCCCTACATTTAGACCTGCACATCCCAGATTCTACCTAGACATCATTTCTAAAATGTGCCGTCATATGGCTTACCAGTCACCACATCCAAGCCTCACTTTCAACTCTGATGTGCTTTGCTCTCATTTACCACAAATTTTGCATTTTCTTCTCTTGAAGCTGCATTGACTAATTTAATTTCAGAAGTTTTATGCCATCTTTTCAATCCTAAGAAAGTATGAGAGGCAAAGACATTTAAAATCAGTACCTTGTTAGGTGTGAAAAGCAAAGGCTGGACATGGAACTTTATTCAATTAGAAAAATGTTAGCGTTAAAATATCTGCTGTTGTAGAATCATGAGACCTACGTGCCATTTTAACAATTTACAAAAACGTTCAAAGTTAAACATTAAAGGCAATATCCATTTAGAAATTCATTTCTATAAATAAACCAGGTTGTCATTGTGCATCTTAAAATGAAAAAAAAAAAAAAAAAAAAGAACCAAATACAAGGCGCTACCCCCTATCCTAGAAACGTTGAACTTGATCCTTTGGGCAGTGACCAGCATTGAACCCTATTTTTCTGAAGCATTTAAATGGAGTGAAATATTGCATGTTTTTTTTTTTTCTGTTGCATCGAGGGAAGCTCCTTCACTTCATGAGCTTTGAGGTCTAACAAACTACAAACTGGTAAAGCATCGATCATATCTGATGCTGCCATATCAACTTGCTAATAGATATTCCCCCCCCCCCCCCCATCAATAAACAGGACAAATTGTCAGGGAGTGTAAACGTTGGCAGAGCGCAGCTTTTCAACAGCTATATGTAGGGCTTGCTGGTTGCTCCCCCCTCCGATTTATAAGCTGTACTGTTCTTTGAAAAGGTGGCTGATATATCAGGATCATTTCCTGTGTCGCAGTATAGAAAGCGGCAAAGTAAAGGCGTAACTCATGTAAACAGAACACTATGCTAATATTCCAGTGCAAAATCTTATTTCAAGCATAATACTGCAATTATGTCATAGTGGTTTATTTTGATGACCCGTTGTTACGGAATTCAAATTAACAGTAGAAACGTTTTTGCAGCCTCTTGTCACTGAGAAATATGAATGGTAACCAGGCTCGTTCTAATAAACATGAAACGACTTTAAGAAACGATCAAAATATTTGGAAAGAAATTTCAGTTTTGCAAATTAGATACCTCTTTCCCAGCATGCTGACTTTAGTATTACTCAGGTCTGAAACGTCGATTTCATTTCTGGAATGTTTATAGCATTTCATACTATGTGATTCTTTTCATTGTCTGCTGAAGGGAAATGTTATTTTTAATGTCAGGTGAAATGCAAATAATCCTCTGGGTGGTTTAGAGCAGCTGTTTTTCAGTCATAGGATATGAATGGAAAGATTTGAGGGCTTATACAAAATCATCAACATAGAAACTGCATTTATCTTACAGTCAACCCATGAAGAAGAAAAGAAGAAAGGTATTCATAGGCAGAGGAAAGAAGGTGTATACGAAAGCAGATTATATGAGTTTCAAGGGATCATTGGTCACTGCCACCCAATTTCAGCCTTGGACTCTCCAAAAGCAGATTTATATTTTCAGCTCGGGAACGTCATATGTAATAAATGTCTCATGGCTGGACATATTCTAATCCTATTATCTCTTCTTATTTTCATGGTCCTTAGCATAATGTTATTGGGGGGAGGGGGGAAGGGGTTATGCATATAAAATAAGTGGATAAGAATTTGTTTTATAAGGATTGCCTGAGAAATGCAAACATAAAAATAGTCTACTTCCATCTATATTACTGGCTATACGGCAGACGTGATTTTGTAAAGAGGGTTGATATGGATGCACACAAGGTCCCACACATATTTGTGGGCATTGACCAAAGGGGCGCTGCCGGGGTGTGATGCTGAAAAAGGCACGTATGATGTATTTTAAGATGTCAGTACATGCCTGGATCATTAAGCTTGCACACAATCCTTCAACGCCTGCCATCAAGGATGCCTGGCACAGAAGTCATTTGTCTTTTGGCACAAGAACGCTCTTCCAGTCTACACCATATAAAATGCAACTAAGAGGTATGTTTACTAAACTGCGGTAATGTCACTCGCATTAGGTTCCGCGGTAAAGGTACAGATGCCCATATAAAGGCGTGGGCAGTGCATCGTTACAGCAAGCCGTATCAGCTAACGCACGTTACAAGGCGCCTTAGATGAATGCATGTTACAAGGCGCCTTATAAAGCACCTTACAAGGCACATTACAAGGCACCTTGTAAGGTGCCTCGTAAGGTGCCCTATAGGGCTCCTTAGGCTAAGCGTCGTATTAGGCACCCCTGGACAAGGCAACATAGAAAGCACCCTGGGCAATGGACCCATAGGTTAAGGTGGCCTAACAAGGTTAAGGTGCCCTAGGTTAGTGTGCCCTAAGGGCTGCAAGGTGCCGCAGGATCACATGCATGACCCGTGAGGAACAGAGACAGATGTAGCCCTAACACTAGATAGAGCACTCAGGAAAGGCAATGAACAGGTGAGTGAAGAAGGGAGAGATGGGAGCCGCTGGACCTGCCATATCTGCGGACATCCCATGTGGCTGCCAGTGCTGATGACAAACATGGTGGGGGCAACTGTACCACAGCACAGGGTGTTGGCAGTGTAAAGTACTGGAAAGACGGTTGGTGGCAGATGATGGGAATACGTGTCCCCCAGTGGAGGTGGAGATGGCAGGATAGTTACCATGATGGGTGGACAGAGGAGTGGTGGTGCCATGCAGATCATGCACAGGTGAGGCAAGCATGAAGAGACGCAATGCAGGAAAGGGTAGCAGTGCAGGACAAGGGGTGGCAGCCTGCACAGGCAGACAGGACTCTACACAGATGACAGAGACTTTGGTATATCTTGCCTATTATATGCAGACGACGTGCTGATTTTCACACCGATCAACGTCTCAAATCCCGACTACTCAGCGCTAATCAACTGCTTCAATGCAATAACTGACTGGCTCCTCAATCAGAACATGAGAATACATTTCAAGAAAACCGAAGTCCTCATAGCCACAAGAAACAAGTGTTTTTCTCCCCCACCGACCCTCAAAGTAAGAAACGCAGAACTTCCAATCAAGGCCACCATAAGGTATCTCGGTGTGATACTCGATCAACAACTTAATCTTAAGGAGCATATAAGGACAATTTACTACAAGATAAAAACACTGAGCCACCTGAGACCCATGCTGGAGACCAAAGATTTCCATACAACTTTCCAAGCAATAGTCACACCTCACTTCGACTATGTGAATATCGTTCTGCATGACCTCCCCAAGAATACACTAAGTCCACTTCAACTGGCAATGAATGCAGCGGCCCGCATCTTGTCCGGAGCTTCAAAGAGGGATCATATAACACCGATCCTAATGGATCTACACTGGCTCCCGATAAGCTGCAGAATATTATATAAAACTCTCCTCATCACTTTCAAGGCCATTAATAAAATATCCCCTGCATCGATCTCAAATCTCCTCACCCATGCACCAAACAATAGATCCAGGAGACTAGTAGCCGAAAACACACTAGTTACTCCTAGTAATTCCACAAAATGGATGCAACTAACTACTAACAGAGCTTTTGTGTCTTATGCTCCCAAATGCTGGAACAAACTCCCCCCCAGCATCAGATCAATCAGGGACATCATTCAATTTAGAAAGGACATTAAGCACCATTTATTCACTTTGCACTTCAACCTACCTTACCTACCTTAGCATTGCCTTCCGCCTGACCACCCTTAATTGCCTCTCACACATATAACCCAGAACAGAGGTAATAGAACTGCGGAAAGTGCTGCTTTTCTGTAAATATCAGGCCATGATGTTACCTGTTTAAATGTATATAGTTTTCCCCTGTTCATACCCAGTTTATATTCCCTGTTATCTGTAAACCTATGTCAGTTTTATCCTGCCTAGGTAATATGTTGTTTAATGTAAACCGCACTGATGATGAATAGTGCTGTATATAAAAACTGTTAAATAAATAAATAAATAACAGATGCAGATAGACGGACTGAGGGAATGTTGGCAATTGTGGCAAGGGTATTATGGGCTGGCAGCACAGATCTGCAAAAATATGACTGTTACAGGCATGCACACTATTTGAGTAGGACAGGCATGAAAGGAGGGAACAATGAGGAATTGAACCCATGAACACTGCTGAGAATGGCATTGTAGTAACCAGTAGGCTATACCTCCGTGGTGTATGTCACAGCAATGGCTGGGTACAGAAGGACTGCAGGTCACCGCACAAACTGTCTGCTCTGAGTTTCAGGATAGGGTAACCCCACAAGTACCTATGATGCAATGCACATGCTGAATAGCAGTCTACAGCTGATCACCAAATGGGGTCTGCACCTCTCCGGTACCTCAGCTTGGAAAGACGAACTGACAGTGTGTGATACTGGCATAGAGTAGCTACAGACCATGCCACTGTGCAGGTTCCGTGTTCACCCTAAGGGATAGGATTGGTGCCCAGCACTAGGTCCGCAGTACATGTGGTGCTAGAGATAGGTTCTGCTGTTCATCCCAATCGCTACCAGTGTGTGACAGGTGTTCCTTGCAGTGCAGCTGAAGGTAATTTGGTGTCCATCTGTATCCTGCAGTCACATGTGGCCCTCTGGGACCAGCCACCACCCAGATTAGTCTGTACACCATGTTTGGATCTGGCTGACATGGGCACCTGTTATCAGGGCAGAGGGGTATCTAGACTTGCATGAGGCTTGTGTAGCAGTGCCTTTATAGGTCACAGTGGCATACACTACATATCCCAAGAGGCTCACATCACCAGTTTTGTAAGTAAGGGACAGGTGCCCCAGCCCCACTGAAGCAACTTCCATCCTGCTGGTATAGAACAGCCCTCCAGGGTTGGTGGGCCAGAGCCATATCTGCGACAGGGGCAGACCAGCAGCAATGCTGGGGTTAGGTCTGGAAAACCCCAGCTGCCTCACACCACTGTATGCCAATCACCAACAGACAGCACAGTCAGATTGCACCTTATAGGTGTTCCAACCCAACCATACACAATCTAACTGCAGACAGTCCACAAGCCAGTCCATAGTGCAGGCTCAAAAAGGAACTATGTGCACCAAACAAACATCTCAGTAATTGAGGTACCAGCACTAGGAGCACAAAAGGATCACTGGAGGCAAATAGTATAGAGCGCTATGTGGGAACCTAGACATGCCATGGTCACTGCTCAGTCAGAGTGAGTGCCCTCCCAGCATGCCATGCTGTGGCCACCCTTTCCATGCAGGCAGTGGTCGGGCACTATAGTGCCCCAGCCATTGCCCTACACCAGGGGTAGGGAACCCTGGTCCTGGAGAGCCGCAGACCAGTCAGGTTTTCGGGATACCCCTAATGAATATGCATGAGATATATATGCATTAGAGATATCCTGCCAACCTGACTGGTTTGTGGCCCTCCAGGGCTGGATTTGGAGACCCCTGCCTTACACCTCTGTCAGTTAAGATTGTGAGTGGGCAAGGTGCAGATGTCCTAGACATCGAAAGGGTATATAGAATGTGTCACATTCCTCCTCGATTCTCACCACCACCAAAAAGTTGTCTAATAGACAATATTTTGGTGGTGGTGAGAAGTGAGGAGGAATGTGACACATTCTATCTAACCTTTTTGATGTCTTGGACATCTGCACCTTGCCCACTCACAATCTTAAATGACAGAGGTGTAAGGCAGGGGTCTCCAAATCCAGCCCTGGAGGGCCACAAACCAGTCAGGTTGGCAGGATATCTCTAATGCATATATATCTCATGCATATTCATTAGGGATATCCCGAAAACCTGACTGGTCTGCAGCTCTCCAGGACCAGGGTTCCCTACCCCTGCCCTACACCCTGTGAAGATGCATCCTGGCCAATCTGCCCTGTCCGGGCCATACCCATAATACCTTGCTCCTCATTTATGCACATATTCAGGCTAACACTGGTAACAGTGGGACATTTTGGGCCCAGTGAGGGGTGGGCAGCCACAGAACAATGGATAGACATGCATACACACACACCCCTATTGCAGCATTGTGCAAAGATAGGGGTGGTTGACAACCCTGCCCGCCACACTAGTCCTGATCACAGTGCCGACATTGCCAAACTGTGCAGGAGGTAGTAGTAGTGCTCTGGTGATAACTGCAGCTCAATGCTGGGGCCAACAGCCTGACCCTCCATGCATCTTTGGATTGTGGAGCCTGTGTGAGTGGGTGTTTGTACCCCTGTTCTCCGCTGCTTTGGGCTTTGCACATGTTGCTGTTGTATCTGCATTGTAGGGTAAAATATACAGACATGCTCTACAGGAACCACAGCTGGGACTTGAACCTGTGACTCTCTACTTTTGGACACACTGGCTGGGTGTACTGCACCACACTGTTACCACAGATGCATGGCAGTCCCTGAAGCTACCTCTACTTTTCCTCAGCCAGACCTTTTATGTTGCACTGCACACCACGTACTAGTACAGGGCATGGCCTATGTCCACTGCAGGCAAGTTCCACTGCCCCCTCCTGCACGGGCACACACACCCCTGCCATGCTGACAAGACCATATGCTGTCAGTGCTGGTAGTGCGCAGTCCCAGGCCATCCACTCTGTGGTCGCCTAGGGAATAGGGTCTGTGGCAGGGGGCATACATGAGCATCCTCACATCTCCCCCATCACTGCCTACCAATAGTATGCCCCTTCTGCTTGGGGAGGGTTGGCTGGGGGTATGTCAGGTCAGTACCCTGGCAACTGTTAGCTCGGGTGGACCAGGTAGATGTAGGTGGATTGTGTGCTGCCTTGCTGTTTTCTGGTTTCTATGTTCCTATGTGCCACCTAGGCGCCCGCCTAGTCCACCCTGTGCCCCATCTGCCCCGCTGCATGTCCTGCCTCCAGTCCCCTATGCCCCATTTGCACCATCGCCATAGTGGCCTGTCATACTTGAGCACTATGCTGTTGCTGCAAATGGAGCACCACCATCATGTTTCTTGGGCTCCCTGTCTATGCTGTATATTGCTGACACTTAAATGGTTTCTCTCTTCTGCAAATGTGCATCTAACGGCAGGTTTTCATTCGCGGTGAGATTCAGCCCTTCAGTTCAGCGCGTTAGTGTGCAGGGAGCCTCTCCCCGCCCACTCCCCGCCCATTGACCCCTTCTCTCCGCCCTCTCTCCATCCTCTGCGGTGTTTACCGCAGCCGGGAATGCTAACGCTCGTTAGGTAACGTTAACACGCGTTAATGTTACATAGCGCGCGTTAACGTTACCTAACGCGCGGTCTGTATCATTACCGCAGTTTAGTAAACATACCCCTTAGACTCAGAAGAGAAATTTGTATGTTTTTGATATTAAGAATGTTAAAGAAAATGAAACAACATGCTTCTGTTTTTTTTCTTATTGTATTTCAAAAGAATGAAAGAAAATTAGGGGGTTTAGACCAAATGATTCAAAAATATTTTTGGGAGAAGGTCATTTCCTCTCAGTTGGATTATTGGTTGCTGCTGGAGAGTTCCTTGCAAGTTAATGGTGTTTGTCAATCGTTGTTACTTTCTCTCATACTTTTTTTTTTTGTTTATCTTATCCTCCTTTTTCCTCTCCTGTCTCCTTTCCCTGTCTATCTGTTTGATCTGTTTCTGCCTCCCTACCCGCCTGCTGTTCCCTTATGTCTCTGGGTGACCTTGGTCCCCTCTGAGTATGGCTGTGGGTATATCTCTCTAGATGGCTGTGAGGGTGTGTGTGTGTATATGTGTATGAGATTGTGCTGCTGATGGTGGGTCTGGTGAACTAGGGATGTGCGCAGACAAAAATCGTTAGTTCATTTTGGGAGCTTTTACCTATTTGGGGTCCTTTATTTCAGTTTGTTTCACATTTTCAGTTTAACAAAACTTTTGAATGTGAATTAGAATTTTGGGTGTGTATCGATGTTATGCAGGTTGATTCATAGGTTAATCCTCACTAAATTGATTTGGTCTTCACTAAATTATTTAAGGTGTACCACTTAATTCACATCCCTAGCGCAATGGCGTAAAGCAGATTGATGAAAAAAGGCTCTCAAAGGATATACCTGCCACAAGAATGCTCAGAATGGTACAATCACAGCAACCAGGGTGCACACTGTATACGCCTTCTCTCATGAAATGTGGAGAATGTTGTTGCTGTCCCTGCCGCTGTTCACTCGTACATGCCTGTACCTAAGGAGAGCTCTAGCAGGAATGGGGCATCTCTTTCAAAAGAGCCTATGTGAGATGATGCAAGATCCTACCTCCCAATGGGATAGCACCCTCTTCTTTAGGAAAGGCTGATTGGGCTCCATATATACTATTACTACTACTGCTACTACTGAACAATTGTATAGCGCTACAAAACATACGCAATGCTACACAGAAACATGTAAAAAACAGTCCCTGCTCATCAGAGCTTGCAATCTAGTCAAGACAGGCAACACAGTAGCTTTAGATATGGGATATATCTAAGGGGGATGGTAAAGAAACACAAAGGAGATCAGGTGAGTCAAGTTCCAAAAGCGGCAACAAAGAGGTGTTTTCAGCCTGGATTTGAAAAGGGTGAGAGAAAGCACCTGACATACAGACTCAGTTAGTTTGTTCTAGGCATAAGGAGCAGCAAAGTGAAAGAAGTGAAATCTGGAGTTTGCAATCCAAGAGAAGAGCACAGATAGAAGTGATTTGCCAGAAGAACGGAGTTCCCGAAGAGGGGAGCAAGGAGAGATAAGAGAGGAAAGGTAGTGAGGAGCTGCAGAGTGAATGCACTTATAGGTCAGCAGGAGAAGTTTGAACTTGATGCAGAAATGGATAGGGAGTTAATGAAGTGACCTGAGAAGAGGGGTAATATGAGAATGACGAGTCTGGTGGAAGATTAGCCGCGCAGCAGAGTGATGAACAGATTGAAGGGGAGAGAGATGATTCAGAGGGAGACCAGCAAGAAGTAGGTAATAATAGTCTAGACGGGAGGTGACTAAGGAGTAGCACCACAGACGAATACCATCACACACAGGAAAGGCACGGCATGGAGCAGTAGTGGTGGGACGTGCAAGACAGCAGTGGCGAGGGGTACGAAACAGGGTGGACAGTGAAATGCATGTGGACATGGGGATGGCAGACAAAGGGGCAAGTGGGGCGGTGGGCTGGGGGGAGGGAGAGGTGCTACAATCACAGTGTGTGAGGGCAGGGGTGGGGATGGGTGGGGGTGCACATATGCAGAATATATGGGGTGTGCCACCGGGCAGGGGGGGCCCAGAGTCCAGGACCAGGGACACAGGGTGCCAAGGGACAGGTGGTGGTCAGGGGGCCCAGGGGTTGGGTCTATCTCACACAACTGTGGCTGGACACACGCATATGGGGAGGGGGTGGGGATGTACCTGGGCATTGGGGTGGGTTGGGGTACCGGACCGACATGCCCTGTGGATAACTATGGGAGATCCACAGTGTACCCAGCTAACACCTGGGAACCATTGCAGGCCCCAAGGGAAGGGGGAGATGTGGCCAGACCGTGCAGCATGTGTCTGACTACGTACAGCAGCAGTGTCTACGCATCTCAGGGGATGGGCCCGCAAGGGGGGGGGAAGCACCTCCACGGCACACATCATACTGACCAGGGCAGGGCAGGGAATGGGACACCAGCAGTGTGCTACCAGAGGTGGACGTATGGACGGGACAGACAGCGTGGATATGTCAACGGGCGTACAGGGTACGATGTCCAACTGATGAGATGTGGATGGCACTGCACGGAGACGTATCCGGAGCCACACCAACATGCTCTATGCAGGTACCAGTGGGGACAGGTGGCGGGGGGGGCAGAGGGACAGGGGGGCTCCAGACACTGGTGGGGCAGGGGGGCAGCAGGGGTGTTGGGGCACCGGCGGGTGGCATGGCTGCTGCCGCGATCCATGGTAATCTCAGCTGGGGGGGGGAAAGGTTTGCCGAGGGGGTGGCATGGGATCAGTCCCCAGGGCAGCCATGAGTAGGGCAGGGCATACATGGGGCTTTCACAATAACCACACGACATGTGACGTCAGTGCCGCATGTGTGGCCATTTATTTCCCACGTGGTCTGCCATGCCTTGAGCGGCCCCTCCCACCCCGTGGTGCAGGTGCCCCAGCTGGGGCTGCTGCTGCTGCTGGTATACCATGTTGTTAGAAGGGGTCCCCTGGCCAGCCGCCAAAAGCTCCGCACTGGCAGCTATAGCCCGTGCTGATGCGGTGAGGCCCCCTCATCTCGGACAGGATCCCCTCCACTGCCAGCCTCTGGCACCACTGCATTGCACATGCGGCGCTACTCCCGCAGCACCACACGCAATACATGTTGTACGCCTGTGGGGGAGACAAGTTGTGCACCATGAAATATGGTTTTCGCCAGCCACCTGTACACATGCAACATCATATGCACACGGTAGGACACTCACCCTGTGAATCGCCATGCGCCACCTCAGAGTGTGCCCGTATCTCCCCGATCACCTCTGCCAGGGCAGACCGCATGTCCCACGTGGCATACTGCAGTGCAGCAGGCTCCGCTGCCCCAGTGGCTGAAGCGGCAGGTGGCATACTGCTTTCAGCCAGCCCCTGGCTCGGCCCGCCATCGCCCTCCAGAGGTGGTGCTGGATCCCCCACCTCCATTTGTGATGTAGTTGTCCATCCTGGTGGCCCCGCCTTTGGCCACACATTGTCAAGGGGCAAAGGCCCAGGGTTTGGGTGCTCCGCCCCCTCCTCCTCCTCCTTGATGGCATGTATGTCACCTGTGGGGGAACAGGGTACACAACTCAGGTGGGGTGTGGCTGCCTGCCTGCCCTTGTCACACCCTGTATCTAAGGCCCATGTAGGATGCAGGGCGAACTGGTCAGTGTGCGGGTACCAGGGCTGCGTACATGTGGCGCTGGACATTACCAGTGCAGGGATGTGTGTGGTACCATCCCATGTCCGTGTCCCAGGTGCCTGCGGTGGGTCACTGGTGCCTGCATGTGCGCATGACTGGAAGCACCCCAAATGGCCAGGCGTGACTGTTGGGGTGGGGTTGGGGTGCTGTGCCGGTGTATCCGGGGACGGATGTGCCCTGTGGTGGTGGGGATATGCGTACATGGGTGCAAGGGCTGGGGTGGGGCGGGCCTGTGGAGGTGCGACATAGCACATAGCAGGCGCATGTGTGGGTATGAGCCACAAGGGTCTGTGTTGAGGCCCCTATGCCCCCCACTGGTGCTGCCCCTTGTATATTGGTGCCTCCTGTATCTGGTGTCCCACGCCACCTTGGCCATTCCCTCCCCCCCCCCAGCACATGCAGCCACCCATCCCCTGCCACCCATCACCACCTGTGTCCCTGCACCCAGCACCTATGGCACACACAGATGCGGTACACCTCTGTCTCCTCCGTGTACCATGTGGCCTTGCTGTCCTTGCCACCCCTGCATTGTGTCCCCACAACACATTGTCACCCAACGCTGCTACCATGGGCCTGTCACCCGCCGCCCCTGCACCCTTACACCGTGCCGTGCTGACCCCCGTTCAATGTTGCCACATCCACCCCCATTCTGGCCCTTGCAATTTCAGCTACACCTGTGCCGACCCACTCACTGCCTCTGTGTTGATGCCCTCCCCTCGATCTATGGCAGCCATGACCTGCTTCAGCAGTTCTGACCCCTCTTTGCCTGCAACCCCGCCCCCCACTGAACTCTCTCTCAGCGGGGGCTGTCACCCCCAGCACCTGCCCCCATGGACCATTGTCGCTCCCTGGGGGGGGTATCAGCACGCAACGCGCCTGATGCACATCCATGGCCTCCACCCTCCCCGCAACCCACGCGCTTTCTGGTGCCATGTGGTGTGCATGCCCTGCCCCCTGCCTCAGCTTCCAGACATGATCCCCCCATGTCTGCTGGCCAGACCCAGCATGCGCTGCCTGGCACATGCCGACCCCCTGATGGGTCCACACCTGGATCCGTACTCTGTCTTGGGGTCCCTGCGTTCACCCACAAGCCTCGCCCCTCTGGCTGGGGTGATGGTGTTGGGCCAGCACCCCTCCCCCCCCCCCCGCATACTAGGCCGGCCCCCCCTTCCAACCCGGTCCCAGCACCTCCACCATTGGCTGGTCCATTGAACCATGGACCCCCTCCGCACTCTCCTCTGCTGGCTGGCGACTGCCGGGTACATCCTTGTGTCTGTGTTCTCAGTTGGGTGTATGGCTCTGTACTGTCCTTAGTGGCCCCCCACCCTATGCCACGCTACCTCTGTGTGTGTACCTGTTGCTGCACCCCCACTGTTATGCTGTCCCCAGGGGTTGTACCTCATGGCTCTGTTTGTGGCCTGCTCGTTTCACCCTGTTTGCACAGTCCCTTGGTGCACTATCCATGCCCATGTGTGCAGTGGTGGTCTGTGCACCTCGCAGGACTATTCTGGGCACAGGAGCATGCATGGCAGGTGGCAGTGCACTGTCCATGCCCCCATGCCCCTTTCTGCTGTTCCGAGGGCTGCCAGCCCGTGGATGGGTGAGTGGGGTCCCTGGACCTGGCCGTGTGCCTTTGCAGGGCCCTGCTGGGATTGGCAGATGCCCTGGGATGGCAATGCATGTTGTCCGGTGTTGTGTCAGGGCCACCTGGTGTGGTGCTGGGGACATGGCGGGTGTGTGGGGGGGGGGGGATGGTGACCCCCATTGGGCCAGGTACTGGCCTTCCGCATGTGTGGGGTCTGCGGGTGGCAGCTTACACAGTGCATGGCTGACAGGGGGCTGTGGTCCAGGGACAGTGTGGGGATGGTGCACCTGGTGTGGTTTATGCCATATGTTGCATGGGACTGGCTGAGGACATGCGTCTCTGTGGGACCTCTGACATGGCACCCCCGCCCCCCCTGCATCCATCCCTGCACTCGCTTGTTTATGGTCTTTCACCGGTACACCTCTCTCCATCTTACCTGCATGTGGGTGTGCTGTATCCAGCGCAGGGGGCAGGCCATGTATGTACATGGACCCAAGTCGGTCCACCAGGCGCTGTTCCAAGATGGTCAGGGTGGCCCCCTGCGCTGGACCCCTGCCAGTGCCCTGCGCATTGAGCCTCTCCCGCGAAAATTGGGCATGGATGTTTCATTTGATGTTGCAATAGCACTTGCGGAGGCTCTCTATGTCGCGGTGTGGGCCCCCTGCTGCCGCCACCTCTGCTTGGACCTCTGCCCATGTCCTTGTGTGCATGCCAATGGTGGTGGTTGAGCTCAGCTGGCCAAAGATCAGCTCTAACCTCTCCAGGATGCTGGCCAGGAGGAGGTCATTCTCCTCCTGGGTGAAGCAGACCGCCCTCCTCCTGGCTTCCTCGGCTATAGGCGTCTGGTGGCGCTACAGGCCTGGCGCATCTCCAGGCTGTTCCGGTGGGTGGTGTATGGCCCTGGATGGGCCTGCCCTCTCACTTTCTGGGTCTGCAGTGGTGTGGGTCACTGGTGGCTGCTGGCTGCACTCCCGTCCTGCCTCATGGTGTCCCTCATCCTCCATGCTGTGGTACGTACTGTGTACTATAGCCCTTGATGTTCTGGGTATGCTGTGCCCAGTTATGTACCTTGGGCGAGGTCCTATGCGCATTCTGCATGGGCGTTGCATGCACGCACAGTATCGCGTGTTCCATTTGCACGCACTCCGGTGCATTCACGTGCATGTCTGCAGATGCCAGTGTGTGGTGACACCTCGTCTGCACCATATGAGCACTGCTTCCAACCCACGTGCATGTACGCGCCTTACGCATGACGTATCTCCTCCTGCACTGTGTGCACATAAGGCATGTTTCTAGGCATGCTATGCCCTTTCCCTATGCTCCCCGTCCTCAGATCTATCCTCGCCATTGGTATTGGTGTCCACCTCTGCATACACGGCCGGTTTATCCTCCGGTGTGGTTCATGGTGTGTGCACGCACACTCTGCTGTTTATCATTGCTCTGGGTGCTGTCTGTTACATACGGCATGTTCTGACGCACGTAGGTGGGTCATGCAGTGTGTCCCCACATGCTACTCTGCATCAGACGTATGTGTGTCCACCACACCTCTGCGCATTGGAACGCGCCTTGGGTTCTGCCCTCACCTACGTGTCTGGGTGGGGCACGCAGTGCAACACGCTGTACGTTTGTGTGCTGCTGGGGCGCAGGGACATGCCGTGTACTCCACTTACCCTCATTCAGCATACCCAATCACAGAACAGGCATTTTGGGGAACGCGCATTTCTGCAACCCTTAGTAAGTAAAGAACTCAAAGATCTAAACACAAGCTTAAAACTAAGATGCAGTCCAGCAGCGAGATGGCGCCTTTCCAGCCTGTACATCACCATCATTGCATTACAGTATATACACAATATCGAATTTTCCTCGAGAGACAATATGGGAGATAATGCCCCTTAGACCTTCAGTTTGTTTTCTGTTGTAAGATTTTTACACGTTTTTTTCTCATGAATGACAGCTCCACCCTAGACTCCTCCCCTTTTGGCGCGAGTGTCGGCGTTGTTATAACTTAGCAGTTAGTCAGTCAGGCTTCCTTTGCATGTCTCTGAAGCAGAATTACTGACAGTGCTCTTTTCATTTCTAAAGGTAGGACTGTTTGCATAACTTTTAATTTAAAATATGATGGAATGCTTTGCACAGTTTTAGCACATTCAATTTATAATATTAAGAAGCATCAGTATTCCTCCCCTTTTTTTCAGTGTTATAGCAGAGGTTTTTTCCTGAACCTTGCAGGTTGATGGTATTAACCACTCGAGTCCATTGGCTCAGGTCAGTCTCACTTTTAGTATGTATCCCTCTAAATACACATTATGAGTTAAATACATTTGACACGTCTCTGCCACTAGTTTAGCACACTATCATGTTGTCATATTTTTTAAGTACATAAGGGTTTAACATTATATTAACCAATATCTTAACCATACAATTGTTTTTTAACAGAAAAACATTACATATGGATTGTAACCCGAGGATAGCATGACTTTATCAAAGATTCATCTTCATTTGCGCTATGATAAACTGCATTGTATTATCATATGAGAGCTGAATATATATTTTTACATGATATCAATATGTGTAAACAATATTGTAGCCACTCTTAAGACTACACCATTACATTTTCTTAGTTGATACAATTTTTTAGTTGATAATTTTTCAGTTGATATGTTTGTTTGTATACCTTCATTAATTCATGGTTTCATGTCTCTATGTCCTGCGTTTGGAACACAGATTTAATTATGAAAGTTTTAATTTAGATTATGTCACATTTTTGCATATATGAACATAATCAAGAATATTTGTATGCGATTTTATTTTTATTTTATTTCATTATTTACATGTATACTTATTTAAATTTATTTGTGTTTTTAAGCTGTGTACCCCCTGAAGAAGGCATACGCGCAGAAACGCGGTGGGGTTTTTCATGAATAAACATCCGTTTACCATCCATTCCTGATTTCGTCTCTTTCTTCTTGTGTATCCTGGTTGGTGTTGCAAGAGCGCTGCTCCTTGTTGTGTTCTTCCTGATTCATCAGGAGCCATGTTCTCCCCTTGGAAAGAGGTCCTCAGTTTTAAAGAAGATGACTTAAAATCTATGTTACCTGAGGACCCGTTTTTCACAGAAGAGGAGTCCTCACCAGATGTGGAGGAAGAATGGGGGGAATTGATTTGGATGATGAAGAAAATTGTCAGAGAGGATCTTCACGCAGCCTCACGTCTGGAATATTGTCGCAATAAGATCATTCCCAGAGGACTTAGAATTCAAAAAGCCCCTGGTATTTTTAGAGATGACAACAAGTTTATGATAGATTGGGTGAAAATACTCAATAAATGCTCTCTAGATCTTATGATCTTACTCATTAATACCTCCAAACGCAGGACTGAGGCTCTCAAACCTCAAATAGACTATAAGTTAGAAAAACTTAAAAAACAAGATAAACATTATGATAATGAAAAAAAGGAGTTCGATAAAAACACGTTAGAATACAGACAGATAACTAAGAATAAGAAAATTAAGAAATACAAAAGGGATGAGGAGGACTACAAACTTAATATGGTATACTATTGGACTTACAATAAGTCAGAACATGAAGATAGACATAGAAGTACATCCAACAAGAGGCCCTTTAGATCTCCCAGACAACAGTCTAAAAATAATTACAATCATAAAAGTAATCGTAAGGACCATCATAGATCCCCTTCTCTTCATGAAGAAGAAAGAACTCACAAAAGGTCCCGACACCATTCCAATAATAATCATTATGAACCGTCTGGTTCCCTATTTTCCCCTGCCCCTCCACCACCCTCCCGACAACAGCAGAGTCCAAGGAAGGATTTTCACATGGAGACATTATGGAAAGGAGGTGGCAGAGGCATGTCTCACATATCACCAAACAATTGGCAAGTCAAGCCCAAAGACCCTCCACCCATACAACATCTACCACAAGGGAGGGGCGAACATGAGATTCAGTAGCCAAGAGACAGTTAGACTGGGACCTTTAAGTAGCATTGTTAATCTTTCCAGCTACCCACTTTCAGATAAGGAGATCCAAGTCTTGGAAAAAGGACTGTCTTTCGTACCAACTAGACAACATGACAAATTTACTACTCATGTAGAACTGTATAAATTTTTTCAAAAATTGAAGATAGTAGATCATTTTAAGATGTCTGACAAAGATACCTCTGATCCCTCAGTAGTAAAAAATCCATCAACATGGGTACCTCCTAATGTTAATGCTATAATAACAGCATATGAACATGTAGTTCTATCTAAGGTGGACCAATTGTATCAAAAAAAGACCACTCACGCATACTATAATCTTACAGCTTCACAAAAAGCAGCCCAATAACAACATTATAATAAAACCGGCTGACAAGGGTGGAGCTCTCGTGGTTCAAGACAGAGACACTTACATTAAAGAAACATTACGTCAACTGAATAATGAGGAATTTTACCAAAAGATTTATGATGACCCTTCACAAGTCCTACAACAAAAGATAGATACCTTACTATACATAGGCAAGGAAGCAGGTTATCTTACGCCACATGAGTTTTCCTTTCTTACGGTTCCTCATCCAGTTATACCAACCATATATATGGTCCCTAAAATCCATAAGTCACTTCAGAACCCACCGGGACGTCTGATCGTATCCACTATATGATCCTTACTAGAACCTCTATCTAAATTCCTGGACATTTTTTGAGACCTTTTGTATTAAAAGTATCATCTTATGTACATGACTCTACGCATGTCATTAATATCTTACAGGGATTTAAAGGGTATCATAGAGGCCTCTTGCTGGTTACTCTTGATATCAGCTCATTATATACGAATATCCCACAACAAGCAGCCATAGAAGTTTTAGCCAATACCTTGATTCAAAGGACAAAACCGGTTCGCACTCCCACCTTTTTTCTTACACAGCTAGCAACATTGGTCATGATGGAAAATTATTTTAACTTCAGAGGAATTTATTACAAACAAATCAAAGGGGTAGCCATGGGCTCATCCATAGCCCCAGATGTCGCTAATTTATATGTAGCTCAATTTGAAAATATTTAACATTCCATCCTTACAAATCAAATATCCTCTTGTGGAAGCGGTACATCGACGATATACTTATAATTTGGGAGGGTACTGAACAGTAGTTACATAACTTTTTCGTTTGGCTTAATACACTGGACCCTAACTTACAATTTGAAGGGACTTTTAGTTCAAATAGTATTCCATATTTGGATATAATGATCAAGAAGGATGATGATGGATTCATTACAGACCTCTACCAGAAACCGACAGATCGCAATACACTATTGAAATATGACAGCTGCCACAATATGTCTCTTAAAAACAATCTGCCAATTAGTCAATTTCTCAGAATAAGAAGGCTATGCGGTATGTTTACTAAACTTTCTTAACATGCGCGCCACGCAATTAGTGCGCGCTAAGGTACCTTAGCGCATGCTAATGATGCTTTACGGGGCAAAAATGCACTTTAGTGCACGCTCATGCGCGCAGCGGAGCACACGAGCGCTGAAGGCGGGGAAAGGCTCCTGGAGGGCGGAGGAAGGCTCCCCAGGGGCGGAGAGAAGGTGTCAATGGGTGGAGAGTGGGAGGGGAGAGGCTCCCCGCACACTAACGAGGTGAAATTCGAGGCCAAAAATAACGCGAGTGAAAACCTCGCGTTAGAGCCGATTTAAAGGGAAGAGAAACCATTTATGTCAGCAATGTACAGCAAAACCAGGGAAACCTACACAAAAGTGATAAGTGTGATACATGTGCACAGAACAAAAGTACAAATAAACATTGAAAAGGACCCCAACAAAATAAAAAAAAATCATAATCAAGCTGGGCAATAGTGATAGTAATGGGAAACATCAAAAAACACTCCCAAGAAAGCCCGTCCCCATACAAGGTGAATGATCCCACAGTGAAATAGCACTGATCAGGGTTTCCCTCTCCATTGGACAGGTTACCTATGGCATGAACATGCCCCACAACAGCAGGGCAGGCATGTCGAAATGGGCAACTGGACAGATGCTGGGAAAGGGGATACAGAGGGCTGCAGGCGGCACATGCTGTGGTGCAGCTGGGGCACAGTGTAGACTAGGCAGATGCCTAGATGGCACTTAGGAATGCTGACACTGAACAGCAGCCAGACAGAAACTGATGAGGGCCCAACATGGTCACGAGAGTGTTTATCACAGTGTCACAGGGAATAGTACCCAGCAGGTACCCCCAAGGGCACATAACATTGGCAGGCGGTGTTGGGGGGAAGCGTGGACGCCTATGCAGGCACCCCTACCCCAGAACACGCACCATAGGCAGCCGCCTACCTACACACTGGATGGCTTGCGACTGCACACCACCAGCACCACCAGCAGAAGGGCACGTCAGCATGGTGGCAGAGGGGTACTGGTGGTGGAGGGGGGCAGTGGCAGCTGCCCAGAGCCGACCATGGCCTAGCCCTGTGTAGGTGGGTGCCATGCACTGCAACAGACAGGCTCTGTCTGACAAACAACCATGATATCTCCAGGGACTGCAGAGTCTCTGTGAGCACAGTGTGGTGCAGTGAACACAGCCAGTGTGTTCAGGAGCAGAAAGTCACAAGTTCAAGTCCCAGCTGGGGCTACTGCCAATCCAATCCCCGTAATTTACCTGCTACTAAACCGTGATAGTATGGACAAACCTTTATTGCAGAGAACATACGCATGGTTCAAACGCCTATATTTTACCCCACCGAGCACAGACACCAGAATCATGTGCATTACCTAGAGCAGAGTCCTGGAGGGCCACAAATCATTCAGGTTTTATGCTGTCTCCAATATAAGGCCATGTTCGCATGGTGGCGGAGGGGTACTGGTGGTGCAGAGGGCAGTGGCAGCTGCCCAGAGCAGACCATGGCCTAGCCCTGTGTAGGTGGGTGCCATGCACTGCAACAGACAGGCCCTGCCGGACAAACAGTCATGGTATCACCAGGGAATGCACTGTCTCTGTGGCAACATGGTGGTGCAGTGCACACAACCAGTCTGTTTGGAGGCAGAAGGTCACAGGTTCAAATCCCAGCTATGGTGCCGGCCAACCCAGTCCCCATATTTTACCCACAACTGAAACGTGCTACTACAGACAGAACGTTTATTGCAGATGACGTAAACATGCCCAAAACACCTACATTTTAAACTACAGAGCAAAGACACCATAAACAGGAGCATTACCTAGAGCAGAGTCTCCCAAATGCAGTCCTGGAGGGCCAAACACCATTCAGGTTCCATGCTGCCTCTAATAAAGATGCCTGTGCTGCATATCTATGCACCACCCCCATGGTATGCAGATGTATCTCATGCATATTCATGAGGGACAGCATGAAAACCCGAACAGTGTTTGGCACACCAGGACTGGAGTTGGGAACCTCTGCCGTAAAGCAGCAGCCAACAGGGGCAAACACACCCACACCCACACCCACAGGCTCCATTAGCCAATGCCTCCTGGAGAGGCAGGATATTGGGCCCTGCGTGCATCTCCCAATACTAGCACTTGCCTACCTTAGCAATGCCACCCTACACCTGGGAATACGGTACACAGCTATCAAAAGTTTGCTATGATTACTGGCAGATAGCAATTCCTATGTTAAGCATAGTTTGCTGATTGAGCTCCATCATAGCAACCTTTCTGATGTCTGTGGAGAGTGCTTCAGGTCTGGTCTCTAACAGTGTTTACCACCCTGGGGAGTGACCCCCAACAGTATTGCGTACCATATCCATGCCTGCACTGTGTCCAGGACTGGTGTGGTGGCCAGGGCTGCTAAACTCCTCTATAGTAGCACAATGCTGACATAGGTGTGGGAGTGTGTGTCTGTCTATCCAGTGTGTGGCGGCTGCAAACACCCTCCACAGCCCACACTGCCAGCACTGTTGCCAGTATTGGCCTGCCAATGTGCATAATGAGGAGCAAGGTACCATGGGTATAGCCCGGACAGGGTGGCCTGGCCAGGATGCATCTGCACAGGGCATAGGGCACTGGCTGGGACATTGTAGTGCCCAGCCACCACCTGCATGGACAGGGTGGCCACAGCATGTCCTGCTGTGAGATCACTCTCACCCTGACTATGCAGTGATCACAGCATGGCTAGGCACCCCCATAGTTGTGTATAGTATTTCTCTCATGTGATATTTATGGGTTTCCTTTTGGGGCCCAGTCAATGACTTATCTGCTTGTTGTGTATGCTGACATCCCAGTTCTGAGTGCACGCATTTCCACCAGGAGCATGCACTATGGACTAGCTAGCAGACTGTCTGCAGCTGGTATGTGTATTGATGGAGCGCCTTGCAAGGTGCAGCGGCTGAAGGCTTGCTGCAGGAGAATATCAGATAGTGGTGGGGTACAGTTTAGCATATCCAGGCTTAATGTCTGTCTGCTATTGCATTATGGATGTGTACAGAGCTGCATTGACTGCCCTGTAGGGTGTCTGTTCCCCAGCAGGACTGGGGTTGATGGGCCCCTCTACTGCCACCATTGCAGGGAGGTAGAATGTGGATCTGTTGGTGGGATACCCTGTTTAGCAACCTCAGCCCTGGAGGAAGAGAAGGAGGGTGGTGGTACATAATCCTCCTAGGGGTCCATAGGGGCTACATCTGACTGAGACATACAGATATATCCAAGGTGTGTCTGCAGAAACTACCTATCTCACACATTAGCACTGCTGGGAACCTGCAGCATGACCTCTCTCTGCTGTGGACCTGGTGCTGGGCGCCCAACCTCACCTTCAGGGTGAGTGCAGTACCTGCACAATGTGACGGTGTGTAGCTACTCTGTGCCAGTACCACACACGGTCCGTTTCCCCTACCAGGCCGAGGTGCTGTGGGGGTGCATACCCCATCTTGTGATCATCTGTAGACTGCTGATTTGCATGTGCAGTGCATCATGGGTGTGGGTGGGTTAACCCTATCCTGGTGACCAGAGCAGACTGTTTGTGTGGTGACTTGCCGTCTTTCTGCAGCCAGCGAGGGGTTTGCTAGCAGCTGTAGAGCTGTAGCCCACTGGTTACTTCACTGCCAGTGGAGCCAGAGGTCATGGGTTCAAACCCACAGTGGGTTATTTGATAGGGCTGTCCAAAGCATTATCTATTTTTAATGTACATTAGTGCTGCCAGCAAAAACACCCTCAGCGTACTGTACCCATAAGGTGCCTCAGAGGGCGCTTTATAGGGCGCCCTATAGGGCACCTTATGGTTACCGTCCATATAAGGTGCACTTAACAGTATCCTATGGAGCGACTGATAGGGTGCCCTATAGGGGCCATTATAGGGTGCCGTGGCGGATAGTGCACTTTATAATGTGCCCTATGGAGTGCCTTATAGGGTGCCTTATGCGGCATCTTAGGTTACAATAAAAGTCACCATAGAAATAAACCCACAAAAAATGTAAATTTTGTTTTGTCGAAGCCCACCGAGGGGAGGCTAGAACTGTTCCCCTAGCCCCCTCCAGACGGTAGACTGCTTTTATTTTAACAAAAATTCACCACAGTATTATTAAAACGAGTACTTATCTTCTGAATCATAAGACTCCCCATTCATTTTCAACCACGTTGCTAATCGTTGAGGTGCAGCAGACGTGCACGTTTCGGGTGTGCGCCCTGCTTCAAATGCTCTCAAAACCGTTCAAAAGTGCAACGAAGAAACGCCGTCATTGCAGCCGTGGGTAATCAATTGTCAATGGCCCTGACTAATCGTAACTTTATATGGAAGAAGGCCAACCGGAAACGGGGAAAGCCTCACTGTCAGAGGCATCCCCGCTGCCCATTGGTCCAAAAACTTGGATAGAACGATCAGCCGACGAGACCACGTCATAAGATGGTAATCCAATCGATGTCCCTATTCAGACCACAGGGGTGAATCGTATGCAACTCAAAAATCCACCTCTGTTCTAAACGTTGCAGTTTTTGTTCACGGTCACCCCTCCGTGGATCAGAGGGAACATGATCAATAATGGTCCACTTCAGATCCTCAAAGCTGTGGGACTCCGCCACACAATGTTCCACTAACGGAGCTGTCAAAACGCTATTTCTTATCCGAGATGCATGCTCGGCCAAACGTAGGCGCATAGAACGAATAGTACGCCCTACATATAAGAGACCGCAAGGACATGTCAATAAATAGACCACATGTGTGGTGAGGCAAGTCGTCTTCCATCATCGAACATAGCTTTGGCAGGTTACAGGATGTTGCAAGACACCCCTGAAGATGTCCCCTCACAATAGCGACACTCATTACAGGGTAAGTGGCCCCCCTCTTGTCCAGATGGAATAGGTCGATCCATGGCCAAAGTTGTTTTTACCAACTGGTTATTCAAATTACTTCCCCGAGTAAATGTCAGTCGCAAGGGTTGTTGGAAACAATCGTGTAAAGTCAACATCCGCCAATGAGAACGTAAAATGTTTGCTATTGCTGAACTCCTTTCATTGTATGGCAGCACTCCAACCAACGGATTCTCATCTGATGTTCTAGTCGAGGAATATTGGGGATCCAATAGCCATTCTCGAAGTGTATATTTAGCTCTACGATAAGCTTGAAAGACCGTCTGGGAAGGGTATCCCCGAGCCAACAATCGATGAGTTAATTCAAACGAGTGTGTTTTAAATTCCCCAATGGAGTGACAAAGACAACGCAGACGTAAAAACTGTCCATAAGGGAGACCCCGTTTAAGGGGAACAGGGTGGTAACTATGATAATGGAGCAAACTGTTTCTCTGCACTGGCTTACGATACAGTGTAGATTTCAATGTTCCATCCTCCACCATAACCATCATATCCAAAAATTCGATCTTATCTGTAGCAACATGCGCTGTGAAAGTGATGTTAGATTTCAACTGGTTTAACCAGTCAATGAAAACCTGGAGAGTGGACTGATCTGACGTCCAGATGAAAAAAATATCATCTAAAAATCTTCTCCAAAGTTTCACATACTGATATAGTAAGGAACTTTGAATAAGCGTCTCTTCCAATTTGCCCATATATAGGGTAGCTATAGACGGGGCCATAGTTGCCCACATGGCTATACCGGAGATTTGCTTATAAAAATTCCCTTCAACCAAAAAATAATTCTGGGTGGAGGATGGAACATTGAAATCTACACTGTATCGTAAGCCAGTGCAGAGAAACAGTTTGCTCCATTATCATAGTTACCACCCTGTTCCCCTTAAACGGGGTCTCCCTTATGGACAGTTTTTACGTCTGCGTCGTCTTTGTCACTCCATTGGGGAATTTAAGACACACTCGTTTGAATTAACTCATCGATTGTTGGCTCGGAGATACCCTTCCCAGACGGTCTCTCAAGCTTATCGTAGAGCTAAATATACACATCGAGAATGGCTATTGGATCCCCAATATTCCTCGACTAGAACATCAGATGAGAATCCGTTGGTTGGAGTGCTGCCATACAATGAAAGGAGTTCAGCAATAGCAAAAATTTTACGTTCTCACTGGCGGATGTTGACTTTACACGATTGTTTCCAACAACCCTTGCGACTGACATTTACTCGGGGAAGTAATTTGAATAACCAGTTGGTAAAAACAACTTTGGCCATGGATCGACCTATTCCATCTGGACAAGAGGGGGGCCACTTACCCTGTAATGAGTGTCGCTATTGTGAGGGGACATCTTCAGGGGTGTCTTGGCAACATCCTGTAACCTGCCAAAGCTATGTTCGACGATGGAAGACGACTTGCCTCACCACACATGTGGTCTATTTATTGACATGTCCTTGCGGTCTCTTATATGTAGGGCGTACTATTCGTTCTATGCACCTACGTTTGGCCGAACATGCATCTCGGATAAGAAATAGCGTTTTGACAGCTCCGTTAGTGGAACATTGTGTGGCGGAGTCCCACAGCTTTGAGGATCTGAAGTGGACCATTATTTATTTATTTATTTATTTAACAAGTTTTCTATACCGCCTTTTCCTTCAATCATTGATCATGTTCCCTCTAATCCACGGAGGGGTGACCGTGAACAAAAACTGCAACGTTTAGAACAGAGGTGGATTTTTGAGTTGCATATGATTCACCCCCGTGGTCTGAATAGGGACATCGATTGGATTACCATCTTATGACGTGGTCTCGTCGGCTGATCGTTCTATCCAAGTTTTTGGACCAATGGGCAGCGGGGATGCCTCTGACAGTGAGGCTTTCCCCGTTTCCGGTTGGCCTTCTTCCATATAAAGTTACGATTAGTCAGGGCCATTGACAATTGATTACCCACAGCTGCAATGACAGTGTTTCTTCGTTGCACTTTTGAACAGTTTTGAGAGCATTTGAAGCAGGGCGCACACCCGAAACGTGCACGTCTGCTGCACCTCAACGATTAGCAACGTGGTTGAAAATGAATGGGGAGTCTTATGATTCAGAAGATAAGTACTCGTTTTAATAACACTGTGGTGAATTTTTGTTAAAATAAAAGCAGTCTACCGTCTGGAGGGGGCTAGGGGAACAGTTCTAGCCTCCCCTCGGTGGGCTTCGACAAAACAAAATTTACATTTTTTGTGGGTTTATTTCTATGGTGGCTTTTATTGCAATTTGGATTTCCATCATTGAGGAGGGTGTTTTTTCCATTAGCACCTTAGGTTACGGCACATGAGGGTGTGTTTGATGGCAGCAATTAATAAAATACAAATAAAGTGCCGCAGGAAACAATACTTACATGTCAAAGCTGATGCCTTAGTCAGCCTTATGTAATAGGCACACTGGGGATCGAGCTCATAACCCCTGTATCATCAGTCAGTGCCTTAACCATTGTGCTACACTACTGTTCCTCCTTGCATGTCAGCGCACCTACTTAAGATTTCCATGCGTTTAAATGCACAGTGCTGCCATCAAAAACAGTGCTATGACCTTGCTGTGCCTCATAGGGCACCCTATATGGCGCCCTATAGGCCACCCTTTAAGCAACATTGTAGGGTGGTGGACAGTGCACTTTAAAATGTGCCCTCTGGGGTGCCTTATGGGGTGCCTTATGCAGCACCTTATGTTACAGCGCTTTGAGAGAGTGCGTTTGCTAGCAGCAGTAATTAATATTATTTATTTTAGATTTTCTCAAATGCAAGAAACATTACAAAGAAACAAAATACCATACAAAATAGTACATTCAAGAACGAAATATCATACCCATATACAAAAACACATCAAGGGAGAGAAAACTACTATTACTCCCCTAAGGGAGACAATCAATATAATGAAGAAAAAGGAGTTTAAAAGAGAAAACTCCAATCAGGGAGCCAAACATTCAAGCCATCCCACCTATATACCCTCCTGCCCACCAACACCCTCCTTATCCACAAGAAACTGAGATAAAGAAGCCACATCAGTATAAACATAATCATGATCTTTATAGGTGACTAAACAGCGACAAGGGAACTTCAAAAAAAAAGAAGCTCCCAGCGCAATCACTCTAGGTCTAAGCTCAAGAAACTGCTTCCGACGAGTTTGAGTGGCCTTACCCACATCTGGAAATACCTGCAGTTTATAGCCACAGAACAACAGATCTTTGCACTTGAAATAAGCACGAATAACCTTCAATTTAAGTGATTCTGACCCAAAAGTCACCACCAAAGTACAACGTTTGGGGATGATATCTAGTGAATCTTGTAGAAACTCTGTAAGGTTAGGACCCACCGAGTCAGCCAAGGGAGAATCACCCTTGGCCTGCCCGGAGATCCCAACCTTAGGGAAAAAGGAGTACATATGCACAATATCCACGGGATCATCCAAGTGCAAGATTTCAGAAAAATATTTTTTTAACAGAATCTCAGGAGACAATAAATGTGTGGATGGAAAGTTTAGAAATCGTAGATTCCTAACACGCTGGTGATTTTCAAGCAGCTCCAATCTATAAGAAACAGAAGAAATATCTTTAAGATAACCAAGGTGAGAATCTTGGTATAATTGGAGTTGAGAATCCACCAGAGTCAAGGAACCAGCAAAATTAGTCATTTGATCATCAATAATTTTAACCCTATCAACAACATCATGTGAAAAATTACATAAGGAAGTAACAGTAGTAGATAGGCGTGTATCAATTTCTGAAGCATTAACCAAATATCTGAGAGAGTCACCTCACTTTTGAGGGATGAAGAATCACTATCAGATACAGGAGGGGCCACTGGAACTAACACCGGAAGCGTAGCAGGCGGCAGTAACTTGACAGGAGTAGATGACAAAGTAGGCTGAGGGAAGGGAGGTGGTGTCCGGATATCTGGGCTAAGAGAAGCCCCATCCAGAGACTGGCTAGCAAGCGGGAGGGCAGTCACATGTTTGTCCATGGGACCAGACACCTTACCTCCCTCTCCTGACGGCGCCTTGGCTGTTGGTTTTGCCTTCCGTTTTCCCATTAACAAACCGGACTGCTGGAGCTCCTATATCACCAAAGGAGCACCAAAGGAGCATACAAGGAGCAGAACATGCCCCTTGTAACACGCCCCTTAGAACGCGACCCCGCAGGCCGCGAACACGCAGCCGCGTGTATGCCGGCTGTGTTTTGTAGGGCTCGTGGGGGGGTCCTCCGCTCCAGAGGCGGCCTCTCAGTGCCTGCAGCAGACTCAGCAGGCACCGGGCTCCGACCAGCTGCTCGCTCCGCGGCAGAGAAAACCACCGCGGCTACTCCCCCTCCAGGTAGATCTCTCTCCGCTTCAACAAAACGCCGGCTGGGTTTTGTAGGGCTCGTGGGGGGGTCCTCCGCTCCAGAGGCGGCCTCTCAGTGCCTGCAGCAGACTCAGCAGGCACCGGGCTCCGACCAGCTGCTCGCTCCGCGGCAGAGAAAACCACCGCGGCTACTCCCCCTCCAGGTAGATCTCTCTCCCAGCAGCAGTAATTAAAATAAAATTAAACAGCATCATAATGCAATGTTACACATAAATGGTAGTGCCTCAGCCAGCCTTATTCATTGGGCACAGAGGGGGATTGAACCCATGATCCCTGCATCATCTGTCAGTGTCTTCACCACTGTACTGCAGCCCTGTTCCTCTGTTTGCACATCAGCGCGCCTGCTTATGCTTCCCGCGTGCGTTACTCGTGCGCTAATGTGCGCGGCGCACAAGAGCGCGCTCGCTAATCCCGTTTTGCTCTTTTTGACCTGACCGCCCACTCCTTATATGGCATCCTGCAGACTAACGCGGCGCGCACATTAAGAAACTTTAGTAAACATACCCCTAAATACAACAGACACCGATTTTGAACTTCAAGCGGTTAAGATGAACAAAAGATTCACAGAACGTGGCTACTCACAAAAATGTATCAAAAAAGTGTATTTCAGAGCTTGTGTAACGGAACGCTCCTCCCTATTGAAAAAGAATGATCGGCACAAAAATACAGATAAAATTTTTGTGCTCTCACGTTTACACATCTCTCTAAAGCAATTGTGAATATTTTAAGACAAGAATGGTATCTTCTAAAATCTTTACCTTGGTTTACCTCCAAACAACTTATGATAGCATATAAGAGGAATCCAAATTTGGCTAATATTTTAGTACCATCAGCCCTTACGAAAAGTAACCCTGAACCAAAAATTAAGGGTCATTTTATTTGTGGCAACTGTTCAGTCTGTCTCCACACAATTAATGCTAAAAACAGTTTTACTCATCCTATCTCCCAACACAAAGGGGTATGTTTACTAAACTGCGTTAGTGCGATTCACGTTAGGAGCCGCGGTAGAGACAGAAACCCCAAATAAGGACATGGGTGGTACATCGTTGCCGAGTGTACATTTATGGCACCTTGTAGCGCGCCGAGAATGCGCGCTACAAGGCGCCATAAATGAACGAGCGCTACAGGGCACGTTACCGCGCATTAATCTTAAGAAGGCGCACAGGCATACAATCACAGCAAAAGAGCTGTAGCACAGTAGTTACAACACTGACTGATGGTACAGGGGTCAGGGGTTCGATTCCCCAGTGGGCCTAATGTATAAGGCTGGCTGAGGCAGCACCCTTTACATTTAAGTAGTGATTGTTGAGGCATTTGACATGTATTTTAATTTGTGCTGCCAGCAAACACACTCTCACGGTGGCATAACCTAAGGTGCTGCATAAGGCACCCCATAACGCACTCCATAGGGCACATTATAAAGTGTACTGTCCGCCAAGGCACCCTATAATGTCCCCTATAGGACACCTTATAAGGCTGTGAACAAAGCCCTGGCTGGCTGCAGGACTGCACGTCACCACACAAACTGTCTGCTGTGGTTACCAGGATAGGGTTAACCCACCCATACCCATGATGCACTGCACATGCAAATCAGCAGTCGAGAGATTTATTTATTTATTTATTTATTTATTTAAAGTCTCTTATATACCGCACTATTCGGCATCAGCGCGGTTTACATGGAACAGAAATGCTCAGTACAGTTAACACGTATGAGTTTACAGATAACAGGGCAAATAACTTGGATAACAGGGGTAACTATTTACAAACTTACTACATAAACTTGGATAACAGTGGTAAACTTTTTACAAATATTGCTACATCGAGTCGTATAATCATAAATTTCATTGAAACAACTGCACCACTAAGGTTAGAGAATCTTTCTTAGAGATGGGCACAAGATTGGGTATGCACCCCCACAGCACCTCGGCCAGGTAGGAGGAACAGACCATCTGTGGTACTGCCACAGACAGTCACATTGTGCGGGTACTGTGCCCACCCTGAGGTTGAGGTGGGGCGCCCAGCACCAGGTCCACAGCACCTTTCATGGCTGAAATACGCCATGCTGCAGGTCCCCATCAGTGTGTGATAGGTAGTTCCGTTAGACACACCTAGGATACATCTGTGCCCTGCTGTATGTCTCGGTCATGTCTAGTCCTTATGGGCGATGATGTACCCAGAATAGTGCATATCCTGTGTTGGTGCCATGGTTACCTGCTCTAGGTGAAGGGGGGGGGGGTGTATGGACCCATGGGCAGATCATATACCACCACACAACCCACCCTCTGGGGCTCAGGGTGGGAAACAGGATCACCCACCAATAGATCCACAGTCTACCTCCCTGCAATGGCAGCAGTAGAGGGGACCATCAACCCCAGTCCTGCTGGGGAACAGACAGAGCAGTACACATCCATAACACAATAGGAGACAGATGGCAGGCCTGGAAATGCTCAGCTGCCCCCCACCATTATCTGACATTCTCCAGCATCAAGCCTCCAGCCGCTGCACCCTGCAAGTTGTTCCAGCAAGACACATACTAGCTGCAGACAGTCCGCCAGCTAGTCCATACTACATGGTCCTGGAGGAGATGCATGTACCCAGAACGGGGATGTCAGCATACACACAAAGCAGATAAGTCAGTGATTGGGCCCCAAAAGAAAACCCACATATATCACATGAGAGAAATACTATATTGCCCTATGGGGAAACCTAGCCATGCCATGGTCAATGCTCAGTCAGGGTGAGAGTGACCTCCCAGCAGGACATGCTATGGCCACCCTGTCCGTACAGGTGGTACCAGGCACTACAATGTCCGAGCCATTGCCCTATGCCCTGTGCAGATGCGGCCAGGCCAGGCCACCCTATCCAGGCTATTCCCACGGTACCTTGCTCCTCATTATGCACATTGGCAGGCCAATACTGGCAACAGTGCTAGCAGTGTGGGCTGTGGAGGGTGTTGGCAGCCACCACACACTGGATAGACAGACACACACTCCCCACACCTATGCCAGCATTATGCAACTATAGAGGTGTTGGGCAGCCCAGGCCACCACACCAGTCCTGGGCACAGTGCAGGCATAGCTATGGTACGCAATACTGTAGGAGTCACTCCCCAGGTTGGTAAACACTGTCAGACACAAGACCTGTAGCACACTCCACAGACATCAGAAAGGTTGCTATGATGCAGCTCACTCAGAATATTGTACTTAACCTAGGAATTGCTATCTGCCAGTAATCATAGCAATCTTTTTAAAGATGTGTACCATATTCCCAGGTTTAGGGTGGCATTACTAAGGTATGCAAGTGTTAGTATTGGGAGATGCACGCAGAGCCCAAAGTCCTGCCTCTCCAGGAGAGTCTGGATAATGGGACCTGTGGGTGTGGGTGTGTCTGCCCCTGTTGGCTGCTGCTTTACGGCAGAGGTTCCCAACTCCTGTCCTGCGGTGCCAAACATTGTTCGGGTTTTCATGCTGTCCCTCATGAATATGCATGAGATACATCTGCATACCATGGGGGTGGCGCATAGAAATGCAGCACAGGCATCTTTATCAGAGGCAGCATGGAACCGGAATGGTGTTTGGCCCTCCAGGACTGCATTTATTTATTTTATTTACTTACTTATTTCTTCTATACCGCCCCTTCCAGTGATCAAGGGCGGTTTACATGGAACAATTTAACAAATTATGTATACTACTGTATACTTTACATTGAACAGAGAACTTTTTAACTTTTTACATGGAATAGATATACATTACATTGAAACAGAGAAACTTTCTAACTTTTTACAAATAATGACAGATGTAAAAATCTGTCCAAACTATTTACATAGGTTATTTACAAATGATTCTATACAGGGGTTTTCAGAATAATCGTGTATCATGTGTATGTGGTGGAATTTATTTCCATTTTTTTCAAGAATTTTGTGTGGGGGGGGGGGGCTGTGTGGGGTTGTCTAGTTGTGGTTTAGGGAGTTCTGAGTTGGTGTGTGGATGGTGTGGGATAGAGCTTGGGGGTACAGAGCTTGGGGGGTACAGAGCTTGGGGGTACAGAGCTTGAGGGGTAGGGGATTTGGAAATGTTCAGAGAATAGGTAAGTTTTGAGTTCCTTCCGAAATTGGGCGAGGTCTTTTATGGTGCGGAGGTCTAGTGGGAGATCATTCCAGAGTATAGGGGCAGTGAATGTGAAGGCTCTGTCACTTGTGGATTTTTTTGTCTTCTTGAATGATTTTGGTAGATCAAGTGAGTGGGCTGCATTTTGTCTGCGAGCTCTTGATTCAGATGGGGTCTGTAGTAATGTTGATAGATGTGATGGGGCGATGTCATTTAGGAGTTTGAAAGTTGTTAGGAGAATTTTGTATCTAATACGGCTGTTTATGGGGAGCCAATGTAGTTCTAGGAGTATAGGAGTCACATGGTCTGTTAGACGAGCTTTGGTAGTTACTTTTGCACAGATGTTCTGGGCTCTTTGTAATAGGTATGTGTTTTTCTGTGGTAGGCCAATCAGGAGACTGTTGCAATAATCGAAATGGGGTGTGATGAGTGTATTGACAACTGATCTAAAGTCATGTGTATCCAAGAGGGGCCTTAGGTGTTGTATGGTTTTGAGTTTAAGGAATATGGTTCTTACTGTCTTCTTTATGTGAGGTAGCATGGTGAGAGTATGATCTATTATTACACCTAAGTATTTTACCTCTTTTTTAACGGGTATAGAGGTGTTATTGATTGAGATCGTTGTTGGAAAAGTGTCCTCAGTCACAGGTGTTCTTGTAACGAACATTGCTTCCGTTTTTTTGAGATTAATGCTGAGGGAGACTCTGCTCTAGGTAATGTGCATGTTTATGGTGCCCGTGCTCTGTAGGGTAAAATGTAGGTGTCTTGGGCATGTTTATGTCATCTGCACTAAAGGTGCTGTCTGTATTAGCACGTTGAAGTAGTGGGTAAAATATGGGGACTGGGTTGACAGGAACTACAGCTGGGACTTGAACCTGTGACCCTCTGCTTCTGAATACACTGGTTTTGTGCACTGCACCACCTTGTTGTCACAGAGTCAATACATTCCTTGGTGATACCATGACTGTTCGTCAGATGGGGCCCGTCTATTGCAGTACACGGCACCCACCTACACAGGGCTAGGCCACGGTCTGCTCTGGGTCTGCCACGGTCTGCTCTGGGCAGCTGCCACTGCCCCCTCCACCACCAGTATCCCTCAGCCACCATGCTGACATGCCCTTCTGCTGGTGGTGCTGGTGGTGCGCAGTCTCAGGCCATCCAGTGTGCATGTAGGCGGCTGCCTATGGTGTGGGTTCTGGGGTAGGGGTGCCTGCATAGACGTCCACGCTCCCCCCAGCCCTGCCTGCCAATGTTCCATGCCTTTGGGGGTAGCTGTTGGGTACTATCCCATGTGACACTGTGGGAAACACGCTCATGCCCATGTTGGGCCTTCAGCAGTTGCTGTCTGGCTGCTCTGCTGTTTCAGCATTCGTATGGGCCACCTAGGCATCACCCTAGTCCACACTGTGGCCCAGCTCCACCACAGCATGTGCCGCTTGCGGCCCTCTGTATCCCCTTCTCCGGCATCTGTCCAGTTGCCATTCCGACATGCTTGCCCTGATGTTGCAGGACATGTGCACGCCATAGGAACCCTGTCCGATTGTGGGGGATACCCTGAGCAGCGCTATTTCACTGTGGGCTCCTTCACCTTGTATGGGGACAGAGTATAGACCCTTCCACGATTTATATCTTTTCTATGGAGCTTACTCGGGGGGGAGCGGTTGATGTTTCTCATTGATACCACTATTGGCCAGCTTGGTTATGGGTTTTTTTCAGTTTGTTGGGGTCATTTTCAGTGTTTCTGTGCCCTTTTGTTCTGTGCACATGTATCACACTTATCACTTTTTTTTTGTTTCCTGCCTGGGCTGTATATTGCTGACGCTGATATGGTCTCTCTCCCCTGTAATGTGCATTTAACGGCAGGTTTTCATTCGCGTTGGAATTCAGCTCTTTAGATCAGCGCGTTAGTGTGAAGGGAGCCTCTCCCCGCCCACTCTCCGCCCACTGACCCCTTCTCTCCACCCTCTCTCCACCTTCTGCGGTGTTTTACCGTGCCGCGGGGCATTACGATCATTAGCGCATCATAACGCGCGTTATGTAACATTAACGATCGTAAGCGCAGCATAACACGCGTTATGATGCGCTTACGATCGTTAATGTTACATAACGCGTGTTATGTACAATTACCGCAGTTTAGTAAGCATACCCCAAAGTGTATTTACAAAATTACACAAATTGTAAGATGTCCAATGTAATATACTTAATTTTATGTCCCTGTAATCTGGTATACATTGGCAAAACTATAAGAGAGGTTTGTACACGCATCGTTGAGCACCGGAGCTGTATCCAGAGGAAAATTTTAGATAAACCTCTACTTTCACATTGGGTCTCAGCAAGTCACAAAATCAGTGATTTAAAGTACCTAGTTTTAAAAAAAGCTACGTTACATTGGAGAGGAGGTGATATTAATAAGGCCTTATTAAAACTTGAGCAACGATATATTTATGAATTCAATAGTATGGAACTAAATGGTCTTAATCAAGAAACAGATCTTTCCGTGTTTCTGTAGACGAATAATCTTTTAAGCATTTCTCACATCAGTCAGCAGTAGTGCTGTATGTGTGCAGACTCCTTTCAGGGGTCTTATTACAGCACTAATGTCATCTCTGCTAGTATTGATATCATTATTTTAAGGTGTTCTTCACTGTGGGTCCTAAGATAAGGCATACAGTTACCATAAACTCATATAATGTCATATTGCAATTCCGCGGAAAAATAATCAATTTTCTGATTAGGTTATTAGTTTCTAGTTCTCATTGATTTAAAACGAATAATAAATAGCAGTATATATATATATATATATATATATATATATAAATATGGAAAGACTTTTTAATACTTTACATAAACATTATTTAAGAAATTAATGCATATAGTTGATATCTCGCTTTTCACATTCACAGTTTTAATATGTTTTGTTTACATTGACTGTTAGAAACTGATGCGTCTTCACACGGAGCAAAGTAATGCGATTGGTGCAGGACAGTTCCAGCAACTTTAGTTAGTTATTCTCTCACATTATTGCGTGTCCGTTTTCAGAGTTTTAGCTTAGCAATTCTTTAGTTTGCCCCTTTTTTTATTATTGCATCTTTTTATCATTGTATTTCTCATATTACTATTTTTTATGGACATATTTTAGTTTATGTTTTTTGGATGTATTATGACCCTGTATATCACTACTATTACATTACAGCATATGTACAACATTGAATCTTCCCCGAGAGACAATATGGGAGACAATGCCTCTTACACCTTCAATTTGTTCACTGTTGCAAGATTTTTACATCGTTTTTTTTCTCACGAACGACATCTCCACCCACCATTTAGTCTCCTCCCTTTTGGCGCGAGTGTCGGCGTTGTTATAAATTAGCAGTTAGTCAGTCAGGTTTTCTTTGCACGTCTCTGAAGCAGAATTAGTGACAGTGCTCTTTCAATTATAAAGGTAGGACTGTTAGCATGACTTTTAATTTAAAATATGATGAAATGCTTTGCACGGTTTCAGCACCATCTCTGTCAGCATTGATATCATTTTTTTAAGGTGTTCTTCACTATGGGTCCCTAGATAAGGCATACAGTTACCACAAACTTATATACTGTCATATAGCAATTTCGCGGAAAAATAATCAATTTCCTGATTAGGTTATTAGTTTTTTAGTTTTCATTGTTTTAAAATGAATAATAAATAGCAGTATATATATATATATCGTTTAAGAAATTAATGTATAAAGTTGACATCTCACTTTTCACATTCACAGTTTTAATATGTTTCGTTTATAGTGACCATTAGAAGCCAATGCATCTTCACACGGAGCAAAATAATGTGATCGGTGCAGGACAGCTCCAGCACCTTTAGCTTAGGTATCTCTCATAGAAACATAGAAACATGATGACAGAAAAAGACCACATGGCCTATCTAGTCTGTACTTCCATAACAACAACTACAACAGTCCACTTTTTACCTTTAGAGATCCTCTGTGTTGGTCCCATGCTTTTTTAAATTCAGTTACTGTCCTCATCTCTACCACCTCCACTGGGAGACTATTCCACGGATCCACTACTCTTTCTGTAAAGAAATATTTCCGCATATCACGACTGAATCTGTCTCCCTTCACCCTCATCCCATGTCCCCTCATAGCAGAACTTGCTTTCAATTGAAAGAGGCTCTCTCCCTGAACATTTATGCCACGGAGGTATTTAAACATCTAAATCATATCACCTCTATCCCGCCTTTCCTCTAAGGTGTACATATTAAGATCCTTAAGTCTGTCCTCATATGCTTTATAATGAAGCCCATTAATCATTTTAGTAGCCACCCTCTGCACCGACTCCATCCTGTTCACATCCTTTTGAAGGTGCGGTCTCCAGAATTGCACACCATACTCCAAATGAGGTCGCACCAAAGACTTATACAGAGGCATTATCACCTCCTTTTTTCTGCTAGCCATTCCTCTCCGTATGCACCCAAGCATCTGTCTAGCTTTTGCCATCGCCTTTTCTACCTGTTTAGCTATTTTAAGATCATCAGACACAACCACGCCTAGGTCCCGCTCTTCTTTAGTGGACAAAAGTACTTCACCTCCTATACTGTATTGCTCCCTTGGATTGCTGAAGCCCAAATGCATGACCTTACATTTTTTAACATTAAATCCCAGCTGCCAAATTCTAGTCCATTCTTCAAGCTTAGCTAGATCCCTCCTCATGTTATCTACACCTTCCTGGGTGTCTACTCTATTGCAGATTTTGGTAACATCTGCAAAGAGGCGAACCTTACCCGACAGCCCTTCCGCTATATCACTAACAAAGATGTTAAAAAGAATCGTACCAAGGACAGATCCATGGGGCACACCACTGGTAACATCCTTCTCCTCAGAGTGAGCTCCATTTACTTGTACTCTTTGTCGCCTCCCACCCAACCAATTTCTAACCAAGCAGTAACTTTAGGGTCCATCCCTAGGGTGCTCAGTTTGTTTATAAGTCGCCTGTGAGGAACAGTGTCAAAGGCTTTACTGAAATCTAAATACACCACATCTAGAGCTCTCCCTCGGTCCAACTCCCTGGTCACCCAGTCAAAGAAATCAATCAGATTTGTCTGACAAGACCTGCCTCTGGTGAATCCATGCTGCCTCGGATCCTGTAATCCGCTGGACTCCAGAAACCTCACTATTTCTCTTTCAGCAGCGTTTCCAATAATTTACTCACCACCGAAGTTAAACTAACCGGCCTGTAGTTTTCAACCACATCCTTACTTCCGTTTTTGTGTAAAGGCACCACATGAGCCTCTCTCCAGTCCTTTGGCACCACTCCTGACTCCAACGAGGCATTGAAAAGGTCATTCAGTGGAGTTGCTAGAACGTCCCCAAGTTCCCTCAGTATTCTAGGGTGTATCCCATCCAGTCCCATCGCTTTGTCTACTTTAAATTGAGCTAGTTTCTCACATACACAGTCTTCTGAAAATTGTTCAAGATGTCCCTCGCTTCTGTTCTTATTTGTGGGTGTTTTCTGAGGTCCTGCTCCTGGTTCTTCATCTGTGAACACAGAACAAAAATATTTTTTAAGCAATTCCGCTTTATCCTTATCAGCTTCTACATACCACTTTTGCCCTTCCTCTTCTCACTAATATATCTGAAAAATGTCTTATCCCCCATTTTATTGCATTAGCTATTTCCTCTTCCTTTTGAATCTTTGCCTTCTTGACTACTTTGCTAGCTTCTCTAAGTTTTTCCAAATACAGATGCCTGTCTTCCTCTCTCTGTGATCTCTTGTATTTCATGAAGGCCTCCCTCTTTTTCTTCACTTTTTCAGCTACTTCCTTCGAAAACCATTGCGGTCTCCTGTTCCTTTTGCCTTTATTTACCATTTTAACAAAAAGGTTGGTTGCCCTTAAAATACCCCCTTTCAGTTTTGCCCACTGTTTTTCTACATCCCCCAGCTGTTCCCATCCCCCTAACGACTCCCTGAGGTATTGGCCCATCTTCGCAAAGTTAGTCTTCCTAAAGTCTAAGATCCTCACCTTGGAATGGATTCTAACAGCCCTAGTCCTAATACTGAACCACACCATCTGGTGATCACTGGATGCAAAATGATCTCCCACTACAACATCAGAAACACTTTCACCATTGGTAAGCACCAAGTCCAGTATGGCCCCTTCACGTGTGGGGTCTCTTACCAATTGCCTGAATAGTTCTCCTTGTAGAGAATCCAGGATCTCCTTACTTCTAGATGATACTGCAGCAGGAATGTGCCAATCAACATCTGGCATATTGAAATCTCCTATCAGTAGCACTTCCCCTTTCCTAGCAATGCTGCGTATGTCTTCAATTAACTCTCTGTCCACCTCTTCCTCTTGTGAGGGAGGTCTGTATATCACACCAATGCAAATAGATTTCTCTTTCCCTCTTTCTAGTTTAACCCACAATGCCTCCTCTCTCCCTTTTAAGTTCTGTAATTCCAAAGCTTTAATAGTAGTTTTTACATATAGTGCCACTCCTCCTCCCCTTCTTCCTACCCTGTCCTTTCTGAATAAAGTATAGCCAGGTATAGTTACATCCCAGTCATGGTTTTCTGTGAACCATGTTTCTGTAACTGCCACTAAATCCAAGTCAGCCACTCCCACCAAAGCTTCAACTTCAGGGATCTTATTTCCCATGCTACGGGCATTAATACACACTGCTTTCCATATGTTACCCCTGTTACCCATTTCCATAAAGGTATTTAATGTATCACCTACCTGGGGGCTTTTACTTACCTGGGAGCTTTCTTCACCCATCCCCAACGAATCTAGTTTAAAGCCCTCTTCAGTAGATTAGCCAGTCTACAACTGAAGATGCGTTGACCTTTCTTGGACAGATGGATGCCATCTCTGCTCTGCAACCCTTGGAACAGCATCCCATGGTCTAGGAAACCAAAACGCTCTTGATGACATGGAGGCTCCGTCGGCATCAATGTCACCCATATGTGAGGACTGACTTCCTGCATGTTCCTGGAGAAAAACTGTTAAATAAATAAATGAAAGAAATGAGAGAGAGCACCGGTATGTCCTTAAAGAGCTTCTTAATAAACTCAAAGAATTTTTCATGCTTTTGTTCATGACCCTGCAAAAATGCAATGTGTGCCTTCAAGTCAATGCTGACCTAGCAGCTTCTGGGGTTTTTTGGCAGTGTGACCGGAAGTAGATTGCCAGACCTTTCTCCCGAGGCAATGCAAGGTTAAGTGACTTGCCCAAGGCCACAAGGAGTGCTAGTGAGAATCAATCCCTGGTCTCTTGGATACCAAACTAGTGCTCTAACCACTAGGCCAGTCCTCCACCCTGCAATTTGGTGCAATACATGAATAGGACATGGATGAGAAATAATCTGCTTTTGTAACTACTTCTGGCTGTTATTTCAATTGACTGTACTTTCTGCACAAAGAACCATTCTGACTGTGAAAACTCCTTGTTCAAAGGTATTGCATAATTGCTTACCTGTAACAGAGGTTGTCTGTAAACAACAGGGGTATTGCAGTCACACGCAATGGTGAAGTCCCTGGACTGAGCCTTGAGCAGATCTCCCATAGAACAGAGAAGCTTTGTATCTTCACTGAGCATGTGTACCTGCTTCCTGCCTACCTGTGCTGAGAGAATCAATTTGTATCTGAGCTGTAGGGCTGGTACCCCTGCAATTCTACATGCAAATCTCCGGCCTGCTCAGCAGCTCAGGCCTGAACCAAACTGAACAGACAAGATGGATAAACTACAGGGTAAACTATTTAAGACTAATAAAAGAAAATATTTTTTCACTCAACGTGTAATCAAACTCTGGAATTTGTTACCGGAGGATGTAGTAAAGGCTGTTAGTGTAGCTGGGTTTAAAAAAGGTTTGGACAAGTTCCTGGAGGAAAGGTCCATAAACCATTATTAAGAAGGGACCCAGGATATCAATGCTTGAACCAATACAAGCATTGTGGAACCTGTGTCCCTTGGGGAAACTGCTAGGTACGTATGACCTAGATTGGACACTGTTGGAAACAGAATACTGGGCTTGATGGACCTTGGTCTGACCCAGTATGGCATATCTTATGTTCTTATGTTCTTATGACACCATCCACGCAGTCATGCATTCATCTCCAGGATGTGAGCCTCTCTGCCTTGGCCTTTACCCTCAACAGGGAGGATTGAAGAGAACACCACCTGTGCACCTAACTGCTTCACCCTCTGTCCCAGAGCCATGAAGTCACTTTTGATACGTTCCGAGGTATATCTGGCAGTATCATTTGTTCCAACATGGATTAGCACCCAGTCAGTGGGCTTGATGAGTCTCAGCAAACTCTCCATAACATCTTGGATTTTGGCACCAGGCAGACAGCATACCTCTCTGGACATCAAGTCTGGTCGGCAGATGGATGCCTCAGTACCCCTCACAAGAGAGTCTCCAACCACCACTACCCTTCGTTTCCTTCTGGTCACTGATTCTGCAACTTTGGGGTACTTGAACTATAGTTCTTCCCTTTCCAGGGAAGCTTTCACCTCCTCCACTTCCAGGGCTGCATAATGGTTCTTCAATTCAAGGGCTGGAGAAGTTGGATTGGTGATTTTGCAGGCCCTGGTGACTTGTGTCCAACCATCGACATTCTGTTGGCACCCATCTTCTCCTGTGCTGGAAAGCTTGGTTGTTGCAAGAAGCATCTCATCAATGTACTTCTCACTGTCTTGAATGCTCCTCAGCCTCGTCACCTCCTCTCTGAGTTCCTCCACTTATTTCCTCAGAGCTTCAGCATGCAGGCAGCCTGCACATGGAACCGGTCCTTCAACTGGCATTAGGACCTCTGTCTGGACCGAGGCAGAAGCTGTAACGGGGGCAACAGTTTTAGCAATATGATTTTTCCCAGCCATTCTTCTGTTCGTGGAGCTTAGGTAAATGTTAAAGCAAAAGAGAGAGATCTACCAAGTACCAGCCGGTTTTGCAGCTGTCCTTTCAGAGAAAAAGCAGTTAAATCTCTTTCTCTTGTGGTTTCTCATTTAGACTATTGCAATGCTTCTCTGGCTGGCCTTCCTTTCTCACAGCTTCGTCGTCTTCAACTAGTTCACCATACTGCTGCTCGTCTTCTGACCAATTCTTCCTGTTCTGTTCATATCACTCCTCTTCTTATTCGTCTACACTGGCTGCCTATCCCTTTCCGTATTCAATATAAGGTTTTGATTTTTGTTCACAAGGCTTTGTACACTGGTGTTCCGCTTTATCTCTCTGATTTGGTGCACTTTCATTGTCCCTCTAGAGCACTTCGGGCGATTCACGCTAACCGTCTTTTTCTTCCACCTCCTTCTAGGGCTCATCTTGAATCAACACGTTCTTCCGCCTTTTTCTCCTTGGTCCCCGTCTTTGGAATTCACTCCCCCTTGCTCTACGTCTCGAGTCGTCCTTTAGCTCTTTCAAGGCTTCCCTCAAAACTCACCTCTTCTGTACTGCTTTTGATCTCCCTTCCCTTCCTGCCCATAGCTGACTGGTCCCTATCTCTGATTTTCTTATTCTACTCTCTGCTGTCTCTTTTATGAATAATTGGCGTTCCTTTCTGTTTCCTCAGTAGCCTCATTTTATTGTACACCGCTGTATGCCTTTTGGTTTAGGCGGTATAAAAAGTTTTATAATAAAGATAAAGATAAAGATAATTATATTCAAAATGTGCTGGTCCAATTCTCTGTGATTTGTTAAAGGGGGAGGTGCCCTATAAAGCAAGACTACTCACTAGGGGTGGGTGGGAGTCGGGGTGGGTAGGGAGGGAACTAACACCTGATTAGGTGTTAGCAGTTTCTAAACCTGAGGATGTTACTGGAGTTCAGCAACCTACTGTGCTCAAGGAAAGTTCCCCTAAAGCACCAAGAAGAAAGTAACCTTGCTTTAAAAAATATACAAAAAAACCTTTTAAGAACTCCCAGTCAGAGAGCTAGCAATGTAATATAATAAAACAAACAAACCCTCAAATCCTTACTGTTTGTTGATCTGTGGAGCCCTGGTTAGGAAAGCCTCAACAGGGCAGGGCACTGGAGCCTTTTAGGCAGGCTTCAACTGCACTCAGGAAACAGACCCACTAACTCCTGATTAGGTGTTAGCAGTTTCTAAACCTGAGGAGGTTACTGGAGTTCAGCAACCTACTGTGCTCAAGGAAAGTTCCCCTAAAGCACCAAGAAGAAAGTAACCTTGCTTTAAAAAATATACAAAAAACCCTTTTAAGAGCTCCCAGTCAGAGAGCTAGCAATGTAATATAATAAACAAACAAACCCTCAAATCCTTACTGTTTGATGATCTGTGGAGCCCTGGTTAGGAAAGCCTCAACAGGGCAGGGCACTGGAGCCTTTTATGCAGGCTTCAACTACACTCAGGAAACAGGCCCACTAACTCCTGATTAGGTGTTAGCAGTTTCTAAACCTGAGGAGGTTACTGGAGTTCAGCAACCTACTGTGCTCAAGGAAAGTTGCCCGAAAGCACCAAGAAGAAAGTAACCTTGCTTTAAAAAATATACAAAAAACCCTTTTAAGAGCTCCCAGTCAGAGAGCGAGCAATGTAATATAATAAAACAAACAAACAAACCCTCAAATCCTTACTGTTTGTTGATCTGTGGAGCCCTGGTTAGGAAAGCCTCAACAGGGCAGGGCACTGGAGCCTTTTATGCAGGCTTCAACTGCACTCAGGAAACAGGCCCACTAACTCCTGATTAGGTGTTAGCAGTTTCTAAACCTGAGGAGGTTACTGGAGTTCAGCAACCTACTGTGCTCAAGGAAAGTTCCCCTAAAGCACCAAAAAGGAAGTAACCTTGCTTTAAAAAATATACAAAAACCCTTTTAAGAGCTCCCAGTCAGAGAGCTAGCAATGTAATATAATAAAACAAACAAACAAACACTCAAATCCTTACTGTTTGTTGATCTGTGGAGCCCTGGTTAGGAAAGCCTCAACAGGGCAGGGTAATGAAACCTTTTATGCAGGCTTCAACTGCACTCAGAAAACAGGCCCACTAACTCCTGATTAGGTGTTAGCAGTTTCTAAACCTGAGGATGTTACTGGAGTTCAGCAACCTACTGTGCTCAAGGAAAGTTCCCCTAAAGCACCAAGAAGAAAGTAACCTTGCTTTAAAAAATATACAAAAAAACCTTTTAAGAACTCCCAGTCAGAGAGCTAGCAATGTAATATAATAAAACAAACAAACCCTCAAATCCTTACTGTTTGTTGATCTGTGGAGCCCTGGTTAGGAAAGCCTCAACAGGGCAGGGCACTGGAGCCTTTTAGGCAGGCTTCAACTGCACTCAGGAAACAGACCCACTAACTCCTGATTAGGTGTTAGCAGTTTCTAAACCTGAGGAGGTTACTGGAGTTCAGCAACCTACTGTGCTCAAGGAAAGTTCCCCTAAAGCACCAAGAAGAAAGTAACCTTGCTTTAAAAAATATACAAAAAACCCTTTTAAGAGCTCCCAGTCAGAGAGCTAGCAATGTAATATAATAAAACAAACAAACCCTCAAATCCTTACTGTTTGATGATCTGTGGAGCCCTGGTTAGGAAAGCCTCAACAGGGCAGGGCACTGGAGCCTTTTATGCAGGCTTCAACTACACTCAGGAAACAGGCCCACTAACTCCTGATTAGGTGTTAGCAGTTTCTAAACCTGAGGAGGTTACTGGAGTTCAGCAACCTACTGTGCTCAAGGAAAGTTGCCCGAAAGCACCAAGAAGAAAGTAACCTTGCTTTAAAAAATATACAAAAAACCCTTTTAAGAGCTCCCAGTCAGAGAGCGAGCAATGTAATATAATAAAACAAACAAACAAACCCTCAAATCCTTACTGTTTGTTGATCTGTGGAGCCCTGGTTAGGAAAGCCTCAACAGGGCAGGGCACTGGAGCCTTTTATGCAGGCTTCAACTGCACTCAGGAAACAGGCCCACTAACTCCTGATTAGGTGTTAGCAGTTTCTAAACCTGAGGAGGTTACTGGAGTTCAGCAACCTACTGTGCTCAAGGAAAGTTCCCCTAAAGCACCAAAAAGGAAGTAACCTTGCTTTAAAAAATATACAAAAAACTCTTTTAAGAGCTCCCAGTCAGAGAGCTAGCAATGTAATATAATAAAACAAACAAACAAACACTCAAATCCTTACTGTTTGTTGATCTGTGGAGCCCTGGTTAGGAAAGCCTCAACAGGGCAGGGTAATGAAACCTTTTATGCAGGCTTCAACTGCACTCAGAAAACAGGCCCACTAACTCCTGATTAGGTGTTAGCAGTTTCTAAACCTGAGGAGGTTACTGGAGTTCAGCAACCTACTGTGATCAAGGAAAGTTCCCCTAAAGCACCAAGAAGAAAGTAACCTTGCTTTAAAAAATATACAAAAAACCCTTTTCAGAGCTCCCAGTCAGAGAGCTAGCAAAGTAATATAATAAAACAAACAAACAAACCCTCAAATCCTTACTGTTTGTTGATCTGTGGAGCCCTGGTTAGGAAAGCCTCAACAGGGCAGGGCACTGGAGCCTTTTATGCAGGCTTCAACTGCACTCTGGAAACAGGCCCACCTACTCCTGATTAGGTGTTAGCAGTTTCTAAACCTGAGGAGGTTACTGGAGTTCAGCAACCTACTGTGCTCAAGGAAAGTTCCCCTAAAGCACCAAGAAGAAAGTAACCTTGCTTTAAAAAATATACAAAAAACCATTTTAAGAGCTCCCAGTCAGAGAGCTAGCAATGTAATATAATAAAACAAACAAACAAACCCTCAAATCCTTACTGTTTGTTGATCTGTGGAGCACTGGTTAGGAAAGCCTCAACAGGGCAGGGCACTGGAGCCTTTTATGCAGGCTTCAACTGCACTCAGGAAACAGGCCCACTAACTCCTGATTAGGTGTTAGCAGTTTATAAACCTGAGGAGGTTACTGGAGTTCAGCAACCTACTGTGCTCAAGGAAAGTTCCCCTAAAGCACCAAAAAGAAAGTAACCACATGTCTGGTTTCAGAGCTTTAGTTTAGCTATGACAATTCTTAAAGTAGTTTGCTCTCTTATTATTGCAACTCTCATTTTATTATCTTTTATGGACATATTTTAGCTTATGTTTTTTAGATGTAAAATGACCCTGTACATCACCATCATTGCATTACAGTATATACACAATATCGAATTTTCCTCGAGAGACAATATGGGAGATAATGCCCCTTAGACCTTTAGTTTGTTTTCTGTTGTAAGATTTTTACATTGTTTTTTCTCACGAACGACAGCTCCACCCACCATCTAGACTCCTCCCCTTTTGGCGAGAGTGTCGGCGTTGTTATAATTTAGCAGTTAGTCAGTCAGGCTTCCTTTGCATGTCTCTGAAGCAGAATTACTGACAGTGTTCTTTTCAGTTCTAAAGGTAGGACTGTTTGCATAACTTTTAATTTAAAATATGATGGAATGCTTTGCATGGTTTTAGCACATTTAATTTATAATATTAAGAAGCATTAGTATTCCTCCCCTTTTTATCAGTGTTATAGCAGAGGTTTTTTCCTGAACCTTGCAGGTTGATGGTATTAACCACTCGAGTCCATTGGCTCAGGTCAGTCTCACTTTTAGCATGTATCCCTCTAAATATCAAATATCAAATATCAAACTGGATTCTAGGAGATTTCAACCTCCCATCACTCCACCCCAGTCACGCCACTGCCCTTCTAAAAGTGATTAATGATCTGGGATACAGACAAATTATCAACAAACCCACCCACACTAAAGGGAACATACTCGACATGATTTTTGCCCCCCTGTCAGTACAAGAACCAAATGAAGAACTTGTGACATCTCTTACCTCCGTACCATGGTCAGATCACAAACTAATCAATTTCACTATACCCATCAATAACAGCTCACTTCTCAACAATAGAACTCTAAGCAACGCAACAAACAAAACTACTCGAAATTTCAGAGCCTTCAATAAAGATCTCATACTTGCAGAAACTCTCCCTCTATACAACAATGCAACTCTCAACCTAGACAATTTAATCACCTCGTGGAATAATAGTCTTAGCTCTATTGCGCAAAAACCAACCAAGAACAATTTCGCAAAGAAAAGAAAACATTCTCCATGGTTCTCACCAGAACTACGTGTCTCCCGCTCACATTTACGGAAACTTGAAAAAGATGGAGACGGTCCCACTCCGCTGAAGACCAGTCAGCCTACAGAACGCACCTTACAATCTACAGAGAAGCTATCCTAACAAATATGAAACAATACCACACCGACATTCTCAAAAGATCACTAAACAAACCACGTGACCTTTTCGAACTAGTTAAATCATTCTCTAAGGAACCATCCCCATGTCAACCTGAAGAGATCCACCCACAGGAGTATGCCAACCATTTACAATCCAAGCTACTTCAAACTGACAAAATTTCTACGTTCATAGCACAAGACACCTCTAGTCTGACATCCCTTTCTAAGTTCTCCACTCCATCCAAGAAACTCGTGGAAGATACTATTGCGGCCCTCAATACCACAACTGCACAAACTGACCCCTGCCCCGCATATTGGATTAAAAATTTACGAACAGAACTCAGCCCACTGATCACAAAAATGATGAACTTATCATTCACAACTGGATCCTTTCCTGCAGCACTCAAGCGAACATCCATCAGACCCCTTCTGAAGAACCATAAACTTGACCCAAGCAATGTAGAATCCTACAGACCCATTGCCAGTATTCCGCTTCTAGCCAAAATAATTGAAAAGGAAGCACAAAGGCAAATTCTAGATCATATAGATACAGCCTCCCCACTAGACCATCGCCAACACGGCTTCAGGGAATACCATGGCGTCGAAACCCTACTTACCTCCCTCTTCAATAAAATCGTCACTGGTATCGACAACATCCGCCGAGGTTTCGCCCTCATTTTCATAGACATCGCAGCAGCCTTTGACTCTGTACACCATGGTCTGCTAGTAGAACGACTAAAGGAAAGGGGCATAAATGGCGTCGCCCTCGACTGGTGCAGGTCGTACCTTGATGACAGATGGCAGCATGTAAAATCAGGATCTGGATCTTCCGAACCCTTCCATCAACGACAGGGCGTTCCTCAAGGGTCGTCCCTATCATCTCTATTATTTAACATTTACATGCAACCCATTTTCAACATTATTGGATCATTCAATGTCGACTGCTTAATATACGCTGATGACACCCTCCTCTTCATGCCATTCTCCACAGAGCAAATGGACCTCTCGCCACTCATTGAATGTTTCAACGCAGTCTCCGAATGGCTTCTGTCCCAAAATCTTAGGATCCAACACAAAAAGTCTGAGGTTCTATTCATCACCAGAGACCAGAGTTTCTGCCCTCCACCCCATATAAAGGTTAAAGAAGCTGAGCTCCAAACCAAATCAACAATTCGGTACTTAGGGGTCACCCTCGATCAACGTTTAGACATGAAAACCCACATATCCAACATAGTCAAAGCCATATATTTCAAAATCCGATCCCTCAGACATCTGAAATCCATCCTAAACCCCGAAGATTTCCGGACAATTTACCAATCACTTATCTTACCACACTTCGACTTTGCCAACGCTATTCTTCAAGGTCTCCCTCAGTCAACACTCAATCCGTTGCAACTTGCCATGAATACCACTGCCAGAGTCTTAGTGGGAGCTACAAGATACGACCATGTAACGCCTATCCTAATACAACTCCATTGGCTCCCCATACAAGGAAGGCTCATATTCAAATCTTTGCTACTCACTTTCAAATCCATTCATGGCATCACCTCCCCCTCACTAACTGGCATCATTCAGCTCATCCCTACCAACAGAACAAGGAGATCCACATCTACAAATGCGCTAGTAATCCCAAAGGCATCAACAAAATACACAAGCGAAACATCTAACAGGGCTTTCAGTATCTATGCCCCAAAATGTTGGAACGCATTACCACCAGGCATCCGTGCAATTACTGACTTAACACAATTCAGAAAGGCTCTCAAATTCCATTTATTTACACAGTACTACCAGATTAACTCAACCCCTACCTAATTGCCTCTCCTCTTACTTCCCCGTAATAACATCTCAACATTAGCACACAACCTCACTATACACATGTAACTCCCCAAATTCTTAGCACTTCGATCTTATTGTACATATGTAATTAGTTCAGTTTGTATCCCCCAGTTATCCAAGTTGCCACCCCTGTTCTCTGTAATGACAAACATGGTATCCAAGTTGTTACTCCTGTTCTATGTAAAACCAAACAGTCTGTTATGGTCATTTTGTTGTATGTAAACCGCGCTGATATATAGTGCGGTATATAAGAAACTGTAATAAATAATAAATAATAATAAAAATAATAAATACACATTATGAGTTAAGTACATTTGACACGTCTCTGCCACTAGTTTAGCACACTATCATGTTGTCATATTTTTTAAGTACATAAGGGATTAACATTATATTAACCAATATCTTAACCATACAATTGTTTTTTAACAGAAAAACATTACATATGGATTGTAACCCGAAGATAGCATGACTTTATCAAAGATTTATCTTCATTTGTGCTATGATAAGCTGCATTGTATTATCATATGAGAGCTGAATATATATTTTTACATGATATCAATATGTGTAAAAAATATTGTAGCCACTCTTAAGACTACACCATCACATTTTCTTAGTAGATACAATTTTTTAGTTGATAATTTTTCAGTTGATATGTTTGTTTGTATATCTTCATTAATTCATGGTTTCATGTCTCTATGTCCTGTGTTTGGAACACAGATTTTATTATGAAAATTTTAATTTAGATTATGTCACGTTTTTGCATATATGAACATAATCAAGAATATTTGTATGGGGTTTTATTTTTATTTCATTTCATTATTTACATGTATACTTATTTAAATTTATTTATGTTTTTAAGTTGTGTACCCCCTGAAGAAGGCATACGTGCCGAAACGCGTTGGGGTTTTTCATGAATAAACATCCGTTTACCATCCATTCCTGATTTCGTCTCTTGCTTCTTGTGTATCCTGGTTGGTGTTGCAAGAGCGCTGCTCCTTGTTGTGTTTTTTCAGAGAGAGGTCACGTGACAGGAGAGCATCACCCTGGTGTGGCAGGAAGTGATCCTGTAACTAGTCCTCCAGATGATGTAAAACCCTCTCGCACCGAGGAAGTTTCACCAGGGCCATGTGCCCATAAGGGAAGGGTTAGGACAGCCGTTATAGTTGGTGATTCGATAATTCGGTATGTAGATAGCTGGGTGGCTGGTGGACGTGAGGATCGCCTGGTAACATGCCTGCCTGGTGCAAAGGTAGCAGACCTCACGCGCCACCTACTGCCCCTTTCACCCCTCTATCATCTAACAGTCCAATTGACTCTCTAACAGGCCTTTTGATACGAATGTACTTGAAAAAGTATTTATTTTGTGTTTTTGCTTCCGTAGCAAGTTCCTTCTCAAATTCTCGCTTTGCCTGCCTTATCAATGCTTTGCATTTAACTTGCCAGTGCTTGTGCTGTTTCCAGTTTTTGTCGTTTGGCTCTTTTTTCCATTTCCTGAAAGATGCCTTTTTGGCAGCTTTTTTGGACAAGTGCAAAGTTATGCACATAAGGAAGAACAACCCAAACTATGGTTACACAATGCAAGGTTCCACATTGGGAACCACCACCCAGGAAAAAGTTTTAGGCGTCATTGTGGATAACATGTTAAAACCATCGGCCCAGTGTGCAGCGGCAGCCAAGAGAGCAAATAGAATGCTAGGTATCATAAGGAAAGGAGGCCAACCTAAACAGTCACCATGATGCAACGCACATAGAAACATAGAAACATAGAAATATGATGACAGAAAAAGACCACATAGCCTATCTAATCTGTCCTTCCATATCAACAACTACAACAGTCCCCTTTTTACCTTTAGAGATCCTCTGTGTTTGTCCCATGCTTTTTTGAATTCAGTTACTGTCCTCATCTCTACCACCTCCACTGGGAGACTATTCCACGGATCCACTACTCTTTCCGTAAAGAAATATTTCCGCATATCACTCCTGAATCTATCTCCCTTCACCCTCATCCCATGTCCCCTCGTAGCAGAACTTGCTTTCAATTGAAAGAGGGTCTCCCCCTGAACATTTATGCCACAAAGGTATTTAAACATCTCAATCATATCACTTCTATCCCGCCTTTCCTCTAAGGTGTACATATTAAGATCCTTCAGTCTGTTCTCATATGCTTTATAATGAAGACCACTAATCATTTTAGTAGCCAACCTCTGCACCGACTCCATCCTTCAGAAACTGTCATTGAGAACCTGTTTCTTTGTATCGACTGAAAAGTGTGCTTTTGATTCGTATGGGCTGGTGTGCAGAGGGACTGCTTTTTGCTATTTCATGTTTTTTACCATTGTTCCGCATTGATTGGCCAATTTGTTTAACTACTGTGGGAATTCCCATGATGTCTGTTTGGCTTTATATAGCGCATGCTCGGCATTTTTTTTGTCTGGCTGTTTCCTCTGTACGTCGCCCTTTGTGGCATTTATATCTACAGTTCCCTCTGAGCGGTGTGTGTAGCGATTTAATATTCTCTTTAATTTCCTTGGTGCAATCTTTTTTGTTTTTTTGTCCTAACTGATTCTGTTTTATGTTCTGCAGTTTTTTGTAGCTGAAATAATGACCGACGAACTCTTTCAGTCCTGTGCTCCCTGAAGAAGCCTTATGGCGAAACACCTTGTGTTGGAGTGCTTATAGCAGACTGAGATATGTATTTTGCAACTGAAATACACCACGGGCTGGAATATCCTCCTTGCTGTCATCTCTGCCAACATTCTAAGCTAAGTTGCTACTGCTTATGATTTTACTGTGTGAATTCTGCAGAGTGTTGTTTTTTATTATATCCATAGTTATGGACTATTTGTTGATGTGGATATTTAAGTGTATTACACTTTCATTCAAGGAGCTTACACCATAGATAGTAACAGGAGCCTCAGCACAGGATATGCGGCTATTTCGGATTTCTCAACACTAAGCTCATGCCTGCATACAACCTGATTTGTCATATGTAAGGTACCCAAGCAGTGTTTAAATTTTTTAGATGCATTTAAAATAAGAGAAACACTTAGCTCTATCACATAGTGGTATGAACTCCAAGAAAAGAATACGCTGCTGAAGAATATTGACTCGTGTTTCGCCCTACCATGAAGGCTGCGTCAGGACAGAGTCAAACAGCATGGACAAACATTCCCTTTGAATAAAAATTGGATCCTCACTAATGGTTATTTTAAAGAGCGGTAGAATGACGTTTAAACAAACTTCCACCAATCGCTCTAAATTGCTGTCATCCAAACCAATGATTCATTTAAGCCAATTGGTTGTACTGAGTTCAACGTGGCATTTTTGTTTCTCTTATTTTGGCCATCTTGATATGGTTCATTATAAACTCTCCCTCTTAGTGTGAGCTGTTTTAGTGGGTAAGAGAAGCAGCTGTGGAAGAAAAACAATCTAGGAAAAGCAGAGCGACTGCACGGTAATTTAGTAGACAGCAGAGGTCAGGAAGGAGATGCAACATCGAGGTATAAAAGGGGAAGGAGCCTATCTACCGCGTCAGAAGAAGAAAGCTGAGATTGTGGAGTTGGTGTCTACGGTGAATTTTAATGTTCTGGACGTTACTGGTCTTATTGAGGACACTGGGGGAGAGGGTTCTTCTGTTACTTCATCAACATTGTTGGTTCAATGCGCATTAATATCCGATAAAGATTGGCTTCTCAAAATGTTTTTCAAAAAACAACTTGAAACCTTTTTGGGTTTCAAGTTGTCAATGTTTCCAGATTTAGTTAGGGAAACCCAAAGGAGGAGGAAGCAATTTGTGCTCTATAAATCTGGTGTCTTGCAAATAGGTGGGACCTTTTTTCTATGATATCCCTGCCGATGTTTAGTGTTTTACAATGATTTAAAATATGTTTTTTCTGATCCAAATGATTTAAATGCTTTCATTAATGCTAGACTATCTGCTGTGGTTTTGCCCAAGTAATGCTGGCTGCTATAACATCATAATATCTGTGTATGTCCTCTTTGATATGAGCTGAGGTCACCTGCAGTCATCCGGATTCTTTTTGTATTTTTATTACCTTTTTTTTTTATTTTGGTCAAAGGCTCTGATTTGGCTAAAATATTCTTTTCTTTTCCCCCCATTATATCGAACTACAATTGTGTATGATTAAATTGTTTTTCCTTTTTGTTACTTCTTGTATTGATCACTGTCATACTCAATAATCTGTGCAAGGAATATTTGTTCTTTTGCTGTATTAATGAAAATTACATAAATAAAAAATAAAAAAAAGGGGAAGGAGCCTGGTAACAGACAAGTGGAGGCGTGAATAAGAGCATGGATGAAATGGACTAAGTATGAACCAACTGGAAAGACAAGCGGAAAACCTGGAACTAGACTGAAGGAAGAGAAAGGAGTTTATGGAAATCTGGAGATAACTTAGAGAAGGGCATGCATGATGTGATAAACTGTGAGATGGTGCATTTTAAATCTAATGGTGATGTGCGGCTTTATTATCAAGAATAAAAGCTAAATTGGGACTAGTGTACAGTCAGCAGCGATTAGGATAGATGTATTACAGCACATTATATAAAGTACTTTCAAACGCTTCTTAGTACACAAAATAATGGCTAAGAGTGATACATGGGTTCATTTCTAGCTCTATTAAGTATTTTCTTTGACATTATTAGGCATAGAATATATGGATGTGTATCTAAATAAACCAGTAAAAGATGCTGAAACAAAATTAGCTATGTTTTCTGACAAAATACATATTTTTCATATTTTTCTGTGTGCTAAGAGCATTTGAACAGATCAAGTGAAATCTTCATAGGATGCAATATCTTTTAAAGGACCAGCAAGAAATACATTGTAAACCGGGGGGTTTTCATGGTGCTTTCAAGTTATCATAGTTTACAAAAATTCTACGGGTCAATTTGCAACCACCACAATCAGGCACAGCATTTAGACTATTGTATATATATTCAGTTTTACTGTCCAGACAACAAGTGGTTTTGACTATTCATGGGACACGGTGACCACATGGTCAGCCACTCTCCATTTTAGCAAAGCGGTTTAATTTAGGACAGCCAATGGAGAGAATGGGGGAGAGGCACCAGGGTGTCCTATATGAATTTTCAGTGGCACTATATGGATCGCGCCACTAAAAATTCATGGATAGAGCATTCTGGCCCAGCATCCCAGTTGCCAGACCCTCAACCTCTGGCTACTTTCTTTTCAGATAAGATACATAAGCTGCGAGCCTCTTTTTCAACTCCCTCCCCACCCTTGCCTTTATCCCCTCTGCCCGATACCTCCTCCGGGGGGTCTCCCACTTTGTCCACTGATTTCTTGTTTCCTCCTTCTCCTTCTTCTCCTAACCAGGCCCTTGCTCATACCTGGTCCACTTTTCAGCTGGTCACATCCGCGGAAGTACTGCAGATGTTGCTCAAATCTCGAATAACGACTTGTGTGCTGGACCCTATCCCGTCTCTCTGGTTATCTGAATCTTCTCTGCAACTTGTTCCAATTCTTACCACTATTATTAATTCTAGCCTATCCTCTGGCCTTTTCCCATCTTTGTGGAAGTCTGCTGCTGTCCATCCCCTTCTGAAACAGTCCACCTTGGATCCTTCTGTTCTGTCTAACTGGCGGCCAGTCTCCAACCTCCCGTTCTTGGCAAAACTTTTGGAGCGCTTTGTTTTTGAGCAACTGAACTCACATGTTGAGGCTACACATACTCTTCACCCCCATCAAGCAGGTTTTCGTCATGGGCATAGCACTGAAACTGTTCTTCTGGCACTTCTTAATGAAATTCACGTTGCTCATGATCGTGGTGATCTTACCCTTCTTGTCTCTCTGGATCTTTCTGCGGCTTTCGACCTGATTGATCACCAGACACTTCTCTCTCGTCTTTTCGACATTAGGTTGCGGGGCTCTGTTCTTCAATGGTTCCGTTCTTTTCTTACTGCTCGCTCGTTTACTGTACACTCGGGTAATCACTCCTCTTCCTCTCTCCCCCTTATCTGTGGTGTTCCGCAGGGATCTGTTCTTTCACCTTTATTATTTAATATTTTTCTTATTTTATTTAACACTCATTTATATACCGCATCTTCCAGAGATCAGATGCGGTGTACAATTAACAACAGGTTAACAAAGCAAGGTTTGTTTTACATAGAACATCTTAAACATCTTAAATTTTACATAGAACATCTTAAATTAAACAAGGCTAAGTCTAGTCATCTAAACAGTATAATTAAACTGTATCAGTGTGTAAAACAATTAATTAACAATGTAGTGTCTATAAAGTAAGACAGTACACAACAGATACAACTATATACATGTGGAAGTTTAAGGCATAAGAGATTGGGTCGTCAGTTCGTTTAAGCTATGTGTGTTGTCAATTTAGGTGTGAGAGGTTTGCCCCTTTGCCTCTTGCAATTCAGCAGTTTCCGGTGTCTCCTCACATCTATGCGGATGATATTATTCTCCTCTGCCATGTCTCTCCCCTCACTTTGGATATTACCCCACTAAATGATTGTCTGTCCCACATCGCATCTTGGCTCTCTCAGAATTTTCTTCACTTAAATCCCTCGAAATCCACGGCTATGTGGGTGTCTCTTAGCGGTTCCTGTCCTACGGTCTCTCCTGTGATTGATTCAGTTTCTATTCCTCTTGTTTCTTCTTTCCGTTACCTGGGGGTTATTCTTGATTCCACACTTTCTTTTCATGATCACATTTCTTCACTCACTCGGCGGTCCTTTGTGACCCTTCGGCAGATTCGGGCTACTCGTTCTCTCTTTTCCCTTGACTCTCTGGTCACTTTGATTCTGGCTTTGGTGGTTAGTAGACTTGACTATTGTAATGTTTTCCTAGCCAACCTCCCTAAATATCAGCTTCAACGACTGCAATCCATTCAAAACACTGCAGCTCGCCTTATCACTTTTTCCCGGCCGTTTGATCATGTCACTCCCCTCTTTCTCCGTCTACACTGGCTACCACTCCGTTTCCGCTATCAATATAAGTTTCTGATTCTGATTCACCATTCTATTCATACTGGTCATGCTTTGTATCTTGCGGATCTGGTTTCTCTTCACACTCCTTACCGTCAACTCCGGTCTATTCATGCCAATCATTTATCACTACCTTCTCCGTCACAAGCCCATTTGGAGCAGACTCGACATTCCGCCTTTTTCTTTCTTGGTCCATTTCTCTGGAATTCTTTACCATCTTCCCTCAGATTAGAATCTTCTTATCCTCAATTCAAGTCACTACTCAAAACACATCTGTTCACACAGGCCTTTGACCTTCCTGCCAGTACCCCTCCTTGACCATAGAGTTGTTTCCCCATGTTGTGCTGTTTGTCTGTTGGTGTCCTGTTTACTTTTGTTTTTTATATTTAGTTTTCTCTATTTTAAATGTAACTGTTTTAGTTATTTTGTTTTATTGCTGTGTGCTGTGAGCTTTACTTTCCTTTCATTTTATGGCGTTCTTTTCTATGATTTGCAGTGTGGACCTTTTATTGTACACCGCTCTATGCCTCGGCAGTAGCGGTTTATCAAATGTTTTAATAAAGATAAAGATAAAGATTTATCTGTATAGTTGTCGCTATATGTGCTTTTGAATATCAGGATGCTATTTTTTTCCAGGATCAATTTGGTTGGATGTAGTAAAGGCTGTTAGTGTAGCTGGGTTTAAAAAAGGTTTGGACAAGTTCCTGGAGGAAAGGTCCATAAACCATTATTAAGAAGGGACCCAGGATATCAATGCTTGACCCAGTACAAGCATTGCAGAACCTGTGTCTTTTGGGGAAACTGCTAGGTACACTGTTGGAAACAGGATACTGGGCTTGATGGACCTTGGTCTGACCCAGTATGGCATATCTTATGTTCTTATGGTTGCTGGTACTCAGATGAATCAAGATAAGTGGAAAAATAGGGGCCAGAATTGCCAAGCTTTACAGTATGTCTACATCAAAACTATAATACAAAAAAACTCCAAAAGTGGGATCAAAAGCTGCACCAAAACTAACCCAAATCCCCCATGTAGAAGAGTAGAAAATGTTATATTTTTGTCGGACTACATTAACATATGGTTATCCAATACAGGACTGACCTGCACCAAATAGCCCATTTTAATTATAACTTTGAAAAGGTAAATATATGCTTGTTTTCCCCATGAATCAAAAATACTGCCAAAATATAACCGACACAGCCTGTGTTTCAAACTAAAGTAAAGTTAAGCAGTTCTGCATCAGGGCTTAGGAAAACATTTGCAATCTAAGAACATAAGAACATAAGATATGCCATACTGGGTCAGACCAAGGTCCATCAAGCCCAGTATCTTGTTTCCAACAGTTGTCAATCTAGGTCATACGTACCTAGCAGTATCCCCAAAAGACAAAGGTTCCACAATGCTTGCATTGGGTCAAGCATTGATATCCTGGGTCCCTTTTTAGTGATGGTTTATGGACCTTTCCTCCAGGAACTTGTCCAAACCTTTTTTAAACCCAGCTACACTAACAGCTCTTACTACATCCTCCGGTAACAAATTCCAGAGTTTGATTACACGTTGAGTGAAAAAATATTTTCTCTTATTTGTCTTAAATAGTTTACCCTGTAGCTTCATTGCATATCCCCTAGTCTTTCTATATTCTGATAGCGTAAACAATTGATCTACGTTTACCCGTTCCACTCCATTCATTAATTTATAGACCTCTATCATATCTCCCCTCAGCCGTCTCTTTTCCAGGTTGAAGAACCCTAACCTTTTTAGCCTCTCTTCATAGGAGTAGCCTTCCATCCCCTTTACCATTTTGGTGGCTCTTCTCTGTACCTTTTCTAATAATGCTATATCCTTTTTAAGATATGGCGACCAGAATTGCACACAATATTTAAGGTACGGTTGTACCATGGAACGATACAGAGGCATTATAATATCCTTTGTTTTATTTTCCATTCCTTTCCTTATGATACCTAGCATTCTATTTGCTTTCTTGGCCGCCGCTGCACACTGGGCCGAGGGTTTTAACATGTTATCCACGATGACTCCTAAATCTTTTTCCTAGGTGGTGGTTCCGAATGTGGAACCTTGCATCGTGTAACCATAGTGTGGGTTGTTCGTTTCTAGGTACATAACTTTGCACTTGTCCACATTAAATTTCATCTGCCATTTGAATGCCCAGTCTTCCAATTTATCCAGATCCTCCTGCAGTTTTCCACAATCCTCTTGGGTTTTAACAACTTTAAACAGTTTTGTGTCGTCTGCAAATTTGATAACCTCACTCGTTATTCCCTTTTCCAGGTCATTTATGAATATGTCAAAAAGTAGCGGACCCAGTACAGATCCCTGGGGTACTCCACTATTCACCTTTTTCCATTGGGAAAATTGGCCATTTAGCCCTACCCTCTGCTTTCTATCTTTTAACCAGTTCCCGATCCACAATAGTACACCGCCTCCTATCCCATGACTTTTTAGTTTTGCCAAAAGTCTCTGATGAGGGACCTTGTCAAAGGCTTTCTGAAAGTCCAGATACACTATATCAACTGACTCACCTTTGTCTACCTGTTTATTCACACCTTCAAAAAAACATATCAGATTAGTAAGACAAGATCTTCCTTGTCTAAAGCCATGTTGGCTGTCTCCCATTAGGCCATGATATCTACATGCTGTGTAATTTTGTTCTTTATGATGGTTTCTACCATTTTCCCCGGTACTGATGTCAGGCTCACCGGTCTGTAATTTCCAGGATCACCCCTGGAACCCTTTTTAAAAATTGGCGTTACATTGGCGATCCTCCAATCTTCAGGTATTACAGATGATTGTAATGAAAGTTCACAGATTACTAATAGCAGGTCTGCAATCTCATATTTCAGTTCTTTCAACACTCTTGGATGTATACCATCCGGTCCAGGTGATTTGCTACTATTCAGTTTATCAAATAGTTGTAATACATCTTCCCGGTGTAGTGATATTTCTCTCAATTCCTCTGCAGTATCACCTTTAAATACCACTTCAGTCTTGGGTAACATCCCTACATCTTACTCAGTAAAGACCGAAGCAAAGAATTCATTCAGTCTCTCCGCTATAGCCTTGTCTCCTTTTACTGCCCCTTTTACCCCTCTATCATCTAATGGTCCAATTGACTCTCTCACAGGCCTTTTGCTACTAATGTACTTGAAAAAGTCTTTGTTTCGTGTTTTTGCTTCCGTAGCAAGTTCCTTCTCAAATTCTCACTTTTCCTGCCTTATCAATGCTTTGCATTTAACTTGCCAGTGCTTGTGCTGTTTCCAGTTTTCTTCGTTTGGCTCTTTTTTCCATTTCCTGAAAGATGCTTTTTTGGCTGCAACAGTCTCTCTGACCTCACCTTTAAACCATGCTGGCAGTTTTTGGACTTTCTTCCTCTCTTCTTAATGCGTGGAATACAGCTGGTCTGGGCTTCCAGGATATTATTTTTAAACAACACCCAAGCTTGATGTAAGTCTTTAACCTTTGCAACCGCTCCTTTTAGTTTTTTCTTAACTATGTTCCTCATTTTATCATAGTCTCCCTTTCAAAAGTTAAAAGGTAGTACTGTGGATTTCTTTACTATCCCTCCTCCACTAATTAAATCAAACACGATCATGCTATGATCACTATTGCCAAGTGGTCCCAACACCCTTATTTCTTGCACCAGATCTGGTGTTCCACTAAGGACTAGATGCAGTATGGCTTCCCCTCTGGTTGGTTCATGAACTAGCTGCTCCAAGAAGCAGTCATTTATTTCATCTAGAAACGTTATCTCCCTAGCATGTCCTGCCGTGACACTGACCCAGTCGATACCGGGGTAATTGAAATCACCCATTATCACTACTCTGTTATAACTTTTGTTAGCTTCCTTGATCTCTTTAAGCATTTCATCATCCATTTGTTCATTCTGGCCAGGCGGTTGATAGTACACCCCCACTGCCATCACCTTCCCCTTCATACATGGAATTTCAATCCATAGAGATTCTACAGCAAATTTTGTTTCCTGCAAAACTTTAATCCTTTCTGACTCAATGCCCTCTCTAACATAGAGCGCAACCCCTCCTCCAATTTGATCAGTTCTATCATTACGATATAGTTTGTATCCAGGTATCACAGTGTCCCACTAGATGAATGTTAGCCAAGTTCATTACTAACCTATACATCCAGCTACTCCCAGCACAACACTGGGAAAATGAACAAATGCCAACACCACACATTTATATAAATAGTGACCATTCCTACAGAAGCCCTTTCTGACCAAAATACATCCAAATGCAAACACACTTAAATGAGAGACAGCCAGTCTATTTCCATATTGAGACCCATTGGTTGAACAGTTTTAAATGAAAAATCCAGGATTGTTTCTTGTAGTTAAGATGACACTGCCAATCACCACCCCAAACAGTAAAAGGGAAAATATCTATAACACACCATTTCAACTGAGAAAAACTGTGGCGCTGAGATTGTCACAGTTTTCAGTTCAGACCGATGTTCACATAGGTCATAGGAGGACCTTTAACGTATGTCCGGTCCAACCTACATGATAGAGTCCACAGGGGCATACTACCATATACCATGAATGCACTCAGTTTGTGATAAACCAATAGGTATAAATTCTGACAGTGGGAAGATAAGGTGAAGGGGAGGAATATGTACAAAGCTGATGAGGATAAAGCGGAATTGCTTAACAAATATTTCTGCTCTGTGTTCACAGATGAAGGGCCAGGAGAAAACACCCACAAATAGGAACAGAAGTGAAAGGGATCTCAAACGATTTTCAGAAGACTGTGTTCATGAGGAACTAGCTAAACTAAAAGTAGATAAAGCGATGGGACTAATTGGATACATCCGAGAATAATGAAGGAATTTGAGGATGTTCTAGTGGCTCCACTGACTGACCTTTTCAATGCCTCTTTGGAGTCAGGAGAGGTGCCAGCGAACTGAAGAAAGGCACATGTGGTCCCTTTACACAAAAGTGTAAGTAAGGATGAGGTTGAAAAATACAGGCCAGTTAGTTTAGATTGTGTGGTGAGTAAATTATTGGAAACACTGTTAAAACAGAGAAAACTGAGGTTTCTGGAGTCCAATGGATTGCAGGATCTGAAGCAGCATAGGTTTACCAGAGGCAGGTCTTGTCAGACAAATCTAATTAATTTCTTTGACTGGATGACCAGGGAGTTAGACTGAGAGAGAGCCCTAGATGTGGTGTACTTAGATTTCAGTAAAGCTTTTTGACACCATTCCACACAGTTGACTTATAAACAAACTGAGCAAGCTAGGGATGGACCCTAAAGTTACTGATTGGGTTAGAAACTGGTTGAGTGGGAGATACCAAAGTGTACAGGTAAAAACACTCTGCAACCTTCAACCACTGCTTACCGCCACAGATTTCCGCTTTGTATTTCAGGCTCTGATCTTCACATTGCTAGACTACTGCAACAACATATGCCAAGAGCTTCCTAAACAATCCCTCCACCAACTACAAATGACGCAAAAAAATCGGACCACATTACACCTCTATTAGAAGACTTGCACTGGTTACCTATTCACAGCAGAATCAGATAGAAATCAATCTTGAACATATTCAAAGCTCTTCATAACCAATCCTTCTCATATCTAAAGACCCTCATTCATGCACCAACAACCAACACATCAAGGCACAAATGCAGCACAAACCTCCTCAGCTTACCAACGCACATCACAAGTATCAACCAAAACACTTGTAACAAGGCATTCTCTATCTATGCACTGGACTTACGGAACAAACTTCCCAGTGACATACAAACTCACTGACTTTCTCAAGAAGCTCAAAACTTTATTATTCAATTAACATTACATCACATAGCTGGCATCCACCAAGACATCAATAACTTAACTCCCATGCCCAGCCCCTTCCCTGCTCCTCCTCCCCCTCTCTTTACAAGCCACATATATTTATTTATTTATTTAGACAGTTTTGTATACCGCCTTATCCTTCAATCAAAGCGGTCACAACACAATTGGGGGATACATTTAACATGCAGGGATATGAGACACATACACTAATACTTACAGGGAACATGGGCAATGGAGGGTTAAGTGGCTTGCCCAAGACCACAAGGAGCATCTATGGGACTAGAAACCCCAGTCCTTCCGGCCCAAGGTTGCTGTCCTCTAGTGGGATTTGAACCCCCGACCTTCTGGCCTGAAGTACCTTGCCCCCAACCACTAGGCTACTCCTCCCTACCATTATACCAATTTTACTTTCCATGCTAATTTTGCCATTCAATGTGTTCTCTTACCAACGTTCTATGTAAACAATTGTTGTTTTGTTCCTTGCAAACCACCTTGATTCCTAGATAAGGCAGTATACAAAATAGATACATAAATAAATAAAATAAAAAAATGGAACTCACTCTGAGGAGAAGGAGGTTAACAGTAGATCTGTCCTTGGTCCAATTTTTTTAACATCCTGCCTCTTTGCAGATGATATCAAAATCTACAATAGAATAGACACCTAAGAAGGAGTAGATGACATGAGGAGGGATCTAACTAAGCTTGAAGAATGGTCTAGAATTTGGCAGCTGAGATTTAATGCTAAAAAATGCAGGGTCATGAATTTGGGCTTCTAAAATCCAAGGGAGTGGTACAGTGTAGGAGGTAAAGTACTTCTATCCACAAAAGAAGAGCGGGACCTGGGTGTGATGGTGTCTTATGATATTAAAGTAGCTAAACAGGTAGAAAAGGTGAGGGTGAAAGCTAGAAGGATACTTGGGTGCATAGGGAGAGGAATGGCCAGCAGAAAAAAGGAGGTGATAATGCCTCTGTATAAGTCTTTGGTGAGATCTCATTTGGAGTATTGTGTGTAATTCTGAAGACCACACCTTCAAAAGGATATAAACAGGTTGGAGTCAGTGCAGAGGGTGGCTACTAAAATGGTTAGTGGTCTTCATTATTAAGCATATGAGGAGAGACTTAAAAATCTTAATATGTACACCTTAGAGGAAAGGCGGGATAGAGGTGATATGATAGAGATGTTTAAATATCTCCGTGGCATAAATGCCCAGGAAGAGAACCTTTTTCAATTGAAAGCAAGCTCTGTTACGAGGGGACACAGGATGAGGATGAAAGGGGATAGGCTGAGGAGTAATATGCGGAAATATTTCTTTACAGAAAGAGTGGTAGATGCATGGAATAGTCTTCCAGAGGAGGTGGTAGAGATGAGGACAGTATCTGAATTCAAAAAAGCATGTGACAAACACAGAGGATCTCTAAAGGAAAACAAGGGGACTATTGTAGTAGTTGATATAGAAGGGCAGACTAGATAGGCCATGTGGTCTTTTTCTGCAGTCATATTTCAATGTTTCTATAAGTCCATCAGTGATCCTCTAAAGTGCCTTCACAAAACTCACAAGCATTATGCTTAAAATGGCTCAGAGAGTCAATGCTACCGGGAAACAGGGTCAACCAATTGTGCACTACTAGATCATGAATGTTAGATCCCCTAGAGAAAGAAAATAAGAGGTAATTACAAAAACATGGATGAATAGATAGCACATCCCAGAACGTTCTGATCAAAGTTACAGTCCGCCAAAAATATACATTTTTTTTCCAATTTTCTATATGGGGGATTTGGATTAACTTTGGTACATCAAAACTATGACATTTGAAATCATGCTAATGGAAAACATCAGATTTTCAAATATATGTACACACTATACATTGAAAATCACTGATTTTAAATACATGAGACATTTCACGCACACCACTCAAATATTCAAAGTATTACGGGGTAATTCAAAGAAAAAAATGCATGGGATTTGAAAATCTGCCCCTGAATAAGGCATATTACATTCCAGTCAAGAAGCTAGAGGTGGGCTATAGTTCCTCTGTTATCTCGCTCTACGCTCCTCCTCGGGAACTCTGCTCCTCTGGCAGATCCCTTTTATCTGTACCTTTCACTGCTCTTGCCAAATCCAGATTTTGTTCATTCCATCTTGCTGCTCCATATGTCTGGAACAAACTACCTGAGTCTGTGCGTCGGGCTCCTTACCTAGCCCTATTCAAATCCATACTAAACCCCACCTCTTCAAGAATGCGTTTGGATCCCGATGCTCCTCACTCTCTTGACCACTACTTATGTGTATCTTACCATACTCTAGCCCCTAGTTACACTATGGGGGTCATTCTGTCCTGTGAATAGCGGGGATGGACGTTCCATTGGGACGTCCATCTCCACTATTCACTCCCCTGCTGGCCCCGGCAAAAGCCTCGCTATATGAACAGTGCAATTGTATGAGGAGGCCTAGATGTGGGTGGGAGTTCCAGAGGTGGAACGAGGGCGGGGCATGGGCAGGCCACAGCCCCAGATGTACAGGGCTGATGCAAAGGTCGACACTATACATCTGGGGCCTCAGATCTAGACGATGGACCTATTCCATCTCAGAGGTGGAATAAAATCCCTGGACTCAGTGTTTTGGTGGCAGCTGGCGGAGACTGATGAGGCAAGGGTGCAAGAAGTTCCCTGCAGCTGGACCCTGGCCATGGGAGGCTGGATCGAGGGTCCAGTTGCGGGGAAAGGAAGATTTTGGCTGCGGCTAGCATTCGCAACTCCTGAATGGAGCCACGGTGCCATGGCAATAGGATGCTGTGGCACTGCGGCTCCATTCAGGACCCTGGCTGAGGTAGTAGAGCATGTGGCTGGGGATGCAGGCTGATCAGAATTGGGGCCCAGCCTGCACATCCAGGCAGTAGATGCAATTCTTATCCGGCGGGCATGTCTAGTCCCCGTGAAATCAGAATCAGGTCTACCTCTGTGCATCCCGCTTCTGATCGGCCACACAGGGGGCTGGACGGCCTGAATGGAATTGGCCTCCATGTGTTTTGTCTTGATTAGATTGTAAACTCTGATGAGCAGAAACTGTGCCTTACATCTATATGTACAGCACTGTGTACGCCTTGTAGCACTATACAAATGATCTCTTGAAAGCTACCGGTTCTTAACTATCATATTCAACATCAGTACAATTTTTCTCTTTAGGATATAGCTGATTAATGCAATATTGAGTTTCATTAATAGATTATCAGTATCCTCATACATACATCCTACGACACTGCTGTAATCAATCTTAACTGTACATATTATCTATTTGCAAAATGGAGAGAAGTTTGTATTTTTGCATCAGCACTTTACTAATCATATACTACTCATACCTCTAGTTCACTCTCTCCAAGCTGTCTCATCATATTACCATCCCATCCCAGTCATACAGTACCGTCCTAAACATAACATCCTGTATCCTCACCATACCTCATCTTACTATCACTATAAAAATTATCCTCACAGACTAATACTCAAGTCACTAAAGCTGATCAAACTTCCCCAGTGGCTGCATACCCTGTAAAATGTATCCTTTTGAATACAAGATCCATTAGAAATAAAATTCCAACAAGGGAGGAGTGGCCTGGTGGTTGGGGCAAATGACCTCAGGCCACAGGGCTAGGGATTCAAATCCTGCTAGAGGACAGCAACCTTAGGCTGGAAGGATTGGGGTTTCTAGTCCCACAGGTGCTCCTTGTGGCCTTGGGCAAGCCACTTAACCCTCTGTTGCCTCAGGTACAAAAACATAGATTGTGAGCCAACAAAGGAAAAAAATATATATATTCTGTATACAGTATCTGAATGTACACCACTTTGACTGGTAGAAAAGTGGTATATAAGCCTATTTAAAAAAAAAAATATATATATATATTAGACCTTGTTAATGACCACAATCCCATCTTACTTTGCCTCCCTGAAACCTGGCTATCTGACTCAGATGCAGTACTAAGTAACCAAGTTAACATCTCAGGATACAAGCTTTTCCAATGCCCCAGGACATCTAAACATGGAGGAGGGGTACTAATCTTGCTAACACAAGACCTAAAGGAGACCCTTGTCAGACGGTTGTCTGGGTGAGAATCTTCACAGTCTTGGCAAGTGCATATCTCTATATGATTTGCAAGGTATTGTGGGCAATGTAGTTCATTCACACCAGACACAGCTGCTGACAATAATTTAGTTGTGCTCTTGGGTAAAGCCAATAAGATATTTATTTATGGGGTTATTTCTCCCAACACAGATATGCTTGGTAGCACATAAATCAGGTAACTTGCTTTCAGTGTTAACTTGGAAAAACAAAGTCAAAATCAGGAAAACAACAAATGAAAAGCCACAAAGCAAAAAAAAACAAACTGTTCTTTTCAGGTTAACTTCTGATTACTTCCCACATAGATTCAGAAGTGATTCTCTCCTAGCTCACAAGCAATTAGGTAAGGCTTAATTGCTAGCAGTTATCCAGCTGAAACCCCTTAGCTGGCTTGCTTTCTACTGTGTGGGTCAAATCCTGCTTCAGGAGCTTTTCTGGGTAGATTAAAGAACAAATTTGTATTTCTTTGTGATGGTTGCTGTACTTTATAACAGAAAGTTACCAACGGAGTTTAGATAGAGAGCAGTCCATATAAATAGGATCTTCATCTGCTATTATTCCCCCTTGTTCAACAAGCATGGGTTCAATATCATGGATTGACACAGATGAATCTCTCAATGGAGCACTTTCAGGAGAATACTTGTTTCCCTGCTGTCTTTCAAGGTTATAGCTAGGGCATAGATCAGTGTTCATACCTGAGTTTCCATTGCTGCTAGAGTTCCTCTCTATATAGCCTGGCCTGTAGTCCAGTTCTTATGTCCAGCCTTCCAATCCAGATCCCTGGACACTGGATCTCTCTTCACATACCTTCTGGCACGGGTCTTAGGGTCCCTTCCACGTGCAGCCATCTCCCTCACAGGTAGCCTCTGGTGATTCCTAGCTCTGCAGCACCATTCCTCTGGCTTTCCCCAGTCCAATGGTGTATGCTGGCCCTTGGAATACCTCCCAGTATACGTACTGCTTTGGACTCTTCTAGACCTCTCAAAGGCTTTTCTCCTCTTTCTTCCAGAGGGTTTCCTTGCCTCTCTGTCTGTCCGGTTTGGCTTCTGCTTCTGATGATCCTTCAGATGAAACTGATGATCAAACTCAAGCTGATTCTCAGGATAAGGATAATTCTCTGGATATCCAAAGTGATCATGAAGATGGTCATCTGTAGAATAAACTCTACTCTTATTCTGCTTAGATGAGTGCTCCTCCCTAACACAGCGCAGCTGTGCTGAATCAGGCCTTGCCCTTTGAGATGAGTGCTTAGAGATTACCTCATAGCCCTCCTGATTGAACACACGTTTCCCCACTTCAGCTCCTCTAATGGCTGTTAGAAACCTGGTGCATTCTGGGACTGGTAGTCTTTTATGGGAAAATTCTGTTTTCTTATTTCTACCAGAACTGACAGGTTGCTTGTTCAGAGTCACTTCACCTTTTCTATAGCTCCTTCCTGAGCTATGATAAGCTTCCTTATCACACCCTACAATTAAGCGAAAACATCGATAACATGGACGTACTGATAATTGAAAATAAAAACTTCTCAATCTGTCTAATATATAGACCTCAATCTCCCACACCAGATAACCTCACATCCATCATAGAAACTGCTCCTTTAAACAAATTTCACGTCATTCTACGCGTCTTTAACTTGCCATCCCTTCATTGCACTCAGGCATCTCATTTTATCAATGCCATGTCTGATTTGGGATGTACAAATGCCAACCCATACAAAAGGGAGTACATTAGATCTTATATTTCTTCCTAATTAGTTATTACAACATGCTCATTACTCGCCTCCCAAGTCCCTTCCCCTTCCATGGATGGATCACTATCTTTTGGAATGCTTACAACCTGCAACTCCTTCTCCACTTTGTACCAGTGAAGCAGTACCCATTAAAAGGAAATCCAAACCATTTGACAAAGAGACTTTCCTGAATGAGACCCTCTCCCACATAGCTCTTGCTCCGCCTACACGCCAAGAACAAGACATAGACCTTCTAAAATATGGTACACGAAAGGCATAAGAAAACTAAAACAAAAACTGAGAAAATTAGAACATAGGTGGAGGTACACTAAATGAGAAAGTGATAAAAAAACTATACATGAACACAATGATTACTTACAAGGAAGCTATGAATGAGACAGCAAGAAAGAATATTACACTACTCTCCTCACCAAAACACTCAATAGACCAAGAGAATATTTTTCAATTGTTCAATCCCTAACTCGTACCCTGAATCCAGAAAAAACCATAGCAACCATTAACCCTCAGATTTTAGCCAACCACTACATGAGAAAACTTAAACCCCAGCATAAAGAAGATGCCACTCCAACACACCTAACGTCCCAGCTATCGACTCTGAACCACACATCACCAACAAATGGAATACAATCCATACAATTGACCAAAAATGCTTTAAAAACATAATCTCTGACATCAATACAACTACCTTATCCACTGATCCCTGTCCCGTCAGCTGGTTAAAAGCATCTATACCTGAGATTGCACCTTGCACCTTATCTATAGTCAACCAATTGTTATTGCAAGAACATAAGGAAGGAGGAGGAGTCTAGTGGTTGGGGCAAGTTGCCTCTGGCTATGGGGCTGGGGGCTCAAATCCCACTGGAGAACAGCAACCTCAGGCTGGAGGGGACTGGGGTTTCTAATCCCACAGGTGCTCCTTGTGGCCTTGGGAAAACCACTTAACCCTCTCTTGCCTTGGGTACATAATGCAGATTGTGAGCCCTTTAGGGACAAGGGAAATATATACTGTACCTGAATGTATGCTGCTTTGACCTGGTAAAAAGCAGTATATAAGCATTGCTAAATAAATAAATGTGCCCAATGTCCTAAAACAGGCAACAATCTGTCCTTTTCAAATGACAAGGACCACCCTAACTCCTATAAACCAACTCTAGTCTTCTGTTCATGGCTAAGGTAATTGAAAAAGTACAGATCCAACTTCAAGACTTCATTGAATTAAATGCCCCCGCCCCCCTAGATGAACAGCAACATGGATTTCAGTTTTTTCATAGTGTAAAGACACTTATGTTAGCCTTTACTGACAAACTCATACATGGCCTGAACAACAACAAGCACGCATTTATATTAATTTTCCTTGACATTGCCACAGCCTTTGACGGCATATGTCATAAAGCACTCATTACAAGACTTCAGCAGATTGGTCTACATGGCACAGTAATACAATGGTTTAAATCCTACCAAATACAACAAGTTCAGATTGATCAAACATCATCTTCAACCTTCAAACTGGAATAGGGTATTCCATAAGGCTCCTCTCTCTCTGCATTACTTTTTAATTTATACATCCAACCAATCTGTGACATCTTTAAAAAACACAAGGTAATTTATCATATCTATCCGGATTATATAATGTTGTAGCTTCCCATAGATTCAATTAACCCCATGTACCACCAAATAACATCATGCCTAATAGATGTCATCAAATGGATGGCATTGCACAATCTAAAAATAAACTTTAACAAAACAGAAGTTCTTTACGCAACCCAAAACCAAAATTTTATCCCACCACCAAAATTCCACATACAAGGGAATGATCTGGATGTCAAAAAAGAGTAACGTACCCTGAGTTTACACTAGATCAGTCTCTAAATATGGTATCTCACGTCAATCAGTCACTAAAGCCATTCAAATTGCATACTATACAACACCTCAGAATACTTCTAGGAAACTACGATTTTAGATCTGTATTACAGGCATTAATCATACCTCACTTTGATTTCTGCAATAGTATCCTGCAAGGACTGCCTAAAAAAACAACCCAACAACTCTAATTTGCACAGAACCTTACCACAGAAATAATTTATAAAACTCAACATTCGGACCATATCACTCCACTTCTTCATAAACTACTGTACTGCCCATATCAAGCAGAATAAAATACAAATACATGATAATAGTTTTAAACTCCTCAACAACATAGCCCCATCATATCTATCCTCCCTCCTTATCATACCCTCAAATTCAAGAACCAAAAGAAGTCTGTTCTCAAAATTCGATTGATATCCCCAATCATATACTCAACTTCAATCACTCCACAAGTAATAGGGCTTTCACTTATATTGCCCCAATGCTTTGGAATATACTTCCTGATAAACTAAACCGTCTTAATGTTACTGGCGCTAGTTGCAGCGATAATATGAAGAATGCCATATAAGGAGTGGGCATTCCGACGGCAAGGTAGCAAGAATCTGTATCGCGCGATAGTGGGCACCGTGGCACGTTAACGGGCGTTAATCCTAAGTTCATGCCAGCGCAGTGTTTGAAGCAATAAAGATGTAGCCCACTGGTTACTGCAATTTATTTATTTATTTATTTATTTACATTCTCTTATATACCGCGCTATTCTGCATCAGTGCAGTTTACATTGAACAAACTGAAACCTAAGCTGCCACATAAGGCACCCTATAAGGCACTCCTTAGGGCACATTATAAAGTTCCCTGTCTGCCAAGGCACCTTATAATGTGCCCTTTATAGGGCACCTTATAGGGCGCCTTATGTGGCACCTTAGACTACGGCACTGTGAGGGTATTTTTGCTGGCAGCACTGATTTAAATAAAAAAAAAGGAAATGCCTCAGACAGCCTTATTAAATAACACCACTTTGGGATCAAACCCATGCCTCTACTTCCACGGTCATTGAAGTAATCAGTGGGCTACATAGCTATAACATCTAACACACTGCTGGCTGGCTACAGAAAGACTGCAGATCACCATACAAACTGTCTGCTGTGGTTACCAGGATAGGGTAAACCCAACGGTACCCATGATGCACTGCACATGCAGTTCAGCAGCCTACATCTAATCACAAGATGGGGTATGCGCCTCTATAGCACCCCGGCCTGGTAGGAGGAACTGACTGTGTGAGTTACTGGCACAGAGTAGCTACAGACCGTGACACTGTGCGGTTCCTGTGCTCACCCTGAGGGCGAGGTGGGGCGCCCAGCACCAGGTCTGCAGCACCTGGCTTGCCTGAGGTAGGCTGCGCTGAAGGTCTCCATCAGTGCCAGTGTGTGATGGGTAGTCCCTGCAGACACATCTAGAATACACCAGTGTCCATCTGTATTTCCCAGTCATGTCTAGCCCTTGTGGACTATGATGCACCCAGATTAGTGCATATCCTGTGTGGGTGCCATGGTCACATGTTATAAGTGAAGGGTGATGATTGGACCCCAAAGTGGATTATGTAGCACCACCCAACACGCCCTCTGTGGGTCAGGGTGAGGGACAGGAACCCCCACCAACATATCCACATTCTACATCTCTGCAAAGGTGGCAGTAGAGGGGACAATCAACCCCAGCCCTGCTGGGGAATGGGGTACCCTATAGGGCAGTCAATGCATACCTGTACACATCACATAGGGAAGTAGGCCTGGAAAAGCTCAGCTGCCCCCACCCCTATCTGACACTCACCAGCAGAGAGCACAGTCAGTCTCCACCTACTGCACCATGCAGGGTGTTCCAGCCACACACATGCTAACTGCAGACAGTCTGCTAGCTAGCACATGCTCCTGGAAGAACTGTGTGCACCCAAAAATGGGATGTGAGCACACACGCACCAAGCAGATACATCAGTGATTGGGTCCCAGTAAAAAGAACCCACAGATATCACTTGAGAGAAAAACAATATGGCACTATGGGGGAACCTAGCCATGCCATGGTTACTGCACAGTCAGGGTGAGAGTGACCTCCCAGCAGGACATGCTGTGGCCACCCTGTCTGTGCAGGTGGTGGCCAGGCACTACAATGTCCCAGCCATAGCCCTATGCCCTGTGCAGATGCATCCTGCTGAGACCGCCGTGTCTGTGCCATACCCACAGTACCTTGCTCCTCATTATGCACATTGGCAAGCTAGCACTGGAAACAGTGCAAGCATTGGGGGCTCAGTAAGGTGTAGGCAGCCACAAAACACTGGATAGACATACACACACTCCCACACCTATTTCAGCATTGTGCAAATATAGAGGTGGTTGGCAGCCCTGGCCGCCACACCAGTCCTGGGCACAGTGCAGGCATTGCTATGGTATTCAATCCTGTTAGGGTCACTTCCCGGGGTGTAAAACAGTGGCAGAAACAAAACCTGAAACACACTCCACAGATATCAGAAAGATTGCTATGATGAATCTCTGTCAACAAATCTCTGTGTTTAACTTAGGATTTGTTATATGACATTATTCATAGCAACCTTTTGATATATGTGGAACATGGTCTGACCCAGTATGGCATATCTTATGTTCTTAACCACACTTGATCTTTGGAAAAGCAAATAAATAAATAAAAAATAATAATAAATCATAGTAGTGGTAATAGATGGTGAAGGGAACATCTCTATGGACGGTTTGGAGCTTATTGGGTTCTTAGAAAATTCAGTGGTTGAGGATAATAGGGGTATACTGATTGTATCCTCTATTTCTTCCTAAGACAGAGATCATATTTTGCACTTATTCTTCTGTCATAGGTCTGAATTACTGTATTTCTAGGTTCAAATCTTTGGATACTTTATGACTTGTGAAGGGATGCACATGATAGAAGGAAGAAATGTCTTTCAATGAGGCAGGAGGTGTTGGCCTTAGGTGATCAATTTCTCTTGCATTTTCCTTTCAGGTGTTTATTTTTTTCCTGTCAAATATGTATATCCTAAGCCTGATCAATTAAGATTTCTGTTAGACTGAAAAGTTGGAACTCCTGGGAACATCTTAGGGATAGAAGTTGGAACTACTGTTGTTTGTATAGTTGGCCTTATATGTAGGTATGATTGTCTGACCTCTCTCTTTTTTGATCTTGTTTGATCTTCCCTTACTTCAGAGTTTTTTCCTTTTTTATGGCCCTGCTTTTGGAGACTGTGTGGCACATGATTTATGATTATAACTGTATAATGTTTTCCTTTCTTTATATTATTCCTACCTGTACTTTCTTGTTCAAGCTTATACTTGTAAGAATTGTCAAATTTAAGAAAAATAAACTAAAAAAAAAAGATAAAGGGCATATCAAAGGAAATATGAGAGAAAACATGGAGGAACTGAGTTCGACGGGGACTACCATAAGACTTCTCATTCCGGTAGTGAATATTTTACAGCAGAGCCAGCCCAAGAGTTTCTGCCACCCTAGGCAGAAGCCCCGGCCGTGCCCCCCCTCCTCCCCATGTTGAGCCATGCTGCCCTCCCCCTATGCTGAGTCATGCCTCCCTCCTCCCTGCTGCCTCTGATTCTGGTGGCGGGCAACTCGCTGGTAGCGGCAGGCCACGTACTGAACCACATGGCCTGCCGTGGGCTGCTACCGTCAACTCTAGCCACCCACCGCCGGAATCAGCAGCAGCAGGAGGGACAGCATCACAGTTCAGCACAGGGGGAGGGCAGCATGGCTGGGCATGTGTGGGAGGGGGGAGCCACAGGCCATTGGTGCCAAAGCACATGGCCTGCCCCCCACAGAAATCTGCTGCCCGAGGCAGCTGGCTAGCCCATCTAGTGGATGAGCCAGCTCTATTTTATAGGCCATATTACAGGGTTTTCAGTAGCAAAGTGGATTCACAGTAGAGGTTTTGGTGATCGTGGACTTCTTGCTTGGTCAGGTGGGAAAAAGAAGGATGCTTATATTCTAGCTGGTCTCCGTGAACGAGACTGGAAGGAATTCGCTCTGTGGTGCAACTCACTGACTTATTGGAAGAAAAAGCTGGTGACTGGGGTGGAAGAAAGGCAGCACCAGAGAGAGTGAGTGGTGGCTGTAGTAATGAAGCAGAGGAAATACCAGGCATGCCGGCAGCAGTATTACTAGCAAGATTGCCATTCCCCCCTTTGCCCATGGCCATTGCACCCTAGGGACAATCGTTGGTCACCAAAGCCCTAACTACAGTGCTAAGCTGCAGAGAACATCAGCCTGCCTTGAGTCAGACTTTTGCACAGATTTCAGTAACACGCTACCTTGTAAAACCCTTTGAAGTCATGCACACAGATACCTTGTCATACTGGGCAGATAATTTCATGGATTGTCTCTGTAGTAGGAACAACTGTATCAGAGAAGAACCCAGTATGGGAACATTGCTCATCCCCTAGCCCCAGGGGCTCATCCAGGGGAAAAAAAGTCTGGATACAACCGCACAGTTGTGTATGTAACAGCTGTTTTGGTCTACTGTTATAGGACTCCTTGGCAAGAGATGGAACCTGATGTTTCCTCTTGGTCTGCTCTTGAAATTTATTGTTTTTCTATACCGCAATATTTATCACCAGTGCGGTTTACAGGCAACAAGAGTTGTGCAATGTAGAACAGTCTAACATTGAACTTACAATGAACAGGGAAAATAAAACACGGTGAACTATATACAAATTAGTATGAACTATACACAAATTGAACTACAGGTGAACTATATACACTATTTATTTATCATTTCTTATATACTGCCTTTCATGATATCAAGGTGGTTTACATTGAGCAAACTGAAATTACATTGAACAGGGCATTATAACTTGGAGATGACTATTTCACAGGGAACATGGGCTATGGAAGGTTAAGTGGCTTGCCCAAGACCACAAGGAGCACCTGTGGGACTAGAAACCCCAATCCTTCCAGCCCAAGGTTGCTGTCCTCTAGTGGGATTTGAACCTCTGACCTTCTGGCCTGAAGTACCTTGCCCAAACCACTAGGCCACTCCTCCACTCCACACACTACATACAAATTAGTATAGGGTTGCACATGAGATTTGGCGATATTTACAAACTGTGAATGGTGGCTGATTAAACATACATATTTGTATTGTTAAACCGGGTTGTCAAGTGACAGGGTTGTCATGGGGAGGCTAGTTTAGGTGCTCTGATTGTGGTGCTAGATTTGGTTATTCTGTGGGAGCTGCTATGGGTCGGGGTGTAGATGACTAGGTGATGTTGTCTGAATTGGAGAAGTGTTGCAAGAAGAGATAAAGCTTGAGTGTCTTTCTGAACTGGGAGAGGTTGTTTATGTCACGGATATCTGGTGGAAGGGAGTTCCAGCAGGAGGGTGCATATAGTACCATAGTTCTGCAAATAATCAAGATTTTTTGTTATAATTCTGTAAATAATTAACTGTCTAAATAATCAAAGGTTCTTGTTATGAGCTATATATGTTTGCTTTTGTTCATAATGTTCCTTGTACATAGTTGCAATGTTGCATAATGTTCCATGTATTTGTTCACCAATGTTCTTTGTAAACCGCCACTGATCTTGGGAAGGGGCGGTATATAAAAGTTTTCAAATAAATAAATAAATAAATAAATAAATAAAAATATAGTGAAAAGGCACGCTTTATCATAGTCTTGGAGCATTTGGTGATGGCTTTTGGGAGACGTATGGGGTTGTAGGCTATTGATCTCCTTGATCTATTGAGGGGGGTGAACTGAACGAGGTCCGAGAGGGAGGTGGATGCACTTGTGTTGATTGCTTTGAATGTAACAATCCTTCCCTTTCTCAACTTATCAGACCTCTCACACTCTGTAGCAGAAGCCAAGGGGGAGCTCCGAGACAGGATTAGTGTCAGCAACAGACTGTTCTGTGTTGCTTCCATTCCTCATTCCTGGGCCCCCAAGGGACTGGTTGGAAGGCCGGTAGGTATAATGTACACTTCCATCCTGTTACTGTTCACAAAGTTGTATCTCTGCTTGCTGTTCAGGTCTGTGTACAACATGGTATACCCTTGAGAATCGGATGCTGCTGCTATTGAACTGGATGAAATCCTTAGCCTTGGATTCAGTTGGCCAGATGAGATCCACTTACTCCCAGACAATCTCAGGAAGAATAAATTCCTGGGACTCAATCACTCCTGGCAAAGTCTGACAATGGAGGGTGCCACAGCTTGAAACAAGATATGCTTTCACTCCAAGTCTTTTAATGCTGAACACCACCTTTTAATGCTGATACCACCTTATCCTACAATAAAAGTGGTCACATCACAATTGGAGGGTTACTTTTAGCATGAGGGTATTTAACAACATTTAACATGAGGGTATTTAACAACATTTAGATAGCACAATTGGAGGGTTACATTTAACATGAGGGTACTTAACAACATTATACAATGAACTTGTATGTCAAGTTGCGATGAGTGGGTTTTGTGTCATCTGCACATTTGATAACCTCACTCATTATTCCTTTTTCCAGGTCATTTATTTTATTTATTTATTTAGACAGATTTGTATACCACCTTATCCTACAATCAAAGTGGTCACATCACAATTGGAGGGTTACATTTAACACGAGGTATGAAACCTTCCCACAGTGTTGTTACCTGTTGCTTCTGCTAAATGCTTGTCCAGGGAGCAGCTATGCCAGTTGTCAAGGATCCTCTCTTCTTTGTATCAGGAGCAGAGATTCTTCTCAGAGTAGCAGCTATCTTCCTCCTTAATCTGCCCTTATTATTTTATTAGATATGCAGGGACAGATGCTTAGTGCACATGGGACAGTCAAAGTTCAGCAGATGATACCCGTGTTGAACTGCACTGGCTGTCCTTGGGTTAGGAACACAGTGGTTCTCTGCCTATATGTCCTCATTGCTTTGGCTTTTCCTGGGTCACTCTTCATCACCCACCTGCTTTGCACCCTTGTGGGTGCCTTAGGCTTGCCATTGTATGACCTTCATGTTCCTTAAATGCCATGGCAGTGTGTCACCATCCTTCTAGCTGCATGGCTCTATGACCAGAGGTCTATGGATTTTCCTGGGCCACGCTTCCTCCTCCTCCTACTTTGATCTTTGTGGGTCCCTTTTGCTTGTTTTTATGTGCCTCTGTTCTGCTACCCACTTTTAAATGCAGTTCCTAACAACTCAAATCCAGGAGAAACCAAACTTATCAAGATGGGGGGACTCAACTTGTTTGGAAGTTCTAGCAGGTGAGTGCATCTACTGTTATACCCTTAATCAAAGAATGGTATTTTACATAAGAACAGGGATATCCAGTGTATTTCCCCCAGTCCACTTAATAATGGCTTTTGGCCTTTTCCTCCAGGAACTTGTCCAAACCTTTTATAAACCCAGCTACACTGCACTAAGCTTTTACTACATACTCTGGCAATGAATTCCAGAGCTTAATTACATATTGAGTGAAAAATATTTTCTATGATTAGTCTTAAATGTACTATTTTATAGCTTCATTTCATGTCCTCTAGTCTTTGTACTTTTTGAAGGAGTACTCAACCAATTCATGTTCACCAGTTCCACTCCCTCAATTATTTTGTAGACCTCTATCATACCTCTCATCAGTTGCCTCTTCTCCAAACTGATGATCCATAACCTTTTAATCGATTCCTCATAGGGATATACTTTCATCCCCTTTATCATATCGGTTGATCTTCTCTGTATCTTTTCCAATTTTAGATATATAGATATTTTTTTTTTAGTGCTGTCAAGTCAGGGCTGATTCCTGGCAACCCAGCTGCCTCTGTGTTTTCTTGGCAATGTATTACTGGAAGTAGATTGCTGGTCCTTTTGATCTATGACAACGGAGGGTAAAGTAACTTGCCCAAGGTCACAAGGAATGTCAGTGGGAATTGAACCCTTGAATTTCTGGGTAGCTGCTCTAACCATTCTAATAGGCCTCACTTTCATACCTCACATCACAAAATACCACTGCAAGGATCCTGAACAATGCCTCCAGAGCTGAACACATCACCCCAATTCTTAAATGCCTCCATTGGCTACCCATTGAAGAGTGCATAAGATACAAAGCCCTTCTCACTATCTTCAAAATCAGCCATGACCTATCATCTACATATCTACAGTCCCTTATTGAGAAGACACCAGACAACAGAACCAGAAGATCAAACACCTTTAATACTCTACACACTCCTTCAACAATTACTAAGATTAACCACGCAACCTCCAAAAGAGCCTTCTCCTTGTTCACCCCACCCTTCTGGAATGCACTGCTGGATAACCTACGTGCCACAAATGACCTAGCAGATTTCAGAAAAAAGCTAAAAACCCCTCTTCATTGGACACTTTACAGACCCAACTGAACCGCTCAGACTGAATAGACCTTTCACATCCTAAGAAAATTCCCCCTACGCTCCCCCATAGGTACCCATACAATCTTTGAATGGATTATAGTGTCAGCATTACAATGTTCTGCTGTTAATTCCATTTATAATGTTGTAATGACACAGTTTTATATAAAGCCCTCTTGGCCCATTGTTACCATGTAAACCGCTTAGAATTTGAAATATAGTGGTATAGAAAAACTGTTAAATAAAATAAATAAATAATATATAGATACAGATAGATATAATCCTGCTAAACCTCTTCATAGAGTGGAGGAGTAGCCTAATGGTTAGAGTCTTGGCTTGGTAACCAAGTGATCAAGGTTCAATACTCACTAGCACACCTTGGGTAGCTCACCTAACCCTCCATTGCCTCAGAAGAAAGGCCTGAGAATCTTCTGCTGGTCACACTGCCAAGAAAATCTAGGAGCTGTGAGTCAATGTTGACACACAGGTACATAATGAAAATCTCCTTTTAGATTTCTATCAGGAGAGATGACTACTGACCAAAGAAGAGGACACTCACTTAGCAAGCCTAATAGCAAGCCTAAAACCTAATACCCTAGCTATCAAGGAGTGACAGATTACCCTCATATCCACCATCCTCTACTACTGTACTTATCAAATATTTGACTAAGAAACCTTTAGATGGTTATGAATGGCTGGGGTACACTTCATGAATGCTTCTTCTACCCCAGGAGTGGTCTTCCTCTGTGGTTAATGTTACAGTGCTGGGATATAAGTCCTCAGTGGTAGGACTTTGACTTGAAGACCTGAAGCTTAGTTGAACTCACCCTACTCCTGCAGCCTGCACTCGTGCTGCCTCTTCTCCCCATGGTGGCTCTCTCTTCTGGGTGCTGTGCTGGTCCTCCTGGCATAATTTAGGGCCTTACAGTCAATCTGGGTGCAGTGCTGGTGTCCTTGCCATTTACTCCTCTCAAAGTGCCTTGGTTTGCTTGCAGTAATTGAGATGTTCATTGCACTCTTTGTTCTGCTTTACCCTTCTGATTGTGGTTTCTTGTACTCCTCTTACCGATATATGCACTCTTTGCCCCTCTTCTGATGCCCTTGCAGATTTTGTGACACTCTTGATGTCTTTTAGTACTGTTATAGATGCCTTCCATCATGTTTGAAGCAGGTGTGATTGAAAATAGATGGGGACAATGGCAAAAATACATGAATGACTCAGTTCCTGAAGACTAACCGAACGGTGTGTTCGGATGAACAACAATGAACCCGAAAATCTTTGGCGCAGACATGCCTATTAAATAGTAATAAATATATATCACAAAAATCCCCTATGCTCATAAAATTGTACATAATTTAAATGGACCTAAAAATATAAAGAGCGGATTAGCTTCCAACACACCAAGCCAGTAGACTTAGCCAAGACAGTGCTCATCTCATCATCGGTCCAAAAAAGGCTAAAAATATCTCATCTATAATTATCTTCACACTCTTTCAAACATGGTCCAGATAGAATAAATTAGCTGTAACAATCATTAATTTACACAGTCATATAGAGTCACATCATTCTCCAAATTAGCAGCAAAAAGGAGCCAATGGGATGCAAGACATGGTTGGAGATAAGCACAACGGAAATGAAGAGATGAAGAAAGTTACCCAGAAAAGGATGGGAGATGAGCTGATCAGGTGGATCTTACAATCTTTTTTATGAGCCATCAGAGTCTACAGAGCCTGCATTTCTATGTTTAGACTTTTAATGAAGAAGCAATGGCATTTAAGGATGATTTATGGAAGATTTTTTCAATAATCAGAAATAAGGTTTTTTTAAAGAAAGGCCCTTAAAGTGCTATTTGCAGTAACTTGTTTCCATAGAGATACAGTACAATGAGGGCCATTAAGATCTATTTTTCTTAAGGCTTCTCTTTTTGTGCCTATGGATAAAATGAATGAATCAGGCCATTAACAGAATTTTCTGGAGTTTGTGTTGATGCACTGACCTTGGCTATCATTCGGCAGACTGAAAAGCACCATATTGTCTGTGACTACATATGCTGATTATGAGAGTGATTTTGAAGTAGGTAAAAAGTCACAGGACACTTAGGGAATACTCTTCTTTTCCCATGCTTAGACAGGGCTTTTATAACATTGCCACTAGTGTTATGCACATAAAAGTGGGAAAAGTGACGAGAAGGAAAATATGTAGGTGTTTTTTTAATCAAATACTTGTATACATGCATACTTTACATTTATAGCTCCCAAGTAAATGTAAATGTCCGCAGCTTCAATCTAGCCACAATTTCCTCAGGTTTACGCCAAGTATTTTGCTAAAGACACACAGGCACCTATCTGTCCTTATAAAGCAGGCTTACTAGAGGCGCCTACTTGGCTTCACTCATAAGTGACACATTTTAAAATGTTCTCGGTCTTCAGCAGCTGGTGTGATGATCTTTGTAATTTTCCGAATCACGCTGCATCTTTGTAACCGGAACTTTCATTTCAGCCACCGTGCTGTGGCTGTCTTCAGGGTACAGTGGTCATGCTGAAATGTCGGTTTCAGTTACTGGAACGCAGTATGACCTGGACAAATGCAAAGATCATGTTATAAAATGATCCTATTTTTGCACTTTGGAGGGAATATTCAAAGGCATTTGCGCAGTTTGTAGACCTGAAAAAAAACACCCCATTAACTGGAAAATCTGTACCAGTAGGGAGAACATTCTATAACCTTAATCATGTGAGGGCACATTTTACAAAGGACATCCAAGTGCAATCTGGGACACCCAAGATAGAATGTCTAAAAAAAGAGAAGGCACGTCTAAGTTCAGGCATGGCTGATATGGCCTTCTGCATAGACGTCCCCAGAAGAGTATTCCAGAACCGGGATGTCTAATAGTCTAATGGCTAGAATAGTGGGCTGTGACCAAAGTTCAAATCCCATTGCTACTGCTGGTGATCTTGGACAAATCACTTAACTCTCCATCTTCTCTACACCTTCAGGATGTTTTATGGCCAAAACAAGCACTTTCCCGAAGCCTCTTCATGCTTGGAGCAGGTCTAAACTTGGACTGGGTCACAGTCTTCCCTGCTCAATTTCAGAAATGTCAGAGACGGGGGGGGCGGAGCCTGATGTCCAGCGGGTAGGACGCTTTGCGTTGAAGCTCCCGAGAGGCCTACTTAGAATCCTGACTTAATACCTATACAAATTTACTATTTCGCTCCGAGCTGACCGGGGCACCTCGGGGGGGATGGCGGCCCATAAACCAGCGCGCTTGGACTTCGGGTCTCCTTCTTCTTCTCACGGAAAACGCTCCAAAACAGAGGTGTCCTCCCCGCAGAAGATGGTGCCATTTCGTGAAAACCCCGCAATGCACCTGGAGATTTTGGAGGAAATACGCGGCGTGAAGGAATTGGTGCAGTCCAATGGAGAAGCGCTTCGAGCCATGCGAGAAGACTTTGGAGTGCTCCAGGACCGACTTGAAGGTCTTTCATTACGGCAGGACAATATGGCGGGGGTCCTCGACTCGCACGAGGTGCGCTTGGGCAAACTGGACAAGGCTGAGCGCCAGATACAGAATCTTCAACAGGAGTTGGAAGATAGCAATAATCGAGCCCGTCGCAACAATGTGAGGCTCCTCGGAATGCCGGAGGGGGTGGAAGCAGGAGATATAAGAGAATTCTTGCTCAAAACTCTTCCCTCCTTGCTGAAGATCACTTTTCACAGAGAACTGGAAATCGATCGAGCACACCGTGTTCCTGCCCACATGGCGCTCAACCGCACGACCCCCCGGCCTATTATCTTTAGCTTGCTACGATATCAACAAGTGGAACAAATTTTACATGCTGCCCGAGCGAATCATCATTTGGAATTTGAAGGTCGTAAGGTCTCCTTCTTTCCTGATTTGGCAAAGCCTACCGTTGACCGTCGGAAGAAACTCCTTGCTTTTCGCCCTCGACTTCAACAGCTACAGGCTCGCTTTGGCCTGTTGTATCCAGCGAAGCTCCGAGTGACTCTCCACAACCAGACCAGGACGTTCGAGGATCCTGATCTACTATCAACATTTTTGGACTCCAAAGAAGCAGAGCAGATGCGCTAATCCCAAATCTTGGACTCTTATCTGCCGGCTCTGTCCGCCATTTTGAAGGGCCCGATGCGGCGGTCATAGCCAAGCACAGAAATAGCCTGGACTTTCTTTCTTTCTCTGTATGACTTTTGTTTTTTGGTCTCCTATCCCTTCATGATGTGTGCCTCGGTCGGATTCGGAGCACGCACAGTCCTACAGGTTATGTGTTTTTTCAATTTCGGCCTTCTCTGGGGTTTCTCCCCGCAGACACATGGTCGCCAGTAATTTTGGGGTTTTGCTTCTCCTCTACCGTACTGCGGTTTTCTTTGTTAATGTGGGGCGCTTCATTGTATTATATTAGCTTATTTTTCCTATGTCATGTGTACAGCCAGATACAGTCAGTTTGAGGGACATAGTGAAATTATGTGTGCTATCATGCTCATAATTTTTAACTTTTCTGAATGGCCTTATGTAAAATCTTATTATTCATCGTCAAGGCATTAATGGTCCACTCAAAGGAACGTAAATCCTTAGCTATCTTAGCCATGAGCATGTTGATTTGGTGTTTCTTCAGGAAACGCATTTAAACTCTGCTGAAACACTGAAACTCAATGCTAGGCCTCACATGGTAGCTGCCTATTCTCCCACCGTTTCCAAATGGTACGGGATAGCCATTCTGGTTAAGAAGTCTTTGCACGCTACTGTCCCTGATATTAGCGCTGACATGGAGGGTAGATGGGCCCGTGTACACCTTGAGGTTGGAGATAGTGAATTCACGTGTATTTGTATTATGCCCCGAATGTGGACAACCCTGCTTACTATGCAAGTATTGCGCAGTTGGCCTCGGCCTCTGCCAATGCTCCATTAATACTTGGTGGCGATTTTACTCAAGTGTTCCCTCAATCTTTTCTTCTCAAACAAGGTGCTCGTTGGCTGGAAGATCCAGTACCGAGTAGACCTGTGTGGCTAGATATAGAAGCGGGCCTTTGCTAACCGATTCCTCTTACTTTCTCCCTGGTATGACTCTCCCATCAGACTCCCACTATTCACCAATGCTTTTAGACACTTTAGGTGCCTTTAATACTCTTATGCAATCTTTCGACTTCCGACTCTGGTCAGTGCAACTTCAGCATCGCATTCGGAGCACTAGAGTACTCCCGCCATCGGCATTCTCTACATAAGGTTGATTGGAGACTTTCCGATCTCTCGGTAGTTCACCGGGTGTAGCATCCAATTTTACTAAACCTTATGTAATGCTATCACTAGAGATACCTCTATAGCGCAGAAAGTATGGGAGAGAGAATTGCATGCGACTTTGACCTGGGAGCAATGGGGCCTTGTCTGGAGTAGAGGGACACGGGTTCCCGACCCGCCTCACTCACTCAGACCCTCTTCTTTCTAGCCCACCGGTGTTTTTACACTCCTCACAGATTAGACAAATGGAACACTACTCAGGGCAATGGTTGCTGGACACGTCCTGCGGCCATTGGTTCATTGCCTCATGTTATGCATGAATATCCCGCACTACAGTATTACTGGCGTCGGGTCTGGGGTCGTATTTAGTCTATCTCGCACTCTCAGGAGTCCCTTTCTTGGAGGATAGTGGGACTTCGCCCAGTTGCCGGGATCCCCTCTCTCCCAAAAATGGCTTATCTCCTTTCGAACTTTATGCTTGGCATTGCTATTTCCCTAATTAAGTAATACTGGAAAATTAGCTCCCATCTGAGCCCCAATGAATGGTGGAATCATGCCTGTCTTTACAGTAAATATGAACAAATACCTCGTCTATTCGCTTCCTCCGTTCAGACTCCTTCTCATTGGTCTCAATGGACGATGCTCAATGACTATGTACATTTTGCTAAATGCTCTCATCTGACTGTCTAATTTTGTATATATCTCTGTCCCATGATCATGCTGTATTGTAGATACTCTTTTGATCGTTCGATGTATAATCACTGTTAATTGGAAGCGCTCACATGCTGATATAATCGGGTAGAGAAGAAGCATCGGGGTGGGGGGTAATGGGTTTACTTTTCCTTATTGTATACTTGTTTTGTCTCTTTTGGTGTGTTGTTTCTTTTGTTTGTTGCAAAATGAAAATAAAAGTATAAAAAAAAAAAAAAAGAAATGTCAGAGACGTCTCAGTCCGTTTCATCTCCTCAGACACGCTTCTGCCAAACCCCCAGCCTACTTGGGCATCCCCACGTGGGAAACATCTTTAAAAGCCATTTGTAAAATGGCTTGAGGATGCCTCCATGATTTGGATGGCCACATGCATGTTTTCAGATGTCCAAATCACATCTAAGGCTTTTAAAATTACCCCCCATAATCACATGGGCCCTTCTGTATAAATGCATCAGAGGAATATTATAAGCAGCTTAGTGCTCACCAAGGCAGCTATCATCCATATACTTCAACTGTTGGAATGAGGTCTTGATGTATGAGAGATTCTTTCAGTGGATGACCCTCTAAGTTGGGACCCTGTCTGCCACATAAATGGAGTTGTGACAGAGCAGGTAGGTGTCAGTCAGGCCCCTCTTGAGATGTAACACTCAGATGAACCACTAGCAAATGCAAATATTATTGGCTTCAGACAAAAAATGATGGCAAATAGAACTAATTTCTTTAAGATAATTATATGATTATATTTTTACTCTCTCAAGATGCTATACAAAGCATTAGATGGTAAAGCTTTTAATTAAGACATTGATACACAATGCAAAACTACTTTCTTTTAATATGTAAGCATTAAAATTGATGGAACAATTTTCTCTTGCTTCTCTTGAAGAATATTAATCCAATAAAATGATTAACTGTAAAGGATTACATTCACACAAACCAGTGTCCACACAAAACTTCCACTCTAATACTAGAATGGAACAAATTTAATTTTTGTTTGAGTCTGCTCCAGTTCTACATTTAGTAACCGCATTATTCAATCACTTGAGTCCTTTCTCATTTAAATATTAATTAAAAAACAGTATCCATTACCAAATAATTTCTTCCACACATACATATTTAAAGGGAATGTGTGGAGGAAAATTTGGTAATGGATACTGAATTTTAATTAATATTTAAATAAAAATGGACTCATGTGTTTGAATAACATGGTTACTGTACTGTAGTATTGGAGCAGAGTCCATCAAAAATTTAACTTTTTCCAGCCTAGTATTTGGGATTTTTTTTGTGCTCTCTGGCAGGACCTAACTGACAATATCTCACCAAATCAAAACAAGCACATCCGATAAGTAATACATAGTGTTATACTCTCCAGAGAATTACTTTATATTTAAGCACTTCACCCCTCCGAAAGTATGGATCCCTTGAGTCCCTTTTATTAAAGGTTGGCATGAATGAATGTTGCCCTGCAAGCCATTGAATCACTGTTGACGCCTGGAGACCCAGCAATTCCTGGGTGTTTTTGGCAAGGTGTGGCCCAAAGTAGATTGCCAGACCTTTCTTCTAAGGCAATGGAGGGTAAAGTGACTTGCCAAGGACACACGGTGTGATATTGGGAATTGAACCTTGGTGTCCAGGTCACTGCTATAACCACTAGGCTATTCCTCCACTCCTACTGAATGTTAATGCACATTACATGTCATTGTGCCCACAGAAATAAGAGGGCTGTGACCACCTAACATGCATTAACTTTCATTAATGCACATTACAACCTTTAGTAAAAGGGTCCCTTTGCATTACTCTTTCCTATAAAGGTGCTTCAGAATCACTACCTACCTCCCTCAGGTAGGGCCGGTGCTAGGACTTCTGGTACCCCTCCTTTATTACTATTAATACTGGCTACAATTTTCCAAAACTCCTTTCTGAACTCCTTTCAAATGATGATAGCATTTCTCCTTCAAATCCAATGTTGTAAGAAAATGGCAGTGAAGGGGCAAATGCATATCCAGATTAAAATAAATATTGAGCAGTAAATACTTAAGGGGTCATTCCAGAACATGAATAAAGGGTTTGTACGTGCAGCGGGACACCTATGTGCCAAAAATGTCTCCGATGATATTCCAAAACACTGCTGACATGCACGTCCATGGCGCTAGCACAGGATCTCAGAAGGTGGATGGGAGAGTACTGAATGGGGGCATGGTCAGCCACAGAGACATAGAAAGCAGCCGTGAAAAAAACAGAGGGTGGCAGCAGCAGGGAAAGAGCAGGCAGCACTGGATGGAGGTATGGGAGGGAGAGGGGGGTGTGCACCCGAGCTGCAAGTTGCACAGGGCACAATTGCAGCTCGATATGGCCCTGTGTGCAAACATCTTGCATTTCCTCCATATAATTTAATCGGCTTTTTGGTTTGGTTCAATCTCTGATTGGATTTCTGAAAAAGCCCCACCCCCCTCTAAGGTGGAGGGGGACGCCATTTCATTCTTCGCCTCAGGCAGCAGATTGCCTTGAGCCACCCCTGGCTGGGTCAGCTGATGGAGTTCATAACACAGCTGCGGAAGAAGGGGACCTCAGTGAGACATGCCAGGGTGCTGATGGTCAGAGTGGCATTCTTTCTGAAGCTTGGTGGGTGAATCGACACGATGAAGGATTTTGTAATGAGGAAGGTTATGGAGGGCTGCTCAAGGGATCGACCCCCTCCCCCCCCCCCCCCGCCACCCGCCAGATGGGCGCTGACCGGTTATCCTGCAGATGCTGAGAGCAATTATCCTGAAGGTGCTGCAGGTAGTGAGGGATGAGTGAAGTGTGCCTATTCAGTGAGGAGTGGAGGAGTAGCCTAGTGGTTGGGGCAAGGTACTTCGGGCCGGAAGGTCGGGGGTTCAAATCCCACTAAAGGACAGCAGCCTTGGGCCGGAAGGACTGGGGTTTGTAGTCCCACAGGTGCTCCTTGTGGTCTTGGGCAAGCCACTTAACCCTCCATAGCCCATGTTCCCTGTAAAATAGTTCTCTGTGTGCTGTGCTTTCCTGTCTAATCAATGTGTTTATACCTCAAAAATTTCCTGTCATGATTTGACAATTTCCAATCTGTAATCAAAAACCACTGCTGATCACTGGAAGTAGCGGTATACAAATGTATACTAAATAAATAAATAAATACTTAGGGTGGCCCTGCTGATCATGTTCTTTGGCACCTTCAGGATGAACGAGGCTATTCCCAGATCCAGAACACACACTGAACTCCCTGCCCTCAGAATTGGGGACATTGGGTTGGATGGTAAACAAATCGGTCTGAGGCTGGGGAAGTCCAAGACTGATCGGGGCCATAAGGGTAAAATGGCTTGGCTCCACACCACCAGAACCAAGGACCTTTGCCCAGTCAAGGCAATGAGGGAGTATCTACAGCTGCAGCCTGGACAGGGGGTGGGGAGGCGCTGTTGCAACACCAGGACAGCTCTTGCCTGTCACAGTACCATTTGAAGGCGATTTGGCACAAGTTGCTGGAAAGAGCTGGGTTTAGCATAGCGAGCATGACCTCCTTTCAATTAGGATAGGCGCAGTTACTGCGGTGCACAGGTTGCAGTTGAGATAAGAGCCGATCCAGAGAATAGGGAAATGATCATCTAATAGATTTAGGCTGTATATCGGATAAAGGGGGTGCCCCCCTCCCATGCTTATCACACTTTTGTATTTTATCTCAGCAAGTATAGAGAGGAGGATGGTCTAGATAGTGAGTCATTCATACATCTTTGGACCTGTAGAAGAATGATGGGGGGGATGTTTTTCGCCCAGCAACATGAGCATCCGGTGGCTGGGTAAGCACAGGATGTGATGGGACAAGCTGAAGATGACGCTCATGAACGAGCCCCCGGATGTTATAGTGCTGCACCTAGGCGACAACAGCCTGGTATATACCAAATATCAACCTAACTAAAGAACTCTACACTATAAATCACCAAAACATGCGCTGGCGTTTTTGATCAGTTGATAGAATGATCTTTGTGCAGTTGGTTGAGCGTTGAAGCAGGGCGAGTAAAAGTTGGCCGCCCGAAACGCAGTGCTGTGTCTGCTAATTTTCGCTATTTTTTGTGAACTGGACGGCAATGATATTTTTTCAGCTACTTTGAGCTGTTTTGAGGGAGCACTTTGGAGAAGTCTGTTCAAGCTTTGCTGTGAATCGACAACAGGTTACGAGAGGATTCAGATAAGTTGAACTCTGTTTTCCTTTCTTCTCACAGTATCTTTAGCTTGGGCTTCCCAATTACATTAAGACTTTTTACTGAATTATTACACAATTGTTTTTTATTGGTGACACTTTGTTGTGGTGTTTCACCTAACTTATCGTTAGCTCCGTGATGAGTTCAATAAAAATTTGAGCAAAATGGAAGGTTAGCTTCAAGGGGCGATTATAAAACCTCAAGGCTATACTTCCGACATTATTATATACACGTCAGCTTTTAAACATCTTTTTTCACACTTCTCTACTTTTGTTTTGGTGGTATATACCAAAGGCATCAACTTGATTATTAAAATGAAGAGGGCCCTGGCCCAGAGCCGCTCTGGCATGGCAACGGCCATCATCTGGTCCCAAATACTGCCCCCAGGGGTGGCTCAAAGCAATCTGCTTCCTCAGGTGAGTGATGCGATGCCCCCCCTCCCCCACAACAGGGGGGGGGGGCTTTCTCAAAACTTCAATCAGGGATTGAACCAAACCAAAAAAGCTAATTATATAATGTGGAGGAAATGCAAGATGTTCACATACCAAGGAACGAAAAGAAAGAGCGAGAACCACAGTACAGTTTATAACATCAAACTATAGCTCACTTTTATTTTGTTGTTATCAACTTCCTTTTTCTTTTTCAACATATAGTTTGCATTCACAGAACCCCCACCCTCAACAAAGTAGTCAGGAAAGTACATATTCAAAAAGAAGAGGAAATAGCCAATGCAATAAAATGAGGGGATAATACATTTTTCAGATATGTTTGTGAGAAGAGGAAGGGCAAAACTAGCTCAACTTAAAGTAGACAAAGCAATGGGACCGGATGGGATACACCCTAGAATACAGAGGGAACTTGGGGACGTTCTATCAGCTCTACTGACTGACCTTTGCAATGCCTCGTTGGAGTCAGGAGTGGTGCCAAAGGACTGGAGAGAGGCTCATGTGGTCCCTTTACACTAAAGCGGAAGTAAGGATGTGGTCGAAAAGTACAGGCCAGTTAGTTTAAGTTCGGTGGTAAGTAAATTATAGGAAACCCTACTGAAAGAGAAAATAGTGAGGTTTCTGGAGTCCAGCAGATTACAGGATCCGAGGCAGCATGGATTCACCAGAGGCAGGTCTTGTCAGACAAATCTAATTGATTTCTTTGACTGGGTGACCAGGGAGTTGGACCAAGGGAGAGCCCTAGATGTGGTGTATTTAGATTTCAGTAAAGCCTTTGACACTGTTCCTCACAGGCAACTTATAAACAAACTGAGCACCCTAGGGATGGACCCTAAAGTTACTGCTTGGGTTAGAAATTGGTTGGGTGGGAGGCGACAAAGAGTACAGGTAAATGGAGCTCACTCTGAGGAGAAGGAAGTTACCAGTGGTGTGCCCAAGGGATCTGTCCTTGGTCCGATTCTTTTTAACATCTTTGTTAGTGATATAGCGGAAGGGCTGTCGGGTAAATTTGCCTCTTTGCAGATGATACCAAAATCTTCAATACAGTAGACACCTAAGAAGGTGTAGATAACATGAGGGGGGATCTAGCTAAGCTTGAAGAATGGTCTAGAATTTGGCAGCTGGGATTTAATGTTAAAAAATGCAAGGTCATTCATTTGGGCTGCAGCAATCCTAGGGAGCAATATAATATAAGGGGGTGAAGTACTTTAGTCCACTAAAGAACAGCAGGACCTCAGTGTGGTTGTGTCTTATGATCTTAAAGTAGTTAAACAGGTAGAAAAGGCGACAGCAAAAGCTAGAATGATGCTTGTGTGCATAGGGAGAGGAATGGTTAGCAGAAAAAAGGAGGTGATAGTGCCTCTGTATATAAGGGTGGCCCAAGAGGGGTGCGGGGCCATGTGCAGAGACTCGGTGTGGGGCCTCATTTGCATAAACATTTGCATAATGTTACCATACACTAACTTTTAGTAAACATGCCTCTTAATGAGTGTATGGATAAAGAAAGACTAAAAGATTTCTACATTGCTATAATCCAGTGCCAACCGTCAGGCACATTAGTAACTACTACAAACACTGCCCATTTAGAACCCATAGCAAACCCACCGTATCCTAACAGCACTACCAGGACTCACAAAGCACCAGACCCTACCTATCAAAAGGCTACACTGTAAATATTAAACCACTACATTTCAGAGAATAATAATACATGACCTACTGGGGAAAGAGAACAAGGGCAATGTCAAATAGCAACTACATAAACAGAATACCTCAGCTCAGTTACACATGCAGAACATAGACCATCACCAAACAAGGAATCACAATTTAGAAACAGGAAGACAATAATTAAACTGGGAACCCCAAAAGCCAAACTTGGAATGTACAAGAACACTGTAGAAATAAAACTATAAATTAATTTCCTCTTGTACTAAACAAAGCGCAGACGTTAATGATGCACATTTCCCAGAGCTGACATATTCCAGTTAATAAATTCCCGTCCCCTCTGATGATGCTATTCACGTCAGAGAGGAGCTGAACCCGCAGGGGCTTATGGGCATGCTGGAGCCCTGAAGAGACTTTGCGCTCTTTTTTTCTCCTTTTTAGCATAGTGCCCTAGTGGGGGGCTGGTGTGTAGGTTTGATTCATGAATCGGCTGCTGACTGGGAGAAGTGGAGGCAGCAGCAGCAACTATTTCTTTCCTGTTATTAAACCTTAGGAGGCAGAGTGAGGCAGCAGCCACTTGGCTGTTTTGGGGGCATTTTGTGCTGCCTCCAAAACTTTGCCGCCTGAGACGGCTGCCTCACTCTGCCTCATTATAGAACCATACCAGACTGCCCCGGCTAATATGGAAAAGAGCCATCTGGCCGGAGGGAATTGAGATGAGCTGAAGGAAGCTACACTCAGGAAAGTTTGTGCAGTTGCAGGGGTGGGGGGGGGGGAAGGTTGGCCAGCACAAAGGTATTCTGGTGGGGGCCACAATCATGTATCGTGGGGACGGGTGCATTTGAATGATGTTGGTTTAGATCTATTCATTGAGGGATTGCAGAGGGAAGTTGGCTTCGTTCTAACATTGAGTGAGTCAGGCCTTTGTCCGGGGATGGGGGGGGGGGGCAGAGTAGGAGCCGGAGGAGATTCAGCATGCCCTGATTATGCGAGGTCTGACACAGAAGGAGGGCCCATAACCGGGCTGATGATGATGGAGAGCTTCATCATGCCCCGGTTATGACCGAGGACTAGAGGTAGTAGAGCCAGTGGAAACTGTAGACCTGTGATGTGAGAAAGGAAGCAAACCAGTGTAAATCTGTGCACCAGATGCCAATCACGTAAAGTCAGGCAAGAAGGCCTTCGTGATCTACCAAGTCAAAAGCCTCAGAGATTCAGGAGACAGCAAATCTTACCGCATCCCTGTCCAGGAAGCAGTGAATGGTACTAGGCAAGGCCGTGATGACAGTTTCACTGCAATGATCTGAGCAAAATCCTGATTGCTTAGCGTGTAGAGTATTGGGGGTTTTTTCCACAAAGTTGGTTAACTGATCAAAATCAATTTTCTCAGCCAATTTTGAAATAAACGATAGATTGGAAAGAAGATGTCAATTTGCTGGGATTGTTGGGTCTAGATTTGATTTCTTTAGAATAGGGTGCACTACTTGTTCCCAGACTGCCCACTGCCTATATGCAGCTATATTGCTCTAATGAGTCATGATTGTGAGGAACTGTGCCGCCATTGCAGCCTTTTACTTTTAAATGTATATTTATCTGTTACTTTTCTTTGAACAAAGAATGGAATGGAATAGTAAGACATATTCCCTTCCCAACTTCACAGCTGCCCTGCCTCAGACACCTTCGTCAGGGTCCCACATCTGTCCATGTCTCGGCCCTGCAGTGCAGGGCTCAGTAAAGCTAAGTACTGCTATCTCCCTCATAGGATCCTAAAGCCCACACTAGAACTCTGACCCCACCCTCTGCCTTTTGTGTTTGCTGTGAAGCAGGGCTGGCTGAAGTGCCTTTTGCTGGTGGTTGGTGACCATTCCTTGACCTCCTCCTCCTCCCAGACTGGCCCCAGTGTGTTTGGGAGTGCACACACACACGCACGTACGCATGCACGCACACACACACACACACACACACACACACACACAAGAAAACAAGGTGCTGAAATGGTGATTCGTGAACATTTTCCAAGCATGTGTGTTTGGTTTGTTGAGTCAGGATGACACAAAAATCATGATTTTTGTCATTTTCCATTTGGATGAAAACTAATACACACGCCTAACAGATAAAGAAACAACCAACCAAATAAGTAACTAAAGCAATACCTATGGTATGACTCCTAAAAGGACTGACTGAATTAGAAATGGTTTGAGAGGGAAGGCAATAGAGGATAGTGATAAATGGAATTCACACAGAAACAGAAATCTGCACTTGGTCCAATTCTTTTAAGATTTTCTTAACTTATATTGTGGAAGAACTGTCAGGAAAAGTTTGAATTTTTGCTGATGATACCAAAACCTGCAATGGGGTAGACACCCTGGAAGGTGTGGAAAATGTGTGGTGGGATCTAGCAAAATTTGAGGAATGGCTAACAGTTTGGCAGCTAAGATTTAATGCAATAAATGCAGAGTTATGCTTTTGTCTGCAAACATCCAAGGGAATGGTGCAAGTTCTTCCGTGGGATCTGGGAGTGATCATATCTGATGATTTTAAGGTCACCAAGCAAGTAAAAGCCTCAAAGATACTTGGTTACATATGGAGAAAAATAGCCACCAGGAAAAAGAACGCACGATTTTCTCTGTATGTCTCTGGTTAGACCTCATCAGGATTATCATTTGCAATTCAAGAGATCACACATTTGAAAGAACATAAGATATGCTATACTGGGTCAAAACAAGGTCCATCAAGCCCAGTATCCTGTTTCCAACAGTGGCCAATCTAGATCATACGTACCTAGCAGTTTCCCCAAAAGACACAGGTTCCACAATGCTTGTATTGGGTCAAGCATTGATATCCTGGGTCCCTTTTTAATAATGGTTTATGGACCTTTCCTCCAGGAACTTGTCCAAACCTTTTTTAAACCCAGCTACACTAACAGCCTTTACTACATAACAAATATAACCACATGCAGTTGGTCCAGAGGGTGGTTACAAAAATACTCAATGGTCTTCATCGAAAAGCATATGGGGACTGACAAATATCTAGACATGTATACTATAGAGAAAAGGCAGGATAGAGGAGATAAGGACAGGGAGATAGGTATTGAGCCTGTTTCATAGAAATCAGAATCTGGAAAGAGGGATAATAGGATGAGGGTGATGGGTGTAGACTCAGGAGTAATTTAAGGAAATATTTTTTTTGACAGAAATGGTGGTAGAGACGAAGACAGTATCTGAATTCAAGTCACTTAACCCTCCATTGCTCAGAAAAATCCAAGTTATCAATGTCCCTGTTTAATGTACGTTTACCAAGTTTAAGTTGCAATGTAAACCGCTTTGATTGAAATGATAAAGCGGTACAAAAAACTGTTAAATAAATAAATAAGACTGTATGGGATAAGCAAAAAATATCTTTGAAAAAGAGAAAGGGATTCAGTATCTGAACAGCTGGTGTGGGTGGGAAGGCTGAGAAGGCATATGGTGTTTATCTACTGTCATTCTCTATGTTTTCTATGTTTATATATAAAGTCATGCCAAATGTAACCCAAATCTCTCTTGCAAAAGAGTGGAAAAATGTATGTTTTGGTCGGACTACATTAACATACGGTCATCCAATACAGGACTGACCTGCACCGTATGTTAATGTAATCCGACAAAAACATAAATTTTTCCACTCTTTTGCATGAGGGATTTGGGTGAGATTTGGTATCTCTTTTGATCCCTCTTTTGGACCTTTTTCCTCCTGCAGCCTGTTTCCACTGGCCAAATTTGTATGTGTAAGCAGGATGCATTTTCAGGTTGCAAATGGCTTTTCGAGAGGTAATTTTAATGCAAAAAAGTATAGTCCTACATTTTGAATGCAGAAACTGAAGACATTAGTGCTTATTGGACAGTAAGATACTAATGTGCATTGAAAGGGAAAGGGATCTTGGGGTGATCATATCTGATGACCTCAAGGTCGCAAAAGTGTGACAAAGCAGTGACTCCCAACTGTAAAAATGCTCCGGTATATAATGAAAGGTATTACCAGTAGAAAGGAGGAAGTGAAATCTCATCTTAACTGTTGTGTCCAATTCTGGAGTCCATGTCTCCAAAAGGATACAAAACGATTAGAGACAGTTCCGAGAAGTGCAATGAAAATTTTAGTATACACAAAATGCTGCCTAAGGCCATAAATACGCATGTTTACCTTAAAACAGGGATCCCTATACTTGGATCTCATGAGATGCATCTCAGTCAGATTATCAGGATTATCACAATGAATATGAATGAGATCTATTTGTATATAATAAAGGCAGTGCATGCAAAATAGATCTCATGCATATGTATTTGCCAATCTCTTGATTACTCCTCATTTATTAGTTCACTCCATATTTTTCCATTACAACTGGAAAGTCCATCCTGTTCCAAATCCTTGTAACGTCTACAAAAAGTCAACTCTTTCCTAACAAGTCTGCCATATCACTTATAAAAATATTGAAAAGAACTGAATTCAGAAATGGGCTGCTGTCCCATTTCCTTGGCCTGGATCTTAATTTGCATAACCCTTGTTAACTCTCAGTCGGCCAACTTATAGCCCAGTTTATCACCTTAGGACAAACGCTTAGGCTGTTCAGATAAAGAAGAGAGATTATGAAGAAGGCATAGCAGATGGGTAGAATGTGATTTACATGTAAATTATTTTATGCACATGTGATAGAGAGTGATATATAAGGACTTTATATAGTCAATAGAGTAACCTTATCCAGCACTGACCCCTGATCTAGATCTTGGTCACCTAAAAATATAAATTGATAACATTTGCTTGGTATTTTCATCTTCTAGTAAAACCATACTACCCTGGATCTTTTAATCTGCCTGATTTAAGATAGTCCATCATCATTTCTTGTTGTCCACTACAGACGTCAGGCTGGCCTCTAGTTACCAACCCCCTACTTCTTTCTACTTTTTTGAAAAGGGATAATGTCTATCCATCTCCAATCCTCTGGAACTGTGGCAGTTTAAAGAAATATTGAACAGTCGGTGAAACAGTCAGAACCTCCCTTAGCTCTTTCAATAGCCTGTGATTGTCCTTTTTGGACCCATTACCTTATCTACTTTTGGTTTTGACAGTTCCGTGAGCCTTCTGTGATTGGGGTGGTATTTATCCTTGCACTGTATGTACGTACGTATCTTTGTTCTTCCTCCAATTCTTTTGCCAGGAAACTCTACAAACTAATTGTTCAATGTCATGCTAGATCAGGGTGTAGTGATGTATTGTTTATTTCACACCATTGTTTTTCATTTTGTAGGCAGCTACCACCAATGGCTTTTTAAAACTTTCCTTATTAGATTTGTATCTCCTTTGGCAAGTTAGTGTCAAACACACCGCTGTGCTCCTTTACAGTTATTAAAATATGTATCTTCCTCTGAAGTGATCTGACATTGAGAAATTATATGCCCTGAGAATACATCAACCTTCATCTTTGCCTCATAATAGGTAGATGTTTTCAGGCGTGTTCTCCTGAGGAAACAGCCGTCGGGCTTGTTTAACAAGCCTGAAATCAGTGGTTCTCTTGTAACAAGTTATTTAAGTCTCGGTTGGCAATATTGAAAATAATCTCTCAAAGATAGCTGGAAGCTCCTTAGCAGGCACTCAAAGACAGGTAATCATGCTAGATTATTGTCAGACTGGATATTTCTTATACGCAGTAAACTTACTCACAGGTTCATGTAAACACTAAAATCAAGTTATTTCCTAGAAATTTCTATTGATAAATCTAAGGCATCTCTCTTCTTCCAAAAGCTACTCCCACCCCCTTTGCTTCTAAGAAAAAAAAAACTGAAATGGATCTGAGAATATCCCCAGAAAGAGAGATATTCAAACCAGTCTTGTCCATTTTTCAGTTTGATTATTTACAAAATGCTTAAAGGCTATTACGGAGAGGGGGCAGGGCAAAATGATGGATGGGAGAAACTCTGGGATGTAAGCTGCAAAATTGCTGGTATTATCTGCTCATTGGAGTCACTCTCCCATTGCTTTGCAATAGGGATGAAGAAGGGGAAAACCCAAACTTTCCCTTGTGAGTCTGGTGGGGTCCCCACCCTGGTGCAGATGATTCTTGAGATCTTTCACATCCGCCCCTTTCCAGAGGCAGCGGGTTTACCGTAGACTGCAATGTAGATCCTCAAAGCAAGAATGGTTCCAACATGACCCGGAAGTGACTGATGCAGTACAGAAGAACAGGCTAAATTTAGCACAGCAAGCCAGGCAAAGAGCTCTGTTCCAGAGTGGTCTCCTATTGCAGAATCTCCTCTCTTGAGTTTGCCGCAAGAGTAAGAAACCCTAAATATCCAATACACCCAATGAAATCAACCTAACTATATCCCTCTTAAACTACTTGATTTCCAAAACTCTCTGTATAGTGCTGTGTAATACTACCAAGTGAAGTTGTATTTTTTGTCGGATTACTCACCGATGAGCAGAAATTTTTCTACTCTCGAAGTGAGCCCTCCATTTTATTCAAAAGTCAATTTAAAATGGCCCATTACAGGTCATTAAACAGGTGCTACAGCACTAACAAGCCGTTGCTCCTGCACTGTGAGAACTAAATTTTGCTTTGTGAAAGACGTTTCAAACTGCTCTAGTGTAATCGTCCCTTGTTCTTGAACAACGATAAGAGAATACTCATCTGGAGTAGATCAAAACACTTCCGAAGATCTTCATGGCGGCTCCGCCGCGTTATCAGAAGAAGCGTTCAAGACAAGAGCCTTAAGCAATAGCTCCGATTCACTCCGATTCACTCGTAGTATCTGAAACTGTCTCAACCCGATATACCATATCTTCCAGACCAGTGAAGGAGTAGTATGATGTAGTATGATTCAATGCTATGCATGCGCAACACTAATCAGTGTTTCAAGCCACTCAGCTTTGCAGGTGATTCGCCTGAAGAAGAGCTGCAAAGCTGAGCGGCTTGAAACACTGATTAGTGTTGCGCATGCATAGCATTGAATCATACTACATCATACTACTCCTTCACTGGTCTGGAAGATATGGTATATCGGGTTGAGACAGTTTCAGATACTACGAGTGAATCGGAGTGAATCGGAGCTATTGCTTAAGGCTCTTGTCTTGAACGCTTCTTCTGATAACGCGGCGGAGCCGCCATGAAGATCTTCAGAAGTGTTTTGATCTACTCCAGATGAGTATTCTCTTATCGTTGTTCAAGAACAAGGGACGATTACACTAGAGCAGTTTGAAACGTCTTTCACAAAGCAAAATTTAGTTCTCACAGTGCAGGAGCAACGGCTTGTTAGTGCTGTAGCACCTGTTTAATGACCTGTAATGGGCCATTTTAAATTAACTTTTGAATAAAATGGAGGGCTCACTTCGAGAGTAGAAAAATTTCTGCTCATCGGTGAGTAATCCGACAAAAAATACAACTTCACTTGGTAGTATTACACAGCACTATACAGAGAGTTTTGGAAATCAAGTAGTTTAAGAGGCAAGAGTAAGAAAGGCACAACAACATATTCCTGCTGCAGAACTGCTCTCTATAGGGTTGAGGGATGCTACAGACCAGATGTTCTGACTTTAGAGTCACTATTCAAGGTTTGGAGTCTTCGCTTTTAACATTTGCTAGTATGCTTAAAGAGAAGACTGGTAATATTTATGAGCTGTAGAGGGACAGGCTCAAGTACTGGAATAACATACAACTAAAATTGGCAGTTTGGAGCCTTGTGTGAGTGAAGTGAGAGATCTTGCTAAGGCCCTGATTAGAGAGAAAGATTTCCTATTTAGGAAAATGGAATATCTGGAAAATGAATTGAGAAAGAATAGCATGAGGTTCGTGAACTTCCCCGACTCTCCTTTGATCCCACTGGTTGATATGGTACAGAGGTACCTGAAAAAATGAACTGGAGATGTCAGCTGGATTATTGCCATCAATGGTAAGAGCTCAGTATTTGTCCTTATCAAGTGGAGGAGAAATTTGATTGTAAGTCAGCAGTATGGAGCCTAGATGAGTTTGAATTTAACTGGATTCCTTGAGTCATCTTTGGAAGTGATAATTCAGAAGACCACAGTATGTGCGGCATAAAGTTGGCACAGGGCCCCCTGAAGTGCAGGGCCGTGTGAGAACAAAATTCTTGCACATGCATCAGGATGGCCCTGACTACAACATGTGCAGAGTATCGAACCAAGCTCCAATACTTCCTTAACCAGCTCACATCAACAGCACCTCTAATAAGATATGACATTCTTTTTCACTAATTTCTTTAGACCAACTTCAAAATATCATCAGAAATCTAAATACAACTACATCTCCCCTTGATCCCAGTAAGCTGGGTCAAAATAGCGCGAGGCAAAATGTCACTTACGATCCTCAAAGCAATACATCTTTCATTATCTCAGGGTTACATGGCCAAGGACCTGAAAATTGCCTCCATATGACCAATCCTAAATAATTCTTCCCTAGACAAAACAAATCCCAGCTCTTACAGAACAATTTCCAGCCTACCGTTCCTAGCAAAGACAATAGAGAAGGTGGTACAACAGGAGCTTCAGGATCATATTGATCAATAGGCCCCACTGGATCCTCAACAGCATGGTTTTAGAGCTGGACACAGGGTTGAAACACTTCTCACTGCCCTCTTGGAGAGGCTTATAAAGGGAATGCATAAGACAAAAGCCAGCTTTATTCTAATATTCTTGGATTTCTTCAGCCTTTGATTCAATCTGCCGTAGTCTCCTTCTATCAAGACTCTGGGAGATCAGAATCATGGGCACCACATTACTCTGGTCTAAATTATACATATCAGACCACAAACAGCAGGTAAAAATAGAACCCAGCTTAGAGCAAAGACACCAGCCTTCATGAAACTACAATTTGCATTCATGAAAGATTTCACTGGAGGTTGGGGAGAGGGGTTGGTGCTGAAAGACATGGTCAAGGTTATTGCAAAGGGGAAAGAGTGGTAGTGGAAAACAGCAGACAGAAGTGAGGTATTTAACAAAATTGTATTTATTTGTTGAGGTGGGGTAGGCGAATAGTGAATAAGAATTAAACATGTAAGCAATACAAGCAAATACTATAAACCATTTTGAGAAAACATTACTATTAATCTGCAACCGATTTTATACTTTGCTCACAAGGACCATTTTCCCCCTCAGTATCCACTTTAAGTGACACTCCCCAACTCTTTGAAGGGAGTGTGCCCTTGTGTGTCCCTCCATTGTTACACCACAGTTTGTATGTATACAATCTCTTATTGAGTGTGTATGGAGCCCTATTACTACCACGGCAAAAGCTGTGAAACAATGGTGCATTAGGCGCAGCACTACTTTGTTAACTGTTGGGGGCATTGAAAGCATTTCCCTGGCAGTTGATGCAGAACTTTGTCCCTTGGCGCATGGCACATTAGCGCAGATGCACTGCGGGTAGTGTGCGGTGTAAATACAACTCTAACTGCACTGAGCTCACCACACTTACTCCCTGTCCCTAACCCGCCGACTCGCAACCCTACCTTGGGTTACACAGTTAGCGCGGGAATTATCCTATGCCAACTGTCATGACCCTACTCTACCTGGCAACACAGGTCCCAATGCTTGCGCCCTTTAGTAAAAGACCACCTAAGTGTTCCTGCGACACTTTAGTTTAATGTGCACCCCTGTAGTGTGAATTGAGCTCAATTAAATTAGTGTTCTGGCAAGTAATGTAGTTCTGCAGGCTTAGGTCTCACTGCTGGGCACCTCATGAGTACTCTCTGCTGCTTGGTGTATATTCAGCTCCGATGTGCAACTCAAGGTCCCACAAAGATCTGCAGTGCTCCCAAGCAGCAGGTATTCATGCCCTTTTGTCCTTCAGTGCACCCGATGATCTATAACATTAACAAAAACTCCTCTCTAGCCCCTAACAAAAAGTTAGAGTTAGTGTGTGCACCGCCTCTCAACTGCATTCTAGCTAAACAAGAAATAAAACAGAACTACAGTGCTCTGTCAAACTAGAGTTTCTTTTCGTTTTAACAGAACAGGCAGGAAACTTGCAAAGTTGCAGTCACTGCCCTTCTGTGTGGCCGGGACTCTCGGGGTCTTTGCAGCTCCCCACAGCTTCAATGGCTCCCACACAGCTGATTCTTCTCCTGTCTTCTGGCAGGATTTATGAACAGGCTGTCACTCTCTGGTGCAGCTTCAGCTATGGACTCCCTGCAGAGGCTAACTCTGAGGTGTATCTCTTTTCTGCTAAGTTCAGCTTCCTGAGACCGTTCTTTACTGGGATCACCCACAGCTTTTCTCTCTCTCTGTATAAGCCAAACACCCAGACTTTGCTGTCTCTCTGTCTCTGGCCTGTTCCCGCCTTCAGCAATCATTGGACTCTTCTGTACTTCTATTCCCCTGATTTTTTTTTTTTGTTACATTTGTATACCGCTTCTTCCAGTGATCAGTAGCGGTTTTACATTAAACTTTTATCACAGCAATCCTTTTACATATAACAGCAGTCTAATTTGTTTACATATGCATAACACAAATTTGGAATTGTACAGTATGATCATTGTAAGCTTATGTGCATATTTACATATGTTTCATGAATATTTACATAGCCTAGTGTTAGAAACATGTTTACAAGCATTTCATGGTTATTTACATAGCCTGATGTATTGCTGCATTAGGGTAAGTTGTAGTATTCCTGGAATAGATAGGTTGTTAAGTCTTTCCGGAAATCTTTTAGGTCATTGTTGTCTCTTAGTGCGTGAGGTAGTTTGTTCCATTGGGAGGGAGCTGTGTAAGTGAACGCTGTGCTACTTGTGAGGGTTGTGGTGTTGCATATGTCGTGTGGGACGTGTAGGATGTTTAGGTTGTGGGTTCTTCTGTTCCTATTGGAGGTAAGTGTGGAGAGGTACGGTGAAGCTAGGTTGTGGATCAATTTAAATGTAGTTACTATGATTTTATATCTTATGCGGGCATGGATGGGGAGCCAGTGGAGTTCCATTAGTATTGGTGCAGTTTCATTATAATTCGAGCGGTGACATTCTGCACCATTTGTAGAATGTTGAGGGTTTTTTTGGGTAACCCTTGGAGAATGCCATTGCAGTAGTCCAAGTGAGGTGTGATGAGTGCTTGGACTACTGTTCTGAAGTCAGACTGCTGAATAATGTTGTGTAGAGATTGGAGTATCCTTAATTTGTGGAATATGGCTTGATTTAGTAGTCTTAGGTGGGTTTCCATCTTAAGGTTTTTGTCGAGGGTAACTCCTAGATATTTTATCTCCTGTTTGATGTATGCGTTATTGTTCTGGAGAATTGTTGTGGGATGGCTAAAATCTGGGTTTTTGCATTTAAACATTACCTCAGTTTTCTTATGATTGATGCCCATAATGTTTTGCTGTATCTAGGTTTGCGTTTCCTTGAGGCATGCTTCCAGGTGATTATAATTTGGGTTGTTTGTGTCCAGTTGTGTATACAGCATTATATCATCTGCATATAAAGTGGTAGTTAATCTTGTGTTTCTGAAATATTATTATTTTATTCCATGCTCTTTAGAATCAGTGTGGTTTACATGTATACTAACAGGTACTTTTTTTTTTTTTTAACTTTTATTTTCATTTTGCAACAAACAAAAGAAACAACACACCAAAGGAGACAAAACAAGTATACAATAAGGAAAAACAAACCCTATTACCCCCCACCCCTATGCTTCTTCTCTAAGTCGACAGTATCAGCATGTGAGTGCTTCCAAACAACAGTGGTTGTACATCAAAACAAAAATAAATAGCATCTGCGATACAGAATGATCATGTGACAGAGATTTATACAAATTTAAACAGTCAGATGAGAGCATTTAGCGGTGTGAACATAGTCATTGAGCATCTTCCATTTAGACAGATGATGGGGGGTCTGAACGGAAGAAGCAAACATACGAGGTATTTGTTCATATTTACTGTAGAGACAGACATGATTCCACCATTCATTGGGGCTCAGATGGGAGCTATTTTTCCAGTACTTCGTAATTAGGGAAATAGCAATGCCCAGCATGAAGTCTAAAAGGAAGTAAGCCGATTTTGGAAGAGAGGGGATCCCCGCAGCTGAGCGGAGTCCCACTATCCTCCAAGACAGGGGCTCTTGAAAGTGCAAAATAGATTGGATACGACCCCAGACCCGACGCCAGTAATACTGTAGTGCGGGACATTCATACATAACATGAGTTAGTGAACCGATGGCCGCATGGCATGTCCAGCATTTATTGCCCTGGGAGGTGTTCCATTTGGCTAATCTGTCAGGAGTATAGAAACACCGGTGGGCTAGAAAGAAAAGTGTCTGAGTGAGTGAGGCGGATCTGGAGACCCGTGTCACTCTACTCCAGACAAGGCTCCATTGCTCCGGGGTCAAAGTTACATGCAGTTCCCGCTCCCATGCTTTCTGTGCTATAGGGGTACCTCTATTTACAGCAGTACTTAAGGTTTTGTAAAAGTTAGATGCAACACCCGGTGAGCTCCCGATAGATCGGATAGTCTCCGACAAGTCCTGGGTAGGGGATTCCGATGGCGGGAGCACCTTAGCACTCCGAAGACAATGCTGTAGTTGCACCCACTGAAAGTAGTGTTTCGCTGGGAGACCAAATTCAGTTTGCAATTCACTAAAAGTTTTCCAGCGACCATCATGGAACAACTGGGTAGGGGTCCAAATGCCCCTAGTGTACCAGGGGCTCCACGCCATCGGTTTATTTTGTATTTGAAATCGAGTATTGTACCAGAGCGGGAGTCTGTCTAACGGACAGAATCGGGAGTCTAAAGATTGAATAAGAGTATTAAAGGCACCTAAAGTGTCTAAAAGCATTGGTGGATAGTGGGAGTCTGATGGGAGAGTCATACCAGGGAGAAATGTAAGAGGAAACGGTTTGCAAAGGTTCTCCTCTATATCTAGCCACACAGGTCTACTCGGTACTAGGTCTTCCAGCCAACGAGCGCCTTGTTTGAGAAGAAAAGAGTGGTGATATTTCAGGAAATCAGGGAATCGGACACCCCCATTTTCCTTATCCGCTTGCAACTTATGCTTCGCTATCCTAGGTGTCTTGTTTTGCCATAAGTATCTAGTCAGAAGGCCCTCTAAATCTTTATATGTACGTCGAGGTAGGAGACAGGGCAACATTTCTAAAATGTAATTCACTTTAGGAACAATCATCATTTTTATGGTTTCTAGACGACCCCACCAGGTAAGTGTTAAAGGAGTCCAACGGTGAGTAAGCGCCCGGACTTTAGAAGTTAAGTCTTTGGCATTAAAGGAGATAGCATCTTCCAAAGGAGAGCAATAGTGGACCCCAAGGTATTTGACCATGCGAGGTTGCCATAAGAAGGGAAAGGATTGCATATCTGCTTGATGAATCAGAGAGTTTAATGGGAAGGCTACCGATTTGGTCCAATTTATCTTATACCCCGAGAGTTGTGAATATTTACCGATTTGCTCTAGGACAGCCGGCACCGAGTCTAAAGAGACAAAGAGCATAAGGTCATCAGCATATGCTGAAATTTTAATTTCTCTATGAGAGAAGGGGACTCCATGAATCTCCTCCGATTGCCGGATTAGTAAAGCTAAGGGTTCGAGTGCAAGATCGAAAAGAAGTGGAGACAGTGGGCATCCCTGACGAGTACCGCGTTGAAGGGGAAATGACTGAGACTTTAAAGCATTAGCACAGATACTGGCTGTAGGCTGTGCGTACATGGCGTGGAGACAACGGAGAAAACCTTCTCCGAATCCGTACCAGCGGAGAGTTGCAAACAGAAAAGGCCATTCTAAGCGATCAAAGGCCTTCTCAGCATCAAGTGAGAGGCCGACAAATGGTCGATCAAGATTAACTGCGGTAGTCAGTACATGACATAGAGTCCGAGCATTATCAGCGGTTGATCTACCGGGAATGAAACCGCATTGATCTGGGTGTATCAAAGTAGACATCCTATCAGAGAGCCGGGTGGAAAGAATGGTGGCAAATATTTTATAGTCCGCGTTTAGGAGGGAAATTGGACGATAATTGGCTGTTAGTTGCGGATCTCTCCCCTCTTTCTCAAAAACTACTACATTTGCCATAGAAAAGGACCCAGAAGAAGATCCCTCCTCGGCCAGAGCAGAAAAATAAAGTTTCAAAACTGGAGCTAAGTCAGCGTTAAAGGTTTTGTAGAATTCAGCAGGGAGACCGTCCGGGCCGGCAGCTCGATCTGTGGCACATCTCTTGAGAGCAGAATGAATTTCTGATAAAGTGAATGGTTTGTCCATGGCCTCTCTATCTTCGTCAGATAGGGTCGGTCGTTGTACCCCTGAGAGCAATCGTTCAAATACTTCTGGCTCAAAATCACATTCAGATTGATAAAGCCGAGTATAAAAATCACGAAAGAGTTCTAAAATTTCTGTATCTTTAGTGACCAGGCCCCCCCCCCCCCCGACGGATTACGGAGAGCGGTAACACGCTTGGCTTCTTTTTGACCTTTCAGGGCATTCGCTAATAATTTGCCAGCACGGTTATTTTCCTGGTAATACAACCCTTGTTGTGATTCAATATTTTTAGCAGCAGCAGTATATAAAAGCTGATTATATTGAAAGCGGAGGCGTTGTAAACGGAGTAAAATACATGGGTCAGTACGGGACGTAAGGATACGCTCCCCAGCTTGTATCTGTTGCTCTAAAATCAGTAAGTGTTGTTTTCTCTGTTTCCCCTGTCGAATTTGATAGCTGGTTATAGTAGCACGGATAGATGCCTTAAAACCCTCCCACCAAGCCCAGCTCGCTGTGTCATGGGGTGAGTTAAAATGAAAATAATCTTGGATAGCGGCCTTTATGTCAACCTGAAAATCTTTTTGATCCAGTAGGGATCTATCAAAAAACCAAGCACGGGGATGATCATCTCGCGTAGTGACATGCAATGAAAGAGATATGGCAGCATGGTCAGAAATATGGAGAGGGTGAGTCCTAGCCGTGTCCACTTGAGAAATCAGTGCTTTGGAAATGAGAAAAAATCTATTCTAGATTGTGAGTGATGGGGGGCAGAAAAAAAGGTGTACTCTAAGTCGGAGGGGTGAAGCAGCCTCCATATATCTACTAGCGCAAGGTCTTGCATCAGAGCTGTAAGGGTAGCAAGACTCTTGGGTGGATTACTCGTTCTAGGCGGTTGTCTATCTATCAAAGGGTCTAACACTTGATTGAAATCGCCACCAAGTATTAATGGAGTATTGGCAGAGGCCTGTGCCAACTGCGCAATACTTGCATAGTAAGCAGGGTTATCCACATTCGGGGCATAAATACAAATACACGTGAATTCACTATCTCCAACCTTAAGATGTGCACGGGTCCATCTACCCTCCTTATCAGAGCTAGTATCTATTACAGTAGCTTGCAAAGACTTCTTAACCAGAATGGCCACCCCACACCGTTTGGAAACGGCGGGAGAATAGGCAGCCACCAGATAAGGTTTAGCATTGAGTTTCAGTGTTTCAGCGGAATTTAGATGCGTTTCCTGAAGAAACACTAAATCAGCATGCTCATGATTAAGATAGCTAAGAATTTCTTTCTTTTGATTGGACTATTGATGCCTTTTACGTTAAGTGATAAGATCTTACATAAGGCCATTGAGCAAGGTTAAAAATTCTGAAAGAGAACATGATAGCGCACCTAGGTTCACAATGTCCCTCATAGTAACTGTATCTGGCTGTACACATGACATGATAGAAAATAAGCTAATGTAATACAATGAAGCGCCCCACATTAAAAAATAAGAACCGCAGCGCGGTAGAGAAGAAGCAGAACCCCAAAAATTACTGGCGACCATGTGTCTGCGGGGAGAAACCCCAGAGAAGGCCGAAATTGAAAACATATAACCTGTATAACTGTGCGTGCTCCGAATCCAACCGAGGCACACATCATGGAGGGATAGAAGACCAAATAAGTCATATAAAGACAGAAAGAAAAGTCCAGGCAGTCTCTGTGCTTGGCGATGACCACCACGTCGGGCCCTTCAAAATGGCGGTCAGAGCCGGCAGATAATAAGTCCAAGTTGTTGGGTTAACGCATCTGCTCTGCTTCTTTGGAGTCTAAAAATGTTGATAGTAGATCAGGATCTTCGAATGTCCTAGTTTGGTTGTGGAGAGTCACTCGGAGCTTCGCTGGATACAACAGGCCAAAGCGAGCCTGTAGCTGTTGAAGTCGAGGGCGAAAAGCAAGGAGTCTCTTCCGACGGTCAACTGTGGGCTTTGCCAAATCAGGGAAGAAGGAGACTTTATGACTTTCAAACTCCAGATGACGATTCGCCCGGGCAGCATTTAGAATTTGTTCCACTTGTTGATATCGTAGCAATCGAAAGATAATAGGCCGGGGGGTCGTTCGGTTGAGCGCCATATGGGTAGGAACACGATGTGCTCGATCAATTTCCAGGTCTCTATGAAATGTGATCTTCAACAAGGAGGGAAGAGTTTTGAGCAGGAATTCTCTGATATCTCCTGCTTCCGCCCCCTCCGGTATTCCAAGGAGCCTCACGTTGTTGCGACGGGCTCGATTATTGCTATCTTCTAACTCTCTTTGAAGATTTTGTATCTGGCGCTCAGCCTTGTCCAGTTTGACCAAGCGCACCGCGTGCGAGTCGAGGACCCCCGCCATGTTGTCCTGCCGTAATGAAAGGCTTTCAAGTCTGTCCTGGAGCACACCGAAGTCTTCTCGCATGGCTCGAAGCGCTTCTCTTCTCCGTTGGACTGCACCAATTCCTTAACTCCGCGTATTTCCTCTAAGATCTCCTGATGCATTTCGGGGTTTTCCCGAAGTGGAACCATCTTTTGTGGGGAAGACACCTCTGTTTTGGAGCGTTTTCCGTGTGAAGAAGAAGGAGACCCGAAGTCCAAGCGCGCTGGTTTATGGGCCGCCATCCCCCCCGAGGTACCCCGGTAAGTTCGGAGCAAAAAATGAAGTTTATGTAGGTATTAAGTCAGGATTCTGTGTAGGCCTCTCGGGAGCTTCAGCGCGAAGCGTCTAACCCGCTGGACATCAGGCTCCGCCCCCCTCTAACAGGTACTTTTTATTCCCTTTTCCCTGAAGGGCTCACAATCTAAGTGTACCTGAGACAATGGAGGGTTAAGTGGCTTGACAAAGGTGTGGCCATGGGACTAGAGACCCCAGTCCCTCTAGCCTGAGGTTGCTTGTCCCCATGCAGGAATTGAACCCCCAGCCTTCTGGCCTGAGGTAACCTGTCCCAACCACTGAGCCACTCCTCCCATATTGGGCAGATAGGTCTTAAGTAGAGGTTGAACAGTAGGGATGACAAGGCTGACCCTTGCAGTATTCCCTGTGTTTGTGGGAATGCCTTTGATGTTTCTTGATTGAAATGAACCTGCTGCACTCTGTTGGATATATAGGAGCCAAACCATTTTAGTGTGGTTCCTTTTATACCTATGGATTCGAGTCTGGTGAGGAGAATCTCATGGTTTACTGTGTCGAATGCAGCAGATATGTCTATGAATATTAGGATGAACATTTTCTTGTTGTTCTCAATGCCTTTGTATAGTTTGTCAAGTAGTACTAGTTGAAGGGTTTCTACTCCATGGTATTGACGGAAGCCATATTGTTGGTCATCAAGTGTATTCCTGGCATCGATATGTTCTTGTAGTTGTTGCTGAACTGATTTTTCCACTGTTTTAGCTATGAGTGGGATGCTTGAGATAGGGCGGTATGAAGATGGGTCATCCTTCTTGAGTGTTTTGTTTTTCAATATAGGTCTGATAAGTGATCTTTTGAGCTTTAGTGGCATGCTTCCCTGTTGCATTGATTGATTTACTATGTGCATTATGCAGGGAGCAATTTCTGTTATTGTTGCTTTGATCCAGACAGCTGGGCAAGGGTCTAAGGGAGATGTAGTGGTATTTAGGCTTGTGATAGTGTTTATTATATGCTTTGCCTCGATAGGGTGGAAGGAGTCCCATTCCTCATTGGTGTCTATGGCTTCCAGTTGAGGTTGGGGGGGGGGGGTTATTCGTGGTTAGTGATCGTGTGTGTTTTTCTTCTGGTGGGTTAAGTTTGCTAGCATAGTGATCAGCTATGATCATAGTGGTTGGGGCAAGGTACTTCAGGCCGGAAGGTCGGGGGTTCAAATCCCACTAGAGGACAGCAACCTTGGGCCGGAAGGACTGGGGTTTCTAGTCCCACAGGTGCTCCTTGTGGTCTTGGGCAAGCCATTTAACCCTCCATAGCCCATGTTCCCTGTAAAATAGTTATCTCCAAGTTATAATGCCCTGCTCAATGTAATTTCAGTTTGTTCAATGTAAACCGCCTTGATATCATGAAAGGCGGCATATAAGAAATGTTAAATAAATAAATAAATCAGCTAGTGTTTGCACTTTTATTTCATTGTTCGGACTATCATCCTGGTCAGCTTTGGTAATCGATTTAATGAGTTTGAACAATTCTCTTGGTCTGTTCAAAGCCTTGGTTACTATTTTATTGTGATGATACTTTTTTGCTGTATTTATTTCTTCTTTGTAGTTTGTGAGTAGTGTTAAGTAGTCCTCTTTGCATTCAGGGGATTTTGATGCTCCCCATCATTTTTCCAGTTTTCTGAGGTCTTTCTTCATTTTAATTAGTGCCGATGTGTACCAGGGCTCAGATTTGTCTCTTAATTTACTATTTGTGCTCATTGGAGCGTTCATTGTCTGTTTTGCAGCAGTTCCAACTCCTTTGTTCCATTGGCTTATCTGTCTCTGTTATTGCTGCCAGGCGCTTGGAGACGTCTTCAACTTTCTAATTCTTCAAGCATTTGATCATCCTTCTCAAGAATTATTTGGGGGTTGTTTTCTCAGGTACTTCACTGATACTGCAGTATTGGCTGTCTTCCTTCTGCTGCTGATCTGTTATTCTGACTCTCAGCTCTTCTTTTATCTCTGGTATTCTGGGTGCCTCTCTCTCTCAGATCTTTCTAAAAGGGAGAGTGAGTAGCTCCTTGACCTCCTTCAGCTCAGCTCCTCAATAAGAACATAAGGTATGCCATACTGGGTCAGACCAAGGGTCCATCATGCCCAGTATCCTGTTTCCAGCAGCAGCCAATCCAGACCACAAGTACCTGTCAGGTTCCCAAAAAGGTGCACAGATTCCACAATGTTTATCCTGGTATTCTTTTTTCACAACAGATGGGCCCTTTGATCTTGTCTGTTCACCATGTGCCCTCTAAATTCTTTGATAGCAGTCTCTGAGTCTCATGTGCCTGACACTCATCTTGATCTTTTTCATTAAGCTTCCATATATGGTGACTGTTCCTCTCCTTCTAGGGGGACTTCTTGCTCCTCTAATTCCAGAGCTCTTCCTGCCTCAGAATTCCAGGGGGCTTCTTCTTGTGTCCAGCCATCCTAAGGGAGAGGGTAGGAATTCTTCCTCTGGTTGTTTTCAGTGCTAGAATGGGAACCTTAAACCTTCTCCCATTCCTATAGGGGATCCTTAGGGTTGGACTTCATCTCCTTCGGGCTTCACTACCTGTGGTGCTATCTTTCTCCTTTTCTTGCCAGTGGAGTTGCTGTCTGGCCCTGAGGCTGCTCCTGGGGATCAGCACTCCCTCCCCGGGTAAATTAAAACTTATTTTTTTCTTCTTTGCACTAATATTTACACTTGCTCTCAAGCAGGTGTAATGTCTGCACCTTGAATGTAGGTGCTATGGATGTTGGATTTGTGCTAGTATTTTATCTGTCCAATAAAGGTTGACGCGTCTTCAGTAGTAGACTGGCTAATCTACTGAAGAGGGCTTTAAACTAGATTCGTTGGGGATGGGTGAAGAAAGTCCCCAAGTAAGTGAAAGCCCCCAGGGAAGTGATACATTAAATACCTTTATGGAAATGGGTAACAGGGGTAACATAAGGAAAGCGGTGAGTATAAATGCCTGTAGCATGGGAAATAAGATCCCTGATGTTGAAGCTTTGGTGGGAGTGACCGACTTGGATTTAGTGGCAGTTACAGAAACATGGTTCACAGAAAACCATGAATGGGATGTAACTATACCTGGCTATACTTTATTCAGAAAGGACAGGGTAGGAAGAAGGGGAGGAGGAGTGGCACTATATGTAAAAAATAATATTAAAGTTTTGGAATTACAGAGCTTAAAAGGGAGAGAGAAGGCATTGTGGGTTAAACTAGAAAGAGGGAAAGAGAAATCTATTTGCATTGGTCTGATATACAGACCTCCCTCACAAGAGGAAGAGGTGGGCAGAGAGTTAATTGAAGATATACAAAGTATTGCTAGGAAAGGGGAAGTGCTACTGATAGTGGATTTCAATATGCCAGATGTTGATTAGCACATTCCTGCTGCAGTATCATCTAGAAGTAAGGAGATCCTGGATTCTCTACAGGGAGAACTATTCAGGCAATTGATAACAGATCCCACACGTGAAAGGGCCATACTGGACTTGGTGCTTACCAACGGTGTTTCTGATGTTATAGTGGGAGATCATTTTGCATCCAGTGATCACCAGATAGTGTGGCTCAGTATTAGGACTAGAAACATAGAAACATAGAAACATGATGACAGAAAAAGACCACATGGCCTATCTAGTCTGTCCTTCCATAACAACAACTACAACAGTCCACTTTTTACCTTTAGAGATCCTCTGTGTTGGTCCCATGCTTTTTTGAATTCAATTACTGTCCTCATCTGTACCACCTCCACTGGGAGACTATTCCATGGATCCACTACTCTTTCTGTAAAGAAATATTTCCGCATATCACTCCTGAATCTATCTCCCTTCACCCTCATCCCATGTCCCCTCATAGCAGAACTTGCTTTCAATTGAAAGAGGCTCTCTCCCTGAACATTTATGCCACGGAGGTATTTAAACATCTCAATCATATCACCTCTATCCCGCCTTTCCTCTAAGGTGTACATATTAAGATCCTTAAGTCTATCCTCATATGCTTTATAATGAAGCCCACTAATCATTTTAGTAGCCATCCTCTGCACCGACTCCATCCTGTTCACATCCTTTTGAAGGTGCGGTGTCCAGAATTGCACACTATATACCAAATGAGGTCCCACCAAAGACTTATATAGAGGCACTATCACCTCCTTTTTTTCTGCTAGCCATTCCTCTCCGTATGCACCCAAGCATCCTTCTAGCTTTTGCTGTCGCTTTTCTACCTGTTTAGCTACTTTAAGATCATCAGACACAACCACGCCTAGGTCCCGCTCTTCTTTAGTGGACAAAAGTACTTCACCCCCTATACTATATTGCTCCCTGATCGTTCTCTTGCGCAATCTGTACATTGATCAAGAAGCAACAGTTCGAACGGAACAAGGAGAAACAGAATGGTTTAAAATAAGCAAAGGTGTAAGACAAGGCTGCATACTTCACCCTATTTGTTTAATTTATATGCAGAAGAAATCATCAGAGAAGCAGGATTGTATGAAGACAACAGAGGTGGGAAGATTGGTGAAAGACTCATCAACAACCTTCGCCATGCTGATGATACCACATTACTGGCTGAAAGTGAAGATGATCTGAAACATTTGCTTCTCACAATCAAAGAACATAGTCTCAAAATAGGCCTGCACCTTAATGTAAAGAAGACGAAGATCATGACAACTGGCATAATCAACAGGTTCCTCGTTGAAGGAGAAGAAATTGAAATTGTGAACAACTTTAACCTACTTGGATCAACTATCAATAAAGAAGCAACAAGCAGTCAAGAAATCAGATGATGCATTGCTCTTGGCAGAATGGCTATGAAAGACCTAGATAAAATTCTGAAGAGCAGAGATGTCTCTCTGCATACAAAGATTCGACTTGTTCAAGCCATGGTATTTTCAATAACATCATATGGATGTAACATACATAGTAGTTGATGGCAGATAAAGACCAGCATGGTCCATCCAGTCTGCCCAGCAAGATGGCAAGAGTAGATGCACCTGTCGCTCCACGCAGGCCACCCCTCCCCATATCCTTGATCAGGGGTAAACCCACCACTCCATGTAGGACACCCCTATTTGTTGAGACGTTATATGGTTCAGAAGTTAGATGGTACCGTTTATTTTGTTTTTATCCTATTTCTGTAAAGGGATCCTCTGTGTTTGTCCCATGCCTTTTTGAATTCCGTCACCGTGTTCGCCCCTACCACTTCCATCGGGAAGGCATTCCAAGCATCCACCACCCTTTCAGTGAAAAAATATTTCCTGACATTGCCTTTCAATTTACCCCCTTGCAGTTTCATGTTATGCCCTCTAGTTTTACAGGTTCCCCGTCTTTGGAAGAGGTTTGTTTGTTCATCATTTCTCTTTAAGTATTTAAAGGTCTGACTCATATCTCCCCTGTCCCTCCTTTCCTCCAAAGTGTACATATTTAGGTCTTCAAGTCTCTTCTCATAAGGCTTCTGACGCAGGCTCCAAATCATTTTGGTCGCCTTCCTCTGAACAGTCTCCAGTCTTTTTACATCCTTTACAAGATATGGTCTCCAAAACTGAACACAGTATTCCAAGTGAGGCCTCACCAGTGACCTATACAGTGGCATAAGTACCTCTTCTTTTCTGCTGGTAATCCCTCTTTGTATGCAACCCAACATCCTCCTGGCTTTTGCCACCGCCTTGTCACACTGTTTTGCCACCTTGAGATCAGCAGAGATAATCACACCAAGGTCTTTTTCCTGAACTGTGCATACCAACCTTTCTCCCCCTATCACATACATTTCTCTTGGATTTCTGCTACCCAAGTGCATGACACTGCACTTTTTTGCATTAAATCGTAGTTGCCAAGCTTTAGACCAGTCTTTCAGCTTTTGTAGATCTTTCTTCATGTTAACCACTCCCTGGGGGGGGTCCACTCTGTTGCAAATTTTTGTGTCGTCTGCAAAAAGACAAACTTTTCCATTCAGTCCTTCAGCAATATCACTCACAAATACATTGAACAGTGCCGGGCCCAGGACCGAACCCTGGGGCACCCCGCTAATCACCTTCCTCTCATCCGAGTGAGCTCCATGTACAATCACCTTCTGTTGTCTGTCAGTCAACCAATTTCTAATCCAGTTTACCATCTTGGGACCCATCCCCAAGCTACTGAGTTTGTTGACAAGCCTCCAATGAGGAACAGTATCAAAGGCTTTGCTAAAATCCAGGTAGATGACATCCATCGCATGCCCCTGATCTAGTTCCCTGGTCACGCAGTCAAAGAACTCGATCAGATTTGTTTGGCAAGATCGTCCTTCAGTAAAACCATGTTGCCTCGGGTCTTGCAAGCTGTTGGTTTTCAGAAAGTTCACTATTCGCTCTTTCAGGAGTGCCTCCATTACTTTTCCCGCCACCGAGGTAAGGCTCGCGGGCCTCTAGTTTGACACTTCTTCCCTGTCACCACTTTTGTGTAGAGGTACGACATCAGCCATTCTCCAGTCCTAAGGAACCTCTCCTGTTTCCAAGGATCTGTTGAAGACATCCTTTAACGGTCCTGCAAGAACCTCTCTGAACTCTTTCAGTATCCTGGGATGTATCCCATCCGGTCCCATGGCTTTGTCCACTTTCAGTTTAGCAAGTTGTTCTAACACCTCTTCTTCTGTGAATGGTGTGGTATCTACTTCATTCCCATTTTTAAATTTGGGAGTCACAGCTGGTCCATCCCCAGGATCTTCTTTAGTAAACACAGAGCAGAAGTAATTGTTTAGCAATTTCGCTTTTTCAGTGTCACTTTCCACGAGTCCTTTCCCAGCACTTCTGAGTCCTGCAATTCCAACTCTGATCTTTTTCCTTTCCTGAATATACCTGAAGAAATTTTTGTTGCTACCCTTAACATCTTTAGCCATCTTTTCCTCTGCCTTTGATTTTGCTATCCTTATTACTCTTTTAGACTCTTTGAGTTGGATCCTGTATTCATTTCTGTGTTCTTCTGTCTGCAAGCTTTTGAATTTTGCAAAAGTTGTGTTTTTTGCCTTTATATGAGCAGCCACCTCCTTGGAAAACCAAATAGGTTTCCTTCTCCTCTTGCTTTTATTTACTTTTCTTACATATTTATCTGTTGCTCCCTTTATTGCCTCCTTTAGTTTAGCCCATTGCAATTCCACTTCCTTTATCTCTTCCCACCCCGTCATCTCCTCCTTTACGTACTCTGCCATTTTATTGAAGTCAGTGTATTTGAAGTTTAGGACTCTGAGCTTGCTATGATTGGCCTGCCATGCTATGAAAGCTGGACAGTGAAAAAGATAGACAGGAAGAAAATGGATGCCTTTGTATTATGGTGCTGGTGGCGAATACTGTGTATACCATGGACTGCCCGAAGAACAAACCAGTCGGTACTAGAGAAGATCAAACCTAAGCTTTCATTAGAAGCTCAGATGACAAGACTTTGACTTTCATACTTTGGACACATCATGCGAAGAGAGAGATCATTAGAGAAAGACATCATGCTTGACAAGATAGAAGGTCAACGCAAAAGAGGAAGGCCAGCAATGAGATGGATCAATACAATAACAGCAGCTACGGGTACCAGTCTGTCAACAATGAGCCGCCTGACTGAAGACCAAACACAATTTAGGATAGCTATCCAGAGGGTCGCCATGAGTCGACTCCGACTCAACGGCACTTGATAATAACAAGTAAATATCCATGCCTACATTTTTTTTTTTCCAATATTTTATTTTGAACCATCAAACAAAACAGCAAATACACAACAGAGGACAATCGCTCCCTGGGGTGGACTCTGATCACCAAGGTGCAAGATACATAGATGGTTACATAGCTTTTAGGATAGTACCCCTACTCCCCCCCTCCCCCACCCAACCTCCCCCCCAATAAACCCTTCCCCCCCCCCTCCTCCCGAAGGCAGTGCCCACCCGGACCAGCATATATAACATTACCGAACCTCAGTAGGTCTCTACATACAAATAGGGCTATCAACAGCCTAATTGCAGGGTTACATTACGTGCACGAGGACTCAATTTTTGAATATAGGGCTCCCACAGTAACCAGAAAGCAGACCATCGCTTCACATGACCTCGCGCAGCCCTACACTCCAGGAGCATAAGTTGATGGAAGGAATTCCGCCACTCCCAAAAGGAGGGAGGGTGGCTGTCCCTCCACCCACGTAGAATTGGGCCCTTACCCACCAGACATGCCTTCCGCACCAGCCAGCGACTCCATTTCCCCCTTGGAGAGGTGAGACCCAGGAGATCCAGGACGATCAAGGCCGCATCCCAGTGAACAGGTTGTCCAAGGAGATCGGCCATAAATAGGGCAATTCTGTGCCAGTAGGGGCGTATGCGCCGGCAGCCCCACCACATATGGTACAAGGTCGCCAGGGGCTCCGCACAGCGTGGACAGCTACCATCCACAGTCAAATGGCAGCGAAGGGCTCGCCGCAGAGAGAAGTGAACCCTGGTTAGGCACTTAATCTGAATCTCTCGCCAGCGGGCACCATCCGCCAGGCTCGCCACTCTCCGGAGGGCTACCAGAATAGTGCCATGGGGAATCTCCCGACCCAGTTCCGCCCCCCAGGCTCGTTCCACACCGCTGTAGTCTGGCTGTGGTCGAATCTGCTCCAACCGAAGATGAAAGGTCCGAATAGACGGCCGTTCGGCTTCGCCAAACCCAAAGAACGCTATTATCTGGGCCGAGCGGTCGCCACAGAGTTCCGACTTTGAAAGAGAAGCCACGTAGTGGGCCACTTGCATATATGCAAAGAAGTGTAGGGGCCCCAATTCATATTCGCGGGATAGCATGGGAAAGGACTTAGGTTTGCCCGCCAGGTCCACCACATGACCCAGAGTATGCACTCCTCTCTCCCCCCACAGACGAAAGTATGCACTTTTGGCCTGATGCAGATTATTATAAAATGGCGCCTGACTAAACTTTGTGTGTGACCTATCCATATGTGTATTTGAAAACACATGATTGACAAAACTTGATGGCACCTCACCTTTTGTGATTCTGTATAAAATTACCACCTAAAAGTCTAAGGGGAATAGTTTATAGTGTTTCGTTTTTAGTATATAGCTGGAATAAATATTCATTACATAGTGAGTGAATATGACCATTAGTTACTAAACTGCAATAGAATATCACATTTTATCGCAGTGATACTTACCACAGAAGTCACTAATAAGTGGTACCTCAGTACCGCAGGTTAGTAATTTGTGAGGTAAATATAAATTTGTGTTGCTGTATCCAGAAACATTGACACATCCAAGTTAGGCCTACTATCTTTTAAAAGGGTCAGCTTGAGGTGAGCCCCCAAATCTTTGACTCACAATCCTCAGAAGAGGCCAAACCCATCCCCCTCAACCTCCAATCCATAGAAAAGATCAAGCCCTCAAACCCTGTCTTCCTCAGTGCCCATCAAGCATTTCATATGCCGTTATTTGGCAACTTAATCCCTTGTGATACTACCTTGAGGCTATCACTAGGGGTCAAAAGGTGCTATTTCGAATCCACAAGCCGATGGGGGCACGAGTGACTGAAATTTTTTCCTGGCTTCCCATAAGACACCAGGGAAACTCCCCAGTAGGTGCTGGGGGAAATGAGGGTAAGAGTGGGTGGCTTGGGATTTTCTCTGAATTGGGGGGATCAGAGTGGGGTGGTGGGATTTTCTGACAACTGATGGTCAGAGGATAGGAGAGTTGGACTTTTCGAAGATTGTGACATTCCCCTGACATCTATAGTATAATCTCCCTTTCTGGGTGATCCAGGCAGCTGCCATCCTAGCTACTTGGCAGACAAGGAGGAACACCATTTCAAGAGCCTTTTTTTCAGTTTTTCAGTCATGTACTCATGGAATTTAATATGAATGTTCTTTGATGAGGAGCAGCAACTGCTGGGAGAACTTGGCACTTGACACTCACACCTCTTTCCTTCTCAAATAAACGAGTCCAGGCCAGAATTTGTGTTCTGAATAAAGGGTTACTTAACTTTAGGGTAACTGAATAATAACAACAGTAACAATTGGCAGAGGCAACTAATAAAAATTATATTACAAGCAGTTAACTCCTTCTCTATGTCAAAAATTGTTACAAATCGATAACTCCTTTCTCTTCTCAGTTAAGTATGTTACACACTCCCTTCAATTACTCTACTCTACTTCACTCCTGCACCTTTGTTACTTAGTCTGATGTCCCTAAGTTGGAACCCCTCTATCCTCTTTCTAGTACTCTTTCCCAGTGTACCTGAAGTTGTTGGTAATGAAACTGCTCTTACTAAGGTCTCGAATGATTTGATCTTGGAAAAGTCCAAAGGCTTTTACTCTGTCCTCATTCTTCTTGATCTCTCTGCTGCCTTTGACACTGTTGACCATAACCTTCTTCTTATTACCCTATCCTCACTTGGATTCAAAGACTCTATACTACCTTGGTTCTCTTCCTATCTATCCCATCGCTCTTTGAGTGTGTGCTTCGATGGCTCCTCCTCCTCTTCAACCCCACTACCTGTAGAAGTTCCTCAGGGTTCCATCTTAGGTCCACTCCTCTTCTATCTCTATACCCAATCCCTTGGCACCCTTATCTCTTTCCATGGCTTTCACTATCATCTCTATGCCGACGACTTGGTGAATGAGGATGGCCAATCCAAAGAAACTGAAGGGCCCTTAAATGAGACAGACAATGCCCAATCTCCTGCTAAAGGACCAAATATGAAGAAAACCTCACCAAACATCAAACTACTACTGCTTCGTGATTCCATCATCAATGGCACCAACTTGGGAACACAGTTCAAAGGAGAGAACATAGTCAAGTTCCTCCCAGGCTCTTCAGCCAGCAGGAATACAAACCACATTGTTGAAGTACTTAGAGCAGAAAGTGAACACTCCAAACTTAATGTTAATTATCCACTTGGGCACAAATGACCTGGCTAGAAACAGTGCCTCTACAGTCCAAAAAGACTTCCAATCTTTGGGAGAGAAACTCGAGCCCATTGTTAACACTGTTGCATTCTCAGAGGTTCTACCTGTTCTTGGTAAGGGGGCAAAAAGGCTGCTTCACATTAAAAGCTTTAATACATGGCTCCAGACCTGGTGCAAACAAGAAGGATTCAGATTTATTGGCGACTGGGGCAACAGATGGAACAACAATAGGCTATACTGTGTTGATGGACTACATCTCTCTATCACAGGGAAAAGAATCCTAAGTGAAAAATTCAAGCAATATGTAGATATGCATTTAAACTAGAAAAAGGGGGTGACGGATGTGGAAGGTCAAGCTCTGGACGTCACCCCCTGCAAAAGCAGATTAAAATCAGAAACAGCCACACTTTTAAACCACACATCAAAAACAAGTGGGAAGATGTAGGCAGAACAAAATCAGTGCAAAATACACACAAGCCAGTTAAATGCTGGAAAGCAATGAGCACAGATGCTCGAAGCTTGTCAGACGGCTGCCTGGGTGAGAATCTTCACACTCTTGGCAAGTGCATATTTCTATATGATTTGCAAGGTATTGTGGGCAATGTAGTTCATTCACACCAGACACAGCTGCTGACAATAATTTAGTTGTGCTCTTGGGTAAAGCCAATAAAATATTTATTTATGGGGTTATTTCTCCCAACACAGATATGCTTGGTAGCACATAAATTAGGTTACTTGCTTTCAGTGTTAACTTGGAAAAACAAAGTCAAAATCAGGAAAACAACAAATAAAAAGCCACAAAGCAAGAAACAAACTGTCCTTTTCAGGTTAACTTCCGATTACTTCCCACATAGATACAGAAGTGATTCTCTCCTAGCTCACAAGCAATTAGGTAAGGCTTAATTGCTAGCAGTTATCCAGCTGAAACCCCTTAGCTGGCTTGCTTTCTACTGTGTGGGTCAAATCCTGCTTCAGGAGCTTTTCTGAGTAGATTAAAGAACAAATTTGTATTTTGTGGGCGTGGCCTACCCCAGCTAGGCCCCAAATGTAAGTTGGATGTAATTAATGAAGCTGATGAGAGCACTGATGATAAACAAATCTATACACCTATGATTTATCCTGGATATGCAGATTTGGACATGTCAGACTCGGATTCAGATATAGGAACAGACAGCAGATCAGGCTCAATAATCTCAATTGGAATGAAACCAAAGTCAGCTACACATGAAACCATACAGGACACAAAAGTATAATCCAGCTCAGTATAGGCCTGAATAGAAGTATAGGTTAAAGATTGCATTTGAAGCTATTCCTTTAAATCATAGTTCCCGTTTTTAGTTAGACATAAGTTGGGAAATTAGAAGCATTATGGCTTACGCAAACAGTCTGTGTGCCCAACAGATATTAGGTCAGATTGAAGTTCCTTAATTAAATAGAAAAATGGGTGAAGCTGATCATTCTGCAAGAGGATAGGCTAAGCTGTTTCTGGGGCAGGATGCCCTGCTCTTATGAAATTGACTCTAGTCCATTTAGTAAATATAACCGAAATCAGCAAAATATAATAAGTAACTAACTAGCTTTTAGCAGTATAGCGACACCTGCTGGATCTAATGAATGTAATTTTTATATAGAACTTCTGCTTTTTGGTATAAATAATAATGTCTATGTTGGCAAAATTGATGTACACGTGGAATTTGGAAAGTACCAGATGTTAATTAAAAATTAACTGCATCAGCTGATATCACCTAATAAAAAGCTAAGCTCTTCGGAACCATCTTTGAAGAGGCATGTTGGGATAGTCGAATTAGACTCGGTGTGTCTCTTCCCTATGGAGCTCTATAGCAATTGATTGATTAATTACCTGTGTCGTGTCTTTTTCTTTCCTGTTAAGAAGCACTGGAAGATAAGAGCCCAGGTATTTTGTTATAGGGGTCGTTTATATGAGTCTACAGTTTGGTGCCTTCAGACTCGGATTCCATTGTTCTTTAGCAGGAAACAAACAACCTGAGGACACAAGTTGTGAGTATATTGACAGATATCTGAAATATTACAATGGGTAATAGATCTGCTAAGGTAAAGCAGGAGTCTCAGTTAGAAGACTGGGAAGAGAAAGTTCGTGCTATAGCAATTGATAAGAAAGGGAGTCCCAATTATGTGATGAAAAGAGAATATGGGGACAATTCTTTAAATTATGTGGCCAAATGGCATTCTGTTACTGCAGCGAACCCCAAACTGCAGTTCCCCCTTGGAGGGACTTTTCATGAATCTAAATTGAAATATTTGCAATCAGTACTAGCGTTGGATGAGAAATCCTGTCATGAATGGATTACTTATAATTTTTGGTGTTCTAAAGCGGCCGAGAAGAGCAAACATACTATTGATTCTACATTTAGGAAGGTCAGAGATCAGGTGTATCGCATGGAAGAGCAAATATGTGTTTTAACTAACAGAGGTAATGATGTGAGTAAAATTGTAAATAATTGTGAGCCTTGTACTGTGGCGTCTGCGCCACCTGCCTACGAAGATGAGGTTAATGCACTAGCTATTTCTCTGTCTAGAAATAATGTCCCAGCCATAGTCCCTGGTCGCGATCGAGAGGCGCCCTCGATCCGGCTGGGTGCTGTGTCTGATATTTCTACCCCTGTTAAAATGGACATGGCCAGCGTAGTTGTATCACCTTCTGATGCTTCTTTGGAGGGTGCAGTTGGGGGTGGTGAATTCTGTGCCTCTACCCCTATAGATTATAAACCTCGGACGACTAGAGCTCAACGATTGACTAAGGATATTATAGAACTTGAGCAGTTAATTGGCATTTAAGCAAGCCACCTTAAGGGCTTGAATACTGTGGAGCAGTTAACACAGTATCATGATTATCTTGTGAATAAAGCTCGTACATTAGTTGAACTCATTACAACTGTATTTGAGGCATTAGATTTGCAGGTAAAGCAGCATACTTTAAGTTTGTTGCCTCTCAGTAAACGTAAGGAAATTGTAATTGAAGCAATGTCAGCTGTTGCCAAGGGACTTGAATATTGGACCAAGGCTCCCTTGATTTCTAACTGTCAAAGTTTACAGTGTTTAACTTTGGAATTGGGTGACTCATCGGCTTCAGACAAACAAACGAAGGATCAAAATAAAGGTGATTTGTTGGCTCCGTTTCAGGCATTCCCGAGAGGAGATGGGGGGTTAGTTACCTTAGCAACGAACTGGTCCCCAGCCGAAATTATTAGCTTAGCTAGATCCTGTCCTGACTCCAGGGAGAAGCCTGGTCAGTTTGTAGATTATTGGCGACAGCTAATAACTACATATGATCCTACCTGGGTAGATTTACAAAATTTATTGAAAGCAGTTTTTCTGAATCCTATAGAGCTAAGGGCAGTCACCCACCCTCAACTGCGTGATAATATTAATTGGGTGTGGCCTGGTATAGATCCTGTAATTAATGCTACGGATGTTGCTCAAATGACTGCGTTTAGAGAACATAGGGATAATTTGTTAAAAGCCATAGAGAAAAAGTGTACCCCAGTCCGTGATTTGTCCAAACTCTTGGAAGTAAAGCAGTGTGGGGTTGAGACGGTAAACCAGTATAACACTAGATGTTGCCTAGCGTTCAGAGATTTTTCTCCTCAGAACGCTGAGATGGAAGGTTTTGCTTCTATTTTTGTGAATGGACTGCAACCAGAGATAAAAAGTATTCTTGAAAATGCTTTGCTTGGCTGGTCTACTAAATCTGCACAAGAAATCCTGGAGGCGGCTCTGCATGCTGAGAAACGAATTCAACGGCAGAAGGATGCTGACAAAGGTAAACTTGACCGCCAGCGTCAAAAAACTTTTAAATTTGCAAGTAGCAAGTTATGAGTCCAACTTCAGAGGACGTGGTAGATCGAGGGGTGGAAGAGGTGCAGCCCCCTTCAGAGGAAGAGGACGTGGCTATATGGGGGGACAGCAAGGGGAGCGTACTTGTTATGGTTGTGGGCAAGTGGGCCATTTTATTAGAGATTGTACTAAGCCAAGGGGCAATATTCCCCAGCCTGGGATACAGGATGGTGCTAGATATCCATCTGTCTCATACCCTGTATCTACCCCTAACCAGCCTTCAGTGATGACTCAATACTATGCAGAGACTGATGTGGATTATAGCGAGGATTGACTAGGCCTGGTTGTGTGTCCAAACACACAGGGGGAGATACGTGCTACTGTTATGGGGTGTGAATTGCTTTTCTTGCTAGATACAGGTGCCTCTACATCTGCCATAGCGTTATCCCAGTTACCTCCACCTCTGTTTGAGGCCCTACTTGCAGCTCCTAAAGTACCTTGTGAAGGAATTGAAGGAAAGACTATAATGCATCAAAAGTTATCAGATGTGCCAATTATAGTAGAGGGAAAATTATATCATACAGATTTTCTGGTAGGCCCTACTTTGCCTGTCAACTTGCTTGGTCGAGATTTTTTATCTAGGAACAAGACTGTTATAAGCTGGGAAACTGGCACTTTGACGTGTACCTTGTGTCCCCTGCAAGTACAAACAGCCTATAGCTGTAACACCGGCTGTTGCGACTACTCCACCATTGGATACCCTTCCTTCCACCTTGTGGGCAGTACCAGGTGATGATATTGGGCATCTCAATATTCCTCCGGTCAAGATTGAAGTACAACCAGGAGCTCCACTACCATATGTGCGTCAATATCCATTGCCTGCAACGTCGGTGGCTGGCATACGGCCAGTAATTGAAAATCTGCTAGCCCAGGGTGTGTTGGTGCCTACTTCTTCTCCTTGAAATACTCCTATTTTACCGGTGTTAAAAGCTGATGGTAAGTCCTACAGATTCATGCAAGATTTGAGAGCAATCAATCGTATTGTCATGCCCATCTTCCCTCTTGTGCCCAACCCTCATGATATCTGGACTCGCATACCATGTGACTCCACCCACTTCTCAGTTATAGATTTAAGCTCCGCCTACTACTCCATAGCGGTAGGGGAGGAGTCGAGATATTTACTGGCATTTACGTTCGAAGGGCGCCAGTATACCTGGACTACCCTGTCTCAAGGCTACACGGAAAGTCCTGCTTATTTTTCACAGGCCCTAAAAGCTGCTTTACAAGACTTGGCGTTGGACAAATCTGTGCTGATCCAGTATGTAGATGATTTACTCATTTGTTCTCCATGTTATGATGCTTGTATTGCTGATACTATGTTAGCTCTTGTACATATTTCTCGTTTAGGATTGAAAGTAAACCAATCAAAATTACAATTTGCTGTACCACAAGTGATCTTTCTAGGTGTATGCCTTTCTGCTGCTGGACGCTCTATTACTGCTCAGAGAATTGGCCCTATAATGTCAATGCCTTTTCCTGCTACTGTACCTCTAATTCGACGCTTTCTAGGCCTTCTGGTGTTCTGTCGCCAGTGGATACCAGATTTTGCTGAACTTGCTGCTCCACTCTATGCCCTGCTAGGCTGTGAAGCTCCAGAGGGTATTATAGTTCCTACTGAAGCACAGCATAATGCTTTCCATTCTCTACGGCAAGCGCTATTGAAATCTCCTTGTCTCTCATTTCCAGACTATAACTTGCCTTTCCGCCTTTATGTAGCGACATCTACTAAGGCTGCAGTATGTGTTCTAGCACAACGTTTTCCTTCTGGACTCAAGCCGCTAGGCTTTTTCTCTCAAGGTTTTGATTCTGTTGTTGCTGGCATGCCACCTTGTTTTCAATCTTTAGCTGCTGTGGTATTTGCAATACAGACCACTGACTTCCTTGTTCTCCAACATGAACTGCATGTGTACACATCTCACTCAGTAGCTAGGCTATTGCATTTAGCTAGAACTCAACCTTTATCTAGTTCTCGTTTACTGTTATTTGATTTGGCTATTTCTCAAGCACATGTAACCTTGCATGAAGTTTCTTTGTTACAACCAGCTCAAATTTTGGCTTCTTTGGAGCCTCTGTTACATTTGTCTGACCCTGATGGAACTCATGATTGTCTTTCTTCTGTAACTGCCTATTCAAAGGCTAGGCCTGATTTATCTGCTGTACCTTTGCCAAACCCTGATTGGGTTCTATTCACTGATGGTTCTGCCTTCCGTGATGAACATGGACATTTACTTGTGGGGTATGCTGTAACTACTGTTGATTCTGTACTAGAAGCAGGAGCGTTGCCATTTGCAAGTGCCCAGTTGGCAGAAGTATTTGCTCTCATTCGGGCCTTGGAGATGTCTACGCATTTGGTTGTTAATATCCATAGTGACAGTAGTTACGCAATCGGAATTCTGTGGGATTTTGGAAATATTTGGGCTCAACGGGGGTTCCTGATGGCTGCCCATAAGCCCATCAAGCATGCCCGCTATATTGAGCGTCTACTTGCTGCAGTGCTTAAGCCAGCTCAGGTGGCTGTGTTGAAATGCAAAGGACATGATCTTAATGGTACTATGGTGTCACAAGGCAATCAGTTTGTAGACCAAGCTGCTAAATCTGCAGCAGCAGGACCTGCAGTTCCACCACACCTTTTATTAACTCTTCGTTCACCTGCAGCTTCTCTTTCTGGCTCAATATCTTTGGACTTGATGCGTTCCCATCAGGACTCAGCGGACTTCACTGAAAAACAGAACTGGCTCACTTGGGGAGCATCTCCTGATGGTACTGGACTCTGGTTAAAGGACAATTTGATTATTTGTCCTAAATCTTTGCTATATCCTGTTGCCTTATTTTTGCATCACAAATTGCATTTAAGTGTACTGGCTATGACAAAAGCTTTTGCTCAATTGTGGCATAATCCTACATTTGCTTCTGCTGCTCATGCTGTGTGTATTTCTTGTCTCCCGTGTTTGCAAGCAGGAAAGTCCGGGAGCACTTTGCGTGCATCGCCTTCTCCGTCCTTGCCTAAGCCTCGAGGACCCTTCCTCTTCTTGCAAATGGACTTTACTGATCTGCCTTGTGCCAAGGGGGGAAGGAAACATCTTTTGGTTTTTACTTGCTTATATTCTGGATGGCCTGAGGCCTATCCGACAAATTCTTTGTCTGCTGCTACTGTTTTGAAATGCTTGCTTACTCAGTTCATTCCTTTGTGGGGTGTGCCTTTACTTTTGTCTTCTGATCAAGGTCCAGCCTTTACGGCGGAGGTATGGAAGGGCATAACTGCATTTTTTGGCCTTCACCAGCAACTTCATCCTCCGTATCATCTGCAAAGCTCTGGCCAAGTGGAACGGATGAATCGGACGCTGAAGGCGCTTCTCCGGTCCCTGACTCATGATTGGAGTCAGGATTGGGTGGAAGCTTTGCCGTTTGCCTTATTCTCAGTCCGTAATTCTCCTCAGAGAACTCGGCAAGGTCTTACCCCTTATGAAATTGTGACGGGACGTCCAGCGACTACTCCAGCACATGTGATAATTCCACCAGATCAATTACCGGATCCCCAACTATTGCGCAGCGATTTATTATCTTACTGTAAATATTTGTACCAAACGTTAGTGTCTCCTTCCTTTTTGCAGCTTACAAAGCAGGGAGCTCAGTCACAATCAACCCCAGACGTGGAACCAGGAGATTGGGTGCTCATCAAGGATCCAGCACCAAAGTCAGCTTTAGCAGCGAAGTTTCTGGGACCGTTCCAAGTGTTGCTGGTGGGATATTCGGCATTGAAGGTGAAGGGGCGCAAAGCGTGGATACATCTGGACCAGTGCAAGAAGGCGCCGTCCCCTGGATAAGACAACTTCCACCGAGACCACCTCCTGAAGAATTAGTTGAAATAGAACTGGACTCATTTCCTCCAGGATCATCTCCACTTGACCAAGAAAGTGACTGTGAAATTGTTGAACACTCACAACGCAATCCAGAGGTGGTTATTGAAAAGTGGTTAATATGCATATTTGCAATAGCATTGGCATTGTTTTTGTTCTTCTGGATTTGGTGTCTGTCAGCTCTCGTGGTAGTATCAACAGTATAGATGAATTGATAAGAAGATTATCAGAAAAGCCAACAATGCCCCCTAAACAACAGGCAATAATAGATAAGATGCTCAGGGACTTTCATGGTGTTACTACTCCTCCAGATCCAGTTCCTACAGTCCCTGATCATACAGTTCCTGAATATGACCCACATGCACCGTGGGCAAAACATGGTACTTTTTATAATGTGTTTCATTCACACATTTATTCCTTAATTCAGCGATTTAATATCTCCAGCTGTGCAGTCTGCTTGCCTCACCCAGTAGCTACACAGTTTGGATTCCTGCCTAGACCTAGACCTCTCTCCTTACAAGAGCTGAAGGAATTATCTATGAATGAAACCCTGTTTAATCTTACTATGACATGGCCAGAAGGAGTCACTCCTGCTCCAAGAATAATTAGCCCTCAGCCAATGGCTGATCCTCCTATCTGTTTCCAAAGGAAAGGAACATATCCTGTGGGTGACACTCCTTTGTCTAAGTGTCAGACTGTTATGACTAACAACCATGTCCATTTAGTGTTAGAGTCCTCTACACCAAGTTCTGTGCAAGCCCTTTCAAATTTGAAGGTAGTCAATGTCATCCCTGATCCCAAGTCTCGTCTTGATCAGTATGAATTACAGTACTATGATCAGGATGGGTTTCCAGCATATGGGAAGTATAGATTGCAGAATAGTAAAGATGGTTTGTCATCTGGGTATGTTGACAACTATGTGTATCCCTATTTAGGATATTATCACCCATGGTTAAGAAACATTGAGCCTGGAACTGAAGTTCTAATCACAAATCCTAAAGATTTTTAAATTTGGCCTGATGGACTACTTGCCTTGGTAGGTCACTATTTTGTGTGCGGAACTCTTGCTTATGTTCGATTGCCTGCTGATTGGTCTGGCAATTGTTACATAGCTACTCTTGACTTACCATGGAAACTGGTCCCTTATGAGACTTTGTTAGGGACGCCCTCAAGTCGTCAGCGCAGAGCAACAGATGATTCTAGTGTTGATATACGTGCAGCAAGGAAATTGTTAGAAGATACTACTATGTTAACCCAACAAGAAGTGAGCACTTTCGCAGGAACAGTGTGGCTAAGTACTTTTGGTGCCATACGTCCTACACAACGTTATGGTGAGCAATTATTGCGAATTTATGCTCTAATTGAAGTAACAGCCCAAGATTTGACTGATGCTCTAACAATCATGCAAGGTACTGTAGACAAGTTGACTGCTTACTCTGCACAGAATAGGATGGCCTTAGATTATTTGCTAGCCAAAGATGGCGGAGTTTGTGGCGTCGTGAGAGATCACTGCTGTACGATTGTGGATTCACAAAGTAAGGTAGTCTCAGGTATCCTAGAACAGGTGAGAAAAGAAACCCACTTCTCCAAAGATAATATAGAGGGAACTTCTGATTCTGTATGGCCTTGGTTTGATAATATATGGAGTGGCTTGTCAGGTCCAGTAAAAGCGATACTGACAGGCTTGTTTGGTTTCCTAGTAGCTCTCCTACTTTTAGGAATTGGTCTTGTCTGTTTTATGAAGTGTTGTACTACATACCTGCCTAAAGCTACACACACTATTGCAGTTTTGAAATTGCGAAGTGTTCCTAGTACAGGAGACTTGCTTCGTGAAATGCCTTTCTATGAAGATTGTGGTTCTGGGCAGAACCAAAGGGAGGACTGTGGGCGTGGCCTACCCCAGCTAGGCCCCAAATGTAAGTTGGATGTAATTAATGAAGCTGATGAGAGCACTGATGATAAACAAATCTATACACCTATGATTTATCCTGGATATGCAGATTTGGACATGTCAGACTCGGATTCAGATATAGGAACAGACAGCAGATCAGGCTCAATAATCTCAATTGGAATGAAACCAAAGTCAGCTACACATGAAACCATACAGGACACAAAAGTATAATCCAGCTCAGTATAGGCCTGAATAGAAGTATAGGTTAAAGATTGCATTTGAAGCTATTCCTTTAAATCATAGTTCTCGTTTTTAGTTAGACATAAGTTGGGAAATTAGAAGCATTATGGCTTACGCAAACAGTCTGTGTGCCCAACAGATATTAGGTCAGATTGAAGTTCCTTAATTAAATAGAACAAGGGGTGAAGCTGATCATTCTGCAAGAGGATAGGCTAAGCTGTTTCTGGGGCAGGATGCCCTGCTCTTATGAAATTGACTCTAGTCCATTTAGTAAATATAACCGAAATCAGCAAAATATAATAAGTAACTAACTAGCTTTTAGCAGTATAGCGACACCTGCTGGATCTAATGAATGCAATTTTTATATAGAACTTCTGCTTTTTGGTATAAATAATAATGTCTATGTTGGCAAAATTGATGTACACGTGGAATTTGGAAAGTACCAGATGTTAATTAAAAATTAACTGCATCAGCTGATATCACCTAATAAAAAGCTAAGCTCTTCGGAACCATCTTTGAAGAGGCATGTTGGGATAGTCGAATTAGACTCGGTGTGTCTCTTCCCTATGGAGCTCTATAGCAATTGATTGATTAATTACCTGTGTCGTGTCTTTTTCTTTCCTGTTAAGAAGCACTGGAAGATAAGAGCCCAGGTATTTTGTTATAGGGGTCGTTTATATGAGTCTACATATTTCTTTGTGATGGTTGCTGTACTTTATAACAGAAAATTACCAACGGAGTTTAGATAGAGAGCAGTCCATATAAACAGGATCCTCATCTGCTATTATTCCCCCTTGTTCAACAAGCATGGGTTCAATATCATGGATTGGCACAGATGAATCTCTCAATGGAGCATTTTCAGGAGAATACTTGTTTCCCTTCTGTCTTTCAAGGTTATAGCTAGGGCATAGATCAGTGTTCATACCTGAGCTTCCATTGCTGCTAGAGTTCCTCTCTATATAGCCTGGCCAGTATGTAGTCCAGTTCTTATGTCCAGCCTTCCAATCCAGATCCCTGGACACTGGATCTCTCTTCACATACCTTCTGGCACAGGTCTTAGGGTCCCTTCCATGTGCAGCCGTCTCCCTCACAGGTAGCCTCTGGTGATTCCTAGCTCTGCAGCACCATTCCTCTGGCTTTCCCCAGTCCAATGGTGTATGCTGGCCCTTGGAATACCTCCCAGTATACGTACTGCTTTGGACTCTTCTAGACCTCTCAAAGGCTTTTCTCTTCCTTCTTCCAAAGGGTCTCTTTCCCTCTCTGTCCGTCCGGTTTGGCTTCTGCTTCTGATGATCCTTCAGATGAAACTGATGATCCTTCTCTGAATATCCAAGGTGATCATGAAGATCATGAAGATGGTCATCTGTAGAATAAACTCTACTCTTATTCTGCTTAGATGAGTGCTCCTCCCTAACACAGCGCAGCTGTGCTGAATCAGGCCCTGCCCTTTGAGCTGAGTGCTTAGGGATTACCTCATAGCCCTCCTGATTGAACACACGTTTCCCCACTTCAGCTCCTCTAATGGCTGTTGGAAACCTGGTGCATTCTGGGACTGGTAGTCTTTTATGGGAAAATTCTGTTTTCTTATTTCTACCAGAACTGACAGGTTGCTTGTTCAGAGTCACTTCACCTTTTCTATAGCTCCTTCCTGAGCTATGATAAGCTTCCTTATCACATACCCCCCTGCTTAAGTTATTACGGACTGGTGTCACTGGTGAAACTTCTTCTCTACAGTCCGTAATACGGGAAAGGGCATCCGCATTCTTGTGTAACTTCCCAGCACGATGTTCAACTTGAAAATCAAATGCCTGTAAGGCCATGTACCAGCGTGTCAACCTGGCATTGTGGTTCTTCATATGCTGCAACCATTTAAGTGGGGCATGGTCTGTGACCAACTGGAACTTTCTCCCTGTAAGGTAAAACCTTAACGCCTCCACTGACCACTTAATAGCTAAACATTATTTTTCTATTGTGGAATACTTTTGTTCAGCTGGTGAAAACTTCCTGCTCAGGTACATCACAGGATGCTCCTCCCCTTCATGACACTGGGATAGAACCGCTCCTAGCCCTACATCCGATGCATCCGTTTGAACCAGAAAGGGCTTCTTGAAGTCCACCCCTTTCAGTACCGGTCCTGTACACAATTTTCCTTTTAAGACTGAAAACGCTTTTTCAGCTTCAGGTGTCCACTTTAGCTGGTTTGGACAATTCTTCCGCAGCATATCCGTGAAAATTGCAATTTTCTCTGCGAATTGCGGTATAAACCTGCAGTAGTATCCAATAAGTCCTAAAAAACTTCTTAGTTGTTTCTTTGTTGTTGGAGGAGGAAAATTCCTGATGCTATCTACTTTACTCATTAGAGGTTTAATTTTTCCTCTTCCCACTAGGTGGCCCAGGTATTTTACCTCCTTATTTGCAAAGGCACACTTCTTCGGGTTTAAAGTGATTCCCGCTTGCTTCATGGAGCACAAGACTGCCCTGATCCTCTTCAGATGCTCCGCCCAGGTGTTACTATGGATTATGACATCATCCATATATGCAAAAGCATAATTTTGGTGGGGTCGAAGTACCTGATCCACTAACCTTTGGCAGGTAGCCGCTGCTCCATGCAGTCCGAAAGGCATCCTCTTGAACTGGAAAAGGCCAACGGGGATGCTGAACGCAGTCTTCGGCTTCGACTCCCTGGTGAGAGGGATTTGCCAATATCCTTTTGTCATATCAAGGGTGGTTAAGTATTGAGCCTGTCCCAGCTGGTCCAACAGCTCTTCAATTCTTGGCATTGGATATGCATCAAAAACTGATATGGCGTTTACCTGCCGGAAGTCAATACAAAATCTTAAAGATCCATCAGGCTTCGGCACCAGGACTATGGGGCTATTCCAGGGACTCTTTGACTCCTCTATTACTCCCATGTCCAACATCTCCTGGACTTGTGCCACTACTTCCTGTCTCTTGGCTTCAGGCAAGTGATATGGCCTTTGACGAACTAATTTCCCAGGTGGAGTTATTATTTCATGGGCAACCAAATGTGTCTCCCCAGGTATGGGTGTCAACACATCTGGGGATTCTTTAAGCAATTTCCTAATTTCTTCCTGTTGTACCACTGTCAGGTCCTCACCTATTTGGGGCTCTGATTTTTCTTTACAATCAGATACCTGGGGTCCCAAATCTTCCTCTTCATTCACCTCCCTCTCTCGGGCACAGGTGGCAGCTAGGCTTTTAATCCCTTTGACATCAGTAGAACCAAAGCCTTTGGTTCCACGTTCAGAATTCTCCAGGGATGTGACCTCCTCCACAGGTGGAAAACCCAGCCTCTCACAGATCAATTGGGCAATTCTGTCTCCTGTCTTCACATGATAATCATTCTGTCCAAAGTTAAATAACAGAACTTTAATATTGCCCCTGTAATCGGGATCAATTACTCCCGCACCCACATCGATGAAATATTTAAGGGCTAATCCGGACCTTGGGGCTACTCTCCCATAGCATCCAATAGGTATTTCCACTTGGAGACCAGTGTCCACCAGGGCTCTCAATTGGCTAGGTACAGTCACATTTTCTATGCTGCACAGGTCAAATCCAGCAGCTTGAGGGGTTGCCCGCTTAGGAGCTTGGGCCTTCTCTGTGACCCTATGGTACTTTAGGACGAATGTCTGCTTTGGGGTAGCTTGGTCTTCTGGACGCTTAACCATCTTTTTAGCTGGGGTCTGGGGACTTCCAAATAAAGGCCCGGGAGCTATTACCATTAAACCTTCTCCCTCCTTCTTTCCTAGTCCTTCCACTAGACCCTGCTTAAATCTTGGCCAGTCTCTTCCTAGAACCAAATCAAAGGGTAGCCTAGGCACCACTGCTAACAGGACTTCCTCTTGTTCCCCCGGGCACTTAACCTTTAGCCTATAGGTGGGATATGGTGTTGCAGCACCATGAATGCATCTGATGTGAACTTGGCTTTCAGGGGTTCTAGGCACAAATCCTTCTTGGGCCTCTATTCTCTTCCAAAGCCTTTTTGACATTATACTCTGGTCTGCCCCAGAGTCTAACAAAGCATTTGTGGTAATTCCTTGTACATCAACCATCAAAAGAAATCCTTCTTTGGACTGTTTTAAATCCAGACCCATTAAGCTAGTGTGTGTTTGGCATCTCTTTTCTAAATGTCCCCATTTTCCACACTTGAAACATTTCTTTCTATTCCACTGTGTCATCTGGTTTGATACAGTACATTCATTTTCAGAAACATTTTTAATTATTCTCTTTTCTGATACAGCACATCTAGCCTCAGCACCAATCTTCAGAGGGCCACCCATTCTATGGAAAGCCTGCGTGGCTTCCAAGAATCTCTCTGCTAGCATGGTTGCCTCTCCAAGATTTTGGCAATTTTGCTGTATAAGGAAAGTGTGCAAATCTTTAGGCACCCCAGACATAAATTGCTCAAGCATTATAATATCTAATAACATTTCTACGGTCTTTTGCTCAGGCTCCAACCATTTTACAGCTAAACCTCAGATTCTCTGACTCAGAGCCCTGGGTGTTTCACCCACTCTCAATGTAGTAGCTCTAAACATTCGCCTATACTCTGAAATAGACAACCCTAGGCGATCTCTAATAGCAGCCTTTACATCCTTATAATTCAAAGCCTGGGCTGCTGGCATTGCTCTATAAGCTGCAAGCGCCTCTCCAGTTAATGAGGCTGCCAGCCTTACTGCCCAGTGGGTCTCTGGCCATGCTAATGCTTGTGCCACTCTTTCAAAAGACTCTAGAAAATCATCAACATTATCATCTGGAGTTAGCTTCCCAAAACTAAATGCCCCAATCCCTTGATTGAGTCCCACACTGTCCACATGTGGTGTACCAGTATTTACTGCTGGTCTTGCATCTGTTCCACTTTGGCTCTGCAGCTGAACTAGGGCTTGCACCAGATCAAGCACTGGCTTCTGCTGGTCCATTATGGCTTTCATAGCAGTGTCCTGAGCTTGCTGCGATAGCTCCTGTTGCCTGCTAAACTGAGCTGCCATCCAGCTAGCCATCTCCCTCGGATCCATCTTGATCCCGGCAAGAAACAAAGAAAAAAAAAAACAAAGTGCACCACCTTCCAAACAGGTGTGTTTTTTTCTACTTTTTTTTTCAATTACCCCTGTGCCTTACTCCCATCCACCACTAGACATGCCCAGGTACTTATTACCTTGTCTCAGTGATGAATCCAGCTCTGCACAGGGTCTTTTCCTCCTGGGACATCCACTTCTCCTCCAAAGTGCAGTTGAGGGAAAAGCTTTTTTTCCAGCTTTAAACTTGAACTGTAGTTGTAATCCTCAGCAAGTAAATCCTCTTTGTGCAAAAGCAATCCGAAAAACTACGCCATTTGTCAGACGGCTGCCTGGGTGAGAATCTTCACACTTTTGGCAAGTGCATATTTCTATATGATTTGCAAGGTATTGTGGGCAATGTAGTTCATTCACACCAGACACAGCTGCTGACAATAATTTAGTTGTGCTCTTGGGTAAAGCCAATAAGATATTTATTTATGGGGTTATTTCTCCCAACACAGATATGCTTGGTAGCACATAAATTAGGTTACTTGCTTTCAGTGTTAACTTGGAAAAACAAAGTCAAAATCAGGAAAACAACAAATGAAAAGCCACAAAGCAAGAAACAAACTGTTCTTTTCAGGTTAACTTCCGATTACTTCCCACACAGATACAGAAGTGATTCTCTCCTAACTCACAAGCAATTAGGTAAGGCTTAATTGCTAGCAGTTATCCAGCTAAAACCCCTTAGCTGGCTTGCTTTCTACTGTGTGGGTCAAATCCTGCTTCAGGAGCTTTTCTGAGTAGATTAAAGAACAAATTTGTATTTCTTTGTGATGGTTGCTGTACTTTATAACAGAAAGTTACCAACGGAGTTTAGATAGAGAGCAGTCCATATAAACAGGATCCTCATCTGCTATTATTCCCTCTTGTTCAACAAGCATGGGTTCAATATCATGGATTGGCACAGATGAATCTCTCAATGGAGCATTTTCAGGAGAATACTTGTTTCCCTGCTGTCTTTCAAGGTTATAGCTAGGGCATAGATCAGTGTTCATACCTGAGCTTCCATTGCTGCTAGAGTTCCTCTCTATATAGCCTGGCCAGTATGTAGTCCAGTTCTTATGTCCAGCTTTCCAATCCAGATCCCTGGACACTGGATCTCTCTTCACATACCTTCTGGCACAGGTCTTAGGGTCTCTTCCACGTTCAGCTGTCTCCCTCACAGGTAGCCTCTGGTGATTCCTAGCTCTGCAGCACCATTCCTCTGGCTTTCCCCAGTCCAATGGTGTATGCTGGCCCTTTGAATACCTCCCAGTATACGTACTGCTTTGGACTCTTCTAGACCTCTCAAAGGCTTTTCTCTTCCCTCTTCCAAAGGGTCTCTTTCCCTCTCTGTCCGTCCGGTTTGGCTTCTGCTTCTGATGATCCTTCAGATGAAACTGATGATCCTTCTCTGAATATCCAAGGTGATCATGAAGATCATGAAGATGGTCATCTGTAGAATAAACTCTACTCTTATTCTGCTTAGATGAGTGCTCCTCCCTAACACAGCGCAGCTGTGCTGAATCAGGCCCTGCCCTTTGAGCTGAGTGCTTAGGGATTACTTCATAGCCCTCCTGATTGAACACACGTTTCCCCACTTCAGCTCCTCTAATGGCTGTTGGAAACCTGGTGCATTCTGGGACTGGTAGTCTTTTATGGGAAAATTCTGTTTTCTTATTTCTACCAGAACTGACAGGTTGCTTGTTCAGAGTCACTTCACCTTTTCTATAGCTCCTTCCTGAGCTATGATAAGCTTCTTTATCACAAGCTTAGCCAACAAACTTCCGGACCTGGAAGCCCTAATGGTGGAAATGGATTAGGACACAGTGGCCATTACAGAAACATGGGGGCATGTTTACTAAACCATCTTAATGTGCGCTCTGTGACATTATCACGCGATAAGGTACCTTATCGCGCGATAATGGCGCATCTTCAGGCTCACAGGTACCTTATCGCGCGATAACACGCACAGAGCCGCAAACGAGCTTTGAAGGCGGGGAAAGCTCCTGTAGGGCGGAGGAAGGCTCCCCAGGGGCAGAGAGGGGTCAATGGGTGGAGAGTGGGAGGGGAGAGGCTCCTCGCACACTAACGCTGTGAAATCCGAGGCTCAAAACTAACGTCAGTGAAACCCTGGCGTTAGAGCCGATTTAAAGGGAAAAGAAACCATCTCCGTCAGCAATGTATAGCAAAACCAGGGAAACCTACAAAAAGTGATAAGTGTGATATATGTGCACGGAACAAAAGGGCAAATAAACATTGAAAATGACCTCAACAAAATGGAAAAAAAAACATAACCAAGCTGGCCAATAGTGATATCAATGGGAAACATCAAAAAACACTCCCAAGAAAGCTCCAAAAAAAAGAAATTAAATTTGGAAGGGTCTACGCTCCGTCCCCATACAAGGTGAATGAGCCCACAGTGAAATTGCGCTGAGCAGGGTTTCCGACTCCATTGTCCAGGTTTCCTATGGCGTGCACATGTTCCACAACTGCAGGGCGAGCATGTTGGAATGGGCAACTGGACAGATGCTGGAAAAGGGGACACAGAGGACTGCAGGCGGCACATGCTGTGGTACAGCTGGGCCACAGTGCGGACTAGGGTGATGCCTAGCTGGCCCATAGGAATGCTGAAACAGTAGAGCAGCCAGACAGGAACTGCTGAGGGCCCAACATGGGCACAAGTGTGCTCCCCACAGTGTCACAGGGGATAGTACCCAGCAGGTACCCCCAAGGGCACAGAACATTGGCATGCAGTGCTGGGGGGGAGCGTTGACAGCTATGCAGGCACCCCTACCCCAGAACCCGCACCATAGGCAGCCGCCTACCCACACACTGGATGGCCCGAGACTGCGCACCACCAGCACCACCAGCAGAAGGCCATGTCAGCATTGGGGCGGAGGGGTACTGGTGGTGGAGGGGGCAGTGTCTGCTGCCCACAGCAGTCGGTGGCCTAGCCTTGTTCAGGTGGGTACCGTGCACTGCAACAGACAGGTTCTGTCTGACAAACAGCCATGGTATCTCCAGGGACTGCACTGTCTCTGTGGCCACAGTGTGGTGCAGTGAACACAGCCAGTGTGTTCAGGAGCAGAAGGTCACAGGTTCAAGTCCCAGCTGTGGCTCCTGCCAAACCAGTCCCCATATTTGACCCACTACTAAACCATGATAGTAAAGGCAAACCTTTATTGCAGAGAACATAAGCATGGGTCAAATGCCTATATTTTACCCTACAGAGCACAGACACCATAAACATGCGCATTACCTAGAGCACAGTCCCCCAAATGCAGTCCTGGAGGGCCACAAATCATTCAGGTTTGATGCTGTTTCTAATAAAGATGTGTGTGCTGCATTTTCATGCACCGCCCCCATGGTATGCAGATGTATCTCATGCATATTCATTAGGGACAGCATGAAAACATGAACAGTGTTTGGCCCACCAGGACTGAAGTTGGGAACCTCTGCCCTAGAGCAGCAGCCAACAGGAGCAGAAAGAACCACACCCACAGGCTCCATTATCCAAAGCCTCATGGAGAGGCAGGATATCAGGCCTTGCATGCATCTCCCAATACTAGTACTTGCATACCTTACCAATGCCACCCTAAACCTGGGAATACGGTACACATATATCAAAAGTTTGCTCTGATTACTGGCAGATAGCAATTCTTGAGTTAAGCACAATATGCTCATTGAGCTGTATCATACCAATTTCTCTGATGTCTGTGGAGTGTGTTTTAGGTCTGGTGTCTGACAGTGTTCACCACCCCGGGGAGTGACCCCAACAGTATTGCATACCATAGCCATGCCTGCGTTCTGTCCAGGACTGGTAAGTTGGCCAGGACTGCCAAAAGCCTCTATATTTGCACAATGCTGGCATAGGTGTGGGAGTGTGTGTCTGTCCATCCAGTGTGTGGTGGTTGCAACACCTTACTCAGCCCACACTGTTTGCACTGTGTCCAGTGTTAGCTTGCCAATGTGCATAATGAGGAGCAAGGTACTGTGGGTATAGCTCGGACAGGGTGGCCTGGGCAGGATGCATGAGCACAGGGCATAGGGCAATGGCTGGGACATTGTAGTGGCCAGCCACCACCTGTACAGATAGGGTGACCACAGTATGTCCTGCTGGGAGGTCACTCTCACCCTGACTGAGCAGTCACCATGGCATGGCTAGGTCCCCCATAGTGCTAATAGTGTCTCTCTCAAGTGATATATGTGGGTTTCATTTTTTGGGGCCCAATCACTAACCTATCTGTTTGGTGGGTGTGCTGACATCCCAGTTTTGGGTGCACACATTTTCTCCAGTAATATGCACTATGGACTAGCTAGCAGACTGTTTGCAGTTAGTATGTGTATGGCTGGAACACCTTGCAGGGTGCAGCGGCTGCAGATTCACTGTGCTCGCTGCTGTAGAATGTCAGATAGTGGTGGTGGGCAGCTGAGCATTTCCAGGCCTCCTGTCTGTCTGCTGTCACCGTAGTGATGTGTGCAGAAATGTAAGGACTGCCCTCTAGGTTGTCTGTCCTGCAGCTGGATTGAGGTTGATGGTCCCCTCTACCACCACCATTGCAGTGATGTAAAATGTGGATCTCTTGGTGGGAGATCCTGAGCTCTAGAGGGCAGTTTGGGTGGTACTACATAATCCGCCTATGGGTCCAAACAGCCCCCCCCCCCGTGTCACATAAATCATGTGACCATGGAACCCACACAGGATATGCACTATTCTGGGTGCATCATAGTGCTCAAGGGCTAAAACTTGACTGAGAAATACAGATGGACACAGGTGTATTTGGAAGTGTATCTGCAAGACCTACCTATCACACACTGGCACTGATGGGGACCCGCACCATAACCTATCTCAGCTAAGCCAGGTGCTGTGGATATGGTGCTGGGCGGCACACCTCACCCTCAGGGTGAGCACAGGACCCACACAATGTGACGGTCAGTACCTACTCTGTGCCAGTAACACACATGCTCAGTACTCCCTACCAGGCTGAGGTGCTGTGGGGGTGCATATCCTATCCTGTGGTTATCTGTAGACTGCTGATTTGCATGTGCAGTGCATCATGGGTATGTGTGGTTTAACCCTATCCTGGTAACCACAGCAGACAGTTCGTGTGGTGGGCTGCAGTCCTACTGTAGCCAGCCAGGAGTTTTCTAGCAGCTATGGAGATGTAGCCCACTGGTGACTTCCCTGGCTGTGGAGCCAGAGGTCATGGGTTTGATCCCACAGTGGGGTTATTTAATAGGGCTGTCTGAGGCATTTTCTTTTATAATATAAATTGGTGCTGCCAGCAACAACACCCTCAGTGCTGTAGCCTGAATGTGCCTCGAAAGCGCTCTATAAAGCGCCCTATAAGGTGCCCTATAGGGAACATTATAAGGTGCCGTGGTGGACAGTGCACCTTATAATGTGTCCTCAGGAATGCCCCATAGGGTGCATGATGTGGCACCTTAGGTTATGGCACTTTGAGGGTGTGTTTGCTGGCAACACAAATCAAAATAAAACCCAAATGCCTCACAAACCACTACTGATATTAAAGGGTAATGTCTCAGACAGTCATATGCATCAGCCACACTGTGGGATTGAATCCATGACCCCTGTATCTTCAGGCAGTTTGTCAACCAATGTGCTACAGCTCTGCCACTAGGTCTGTATGTCAGCACACCTACCTATGATTAACACACATTAATGTGGTAGACCTACCTCCATCGTGTCATAATGTGCAGTACACAACCTATTGCGCGAGTCCTACATTTAGACCAGAAGGCCCCCCCCCCCCATGGCATCCTGCAAATTATTGCTGGACTCACATTAAGATGGATTAGTGAACATACCCCATAGGCACACACAACCCCATATCACCAGGGTGACTGACAGCCCACGTTGATGTGCTCTCAGGACTCCTTGGTGTAACTGTTTAGCCAGTTATTGCTATGTGAAAAGGCATAGCACACTGGTTCAAACAGTATCCTAACAACCAGTGGTGATGAGTTCGAGACCCAAGCGTGTAAACAACAAGCGAAATTCGTAAAATTCTAATTGTGTTTTTAAATGTAAGACACATCAGTGCAATGTGTGTCTGCAGCATAGATCTGTATAAATACTGTTGGCGACACCATATCCTGTGCGGCAGAAAGATGCGCGCGGCGCAGGGCCCAACTGCGCATGCACGTGGTGCGGGGCCCGATGGCGCACATGTGCGCGGTGCGGGGCCCAATGGCGCACATGCGCATGGCACGGGACCCAACGGCACGCATGCGCGTGGCGTGGGGCCCAACAGCATGCATGCTCGTGGCACGGGGCCCAACGGCGCGCATGCTCGCGGCACGGGGCCCAACAGCATGCACGCACGCGACGCCGGGCCCAACTGCACGCAGCATGTGTTGCGATGCACATACGCGTGCGTGCGTTCCTCATTGTTGAAATTGTTGAAAATGGCCACCAGATCCCGAAAACCTGCGTTCACCAGGCAGGAGTTGCGCTACGTGGCAGGGCTGATTGCAGTGAGACAGCACAAGCTGTTTCCTAGGTCCTCCAGGAGCCAGGGCCTGGTGAGGGTCTGGAGGGCCTGGGATCGTCTGACACAGCGGTACAATCGTGTGGCAGACTACAAACGTGAGATAAGTGTATGTGGACAGGTTAGTATATCCATATACATATCCAGTGTTGATTGTAGCTGTGCATGCTGCTGTGTGTAGGTAGTCTATCTCAGTTATGTGTATCAGGTAAACCCACATGCCATATTGTCTATATAGCACATCTGAGTGGTTTGCCCTGTACCCATGGGGCTAAGGACCTGTTCACAGAGTTCCTGATGCCATCCTGGTGTCATGGCAGCTGCTGCTGTTGATGTGCTACAACACACCGTAACACAGGCAGCCCATATATCTGACTAAGGAGGTTTTCTAAACATCATGCTGATATGATGGGTTCTGCAGTTGCAGGGTAAAACATCTGCCCAACCCCAAGGGGTCGTGAAACGTGCCCAAAATGGTAAGTTAGTCCCACTGGTGATATGGGTGTGTGTGGCCCAGCAATCTAAAACATCTGCCCTACCCCCACTTGCCCAGAAAGTCCATTAAAGTGGGTCTCCAGCACCCCTGGTGGTATGGAATATGCTGCTGTTGCTGTTTTCCAATCCACCCTACCCCCAGGAGTCCTGAGAGCCCATCAACGTGGGCTGTCAGTCACCCTGGTGACATGGTCCTGTGTGCCTATACAGTTCAATACATTCTCCCCATCCCCAGAAGTCCTGAGAGCCCATCAAAGTGGGATTTCAGTCACCCTGGTGATATGGTCCTGTGTGCCTATACAGCTCTATACATTCTCCCTATCCCCAGGAGTCCTGAGAGCCCATCAAAGTGGGCTGTCAGTCACCCTGGTGATATGGTCCTGTGTTCCTATATAGTTCTATAAATTCTCCCTATCTCCAGGAGTCCTGAGAGCCCATCAAAGTGGGCTGTCAGTCACCCTGGTGTTATGGTCCTGTGTGCCTATACAGTTCAATACATTCTCCCTATCCCCAGAAGTCCTGAGAGCCCATCAAAGTGGGCTGTCAGTCACCCTGGTGTTATGGTCCTGTGTGCCTATAAAGTTCAATACATTCTCCCTATCCCCAGGAGTCCTGAGAGCCCATAAAAGTGGGCTGTCAGTCACCCTGGTGTTATGGTCCTGTGTGCCTATACAGTTCAATACATTCTCCCTATCCCCAGAAGTCCTGAGAGCCCATCAAAGTGGGCTGTCAGTCACCCTGGTGTTATGGTCCTGTGTGCCTATACAGTTCAATACATTCTCCCTATCCCCAGGAGTCCTGAGAGCCCATAAAAGTGGGCTGTCAGTCACCCTGGTGTTATGGTCCTGTGTGCCTATACAGTTCAATACATTCTGCCCATCCCCAAGAGTCCTGAGAGCCCATCAAATTGGGCTGTCAGTCACCCTGGTGATATGGTCCTGTGTTCCTACACAGTTCTATAAATTCTCCCTATCCCCAGGAGTCCTGAGAGCCCATCAAAGCGGGCTGTCAGTCACCCTGGTGATATGGTCCTGTGTTCCTATACAGTTCTATAAATTCTCCCTATCCCCAGGAGTCCTGAGAGCCCATCAAAGTGGGCTGTCAGTCACCCTGGTGATATGTTCCTGTGTGCCCATACAGTTCAATACATTCACCCTATCCCCAGGAGTTCTGAGAGCCCATCAAAGTGGGCTGTCAGTCACCCTGGTGATATGGTCCTGTGTGCCCATACAGTTCAATACATTCTCCCTATCCCCAGGAGTCCTGAGAGCCCATCAAAGTTTGCTGTCAGTCACCCTGGTGATATGGTCCTGTGTGCCCATACAGTTCAATACATTCTCCCTATCCCCAGAAGTCCTGAGAGCCCATCAAAGTGGGCTGTCATTCACCCTGGTGATATGGTCCTGTGTGCCTATACAATTCAATACATTCACCCTATCCCCAGGAGTCCTGAGAGCCCATCAAAGTGGGCTGTCAGTCACCTTGGTGATATGGTCCTGTGTGCCTATACAGTTCTATAAATTCTCCCTATCCCCAGGAGTCCTGAGAGCCCATCAAAGTGGGCTGTCAGTCACCCTGGTGATATGGTCCTGTGTGCCTATACAGTTCTATTCATTCTCCCTATCCCCAAGAGTCCTGAGAGCCCATAAAAGTGGGCTGTCAGTCACCCTGGTGTTATGGTACTCTGTGCCTATACAGTTCAATACATTCTCCCTATCCCCAGGAGTCCTGAGAGCCCATCAAAGTGGGCTGTCAGTCACCCTGGTGATATGGTCCTGTGTGCCCATATAGTTCAATACATTCTCCCTATCCCCAGGAGTCCTGAGAGCCCATCAAAGTGGGCTGTCAGTCACCCTGGTGATATGGTCCTGTGTGCCTATAGAGTTCTATTCATTCTCCCTATCCCCAGGAGTCCTGAGAGCCCATCAAAGTGGGCTGTCAGTCACCCTGGTGTTATGGTACTCTCTGCCTATACAGTTCTATAAATTCTCCCTATCCCCAGGAGTCATGAGAGCCCATCAAAGTGGGCTGTCAGTCACCCTGGTGTTATGGTCCTGTGTGCCCATACAGTTCAAGACATTCTCCCTATCCCCAGGAGTCCTGAGAGCCCATCAAATTGGGCTGTCAGTCACCCTGGTGTTATAGTCCTGTGTGCCCATACAGTTCAATACATTCTCCCTATCCCCAGGAGTCCTGAGAGCCCATCAAAGTGGGCTGTCAGTCACCCTGGTGATATGGTCCTGTGTGCCCATACAGTTCAATACATTCTCCCTATCCCCAGGAGTCCTGAGAGCCCATCAAAGTGGCCTGTCAGTCACCCTGGTGTTATGGTCCTGGGTGCCTATACAGTTCAATACATTCTCCCTATCCCCAGGAGTCCTGAGAGTCCATCAAAGTGGGCTGTCAGTCACCCTGATGTTATGGTCGTATGTTCCTATACAGTTCTATAAATTCTCCCTATCCCCAGGAGTCCTGAGAGCCCATCAAAGGGGGCTTTCAGTCACCCTGGTGATATGGTCGTGTGTACCCATACAGTTCAATACATTCTCCCTATCCACAGGAGTCCTGAGAGCCCATCAAAGTTTGCTGTCAGTCACCCTGGTGATATGGTCCTGTGTGCCCATACAGTTCAATACATTCTCCCTATCCCCAGGAGTCCTGAGAGCCCATCAAAGTGGGCTGTCAGTCACCCTGGTGAAATGGTCCTGTGTGCCCATACAGTTCAATACATTCTCCCTATCCCCAGGAGTCCTGAGAGCCCATCAAAGTTTGCTGTCAGTCACCCTGGTGATATGGTCCAGTGTGCCCATACAGTTCAATACATTCTCCCTATCCCCAGGAGTCCTGAGAGCCCATCAAAATGGGCTGTCATTCATCCTGGTGATATGGTCCTGTGTGCCTATACAGTTCTATTCATTCTCCCTATCCCCAGGAGTCCTGAGAGCCCATCAAAGTGGGCTGTCAGTCACCCTGGTGTTATGGTACTCTGTGCCTATACAGTTCTATAAATTCTCCCTATCCCCAGGAGTCATGAGAGCCCATCAAAGTGGGCTGTCAGTCACCCTGGTGTTATGGTCCTGTGTGCCCATTCAGTTCAAGACATTCTCCCTATGCCCAGGAGTCCTGAGAGCCCATCAAATTGGGCTGTCAGTCACCCTGGTGTTATGGTCCTGTGTGCCCATACAGTTCAATACATTCTCCCTATCCCCAGGAGTCCTGAGAGCCCATCAAAGTGGGCTGTCAGTCACCCTGGTGATATGGTCCTGTGTGCCTATACAGTTCTATTCATTCTCCCTATCCCCAGGAGTCCTGAGAGCCCATCAAAGTGGGCTGTCAGTCATCCTGGTGTTATGGTACTCTGTGCCTATACAGTTCTATAAATTCTCCCTATCCCCAGGAGTCATGAGAGCCCATCAAAGTGGGCTGTCAGTCACCCTCGTGTTATGGTCCTGTGTGCCCATACAGTTCAAGACATTCTCCCTATCCCCAGGAGTCCTGAGAGCCCATCAAATTGGGCTGTCAGTCACCCTGGTGTTATAGTCCTGTGTGCCCATACAGTTCAATACATTCTCCCTATCCCCAGGAGTCCTGAGAGTCCATCAAAGTGGGCTGTCAGTCACCCTGGTGATATGGTCCTGTGTGCCCATACAGTTCAATACATTCTCCCTATCCCCAGGAGTCCTGAGAGCCCATCAAAGTGGGCTGTCAGTCACCCTGGTGTTATAGTCCTGGGTGCCAATACAGTTCAATACATTCTCCCTATCCCCAGGAGTCCTGAGAGCCCATCAAAGTGGGCTGTCAGTCACCCTGATGTTATGGTCCTATGTTCCTATACAGTTCTATAAATTCTCCCTATCCCCAGGAGTCCTGTGAGCCCATCAAAGTGGGCTTTCAGTCACCCTGGTGATATGGTCGTGTGTACCCATACAGTTCAATACATTCTCCCTATCCACAGGAGTCCTGAGAGCCCATCAAAGTTTGCTGTCAGTCACCCTGGTGATATGGTCCTGTGTGCCCATACAGTTCAATACATTCTCCCTATCCCCAGGAGTCCTGAGAGCCCTTCAAAATGGGCTGTCATTCATCCTGGTGATATGGTCCTGTGTGCCTATACAATTCAATACATTCTCCCTATCCCCAGGAGTCCCGAGAGCCCATCAAAGTGGGCTGTCAGTCACCCTGGTGATATGGTCCTGTGTTCCTATACAGTTCTGTAAATTCTCCCTATCCCCAGGAGTCCTGAGAGCCCATCAAAGTGGGCTGTCAGTCACCCTGGTGATATGGTCGTGTGTACCCATACAGTTCAATACATTCTCCCTATCCCCAGGAGTCCTGAGAGCCCATCAAAATTTGCTGTCAGTCACCCTGGTGATATGGTCCTGTGTGCCCATACAGTTCAGTACATTCGCCCTATCCCCAGGAGTCCTGAGAGCCCATCAAAGTGGGCTGTCAGTCACCCTGGTGATATGGTCCTGTGTGCCCATACAGTTCAATACATTCTCCCTATCCCCAGGAGTCCTGAGACCTGCGTAAGGTGTACTGTCAGTCACCCTGGTGCTATGGTGTATGGTGTTGATGATGTGTGCTAGGACGCCCAACCTCCAGGGGGCCTGAGACCTGATTGCAAAGGTGTGTATGTCATTCAGATATTGTGTTAGGTTATGGCAGTTAGGTTGCACATCTCCCCTGGTCTGTGAGGTCAACACCTCATCACACATGTCTTTGATGTATCCAGGTGGTATGGTAAGTGTAGATGTGGATGTGCGTAACAGCACCCCACCCCCATGAGCTATGAGATCTGATTACAAAGGCCTGTAACAGAGCCATATCCCCAGAACTGTATGCTGAGTCAGGTCACACATCTGCCCACTCGCCAGGAATCCCACACCTGGTTGCAGATGAACATTACTGATGGTGTTGGAAGGATACATGCACCTGTTGTGGTTGCACAGCACAGACTGAAACCCTGACATGAGCACAGGTGGCAATAGCCTATTCTGGTGCAATGGCCCCTGCCCCTGGTGTTGGCAGCCACATCTGCTCTAAGCATACAAGGCCCAGGTCATAGGAACATAACAACATTAGATAGGCCATACTGGGTCACACCCAGGTCCATCAAGACCAGTATGCTCTTTGCAACAGTGGCCAATCTAGGTCATACGTACCTAGCAGTATCCCCAAGAGAGACAGGTTCCACAATGCTTGTAGTGGGTCAAGCATTGCTATCCTGGGCCTCATAGAAAGCCAAATGTCATGGTAGTGGCCCCTGGCAAGGTGCATAGGGCCAACCACCCAACGTCCCATGTATGGACACATCACCCATGTTTGTTAGGATATCATGTTGCCAGTGGGGTTGGGTCGGATACGTGTGTAGATCATGACAACACAAATGTGTTCACCAGACCACATACGGGGTTAGGGGGGGTACCCTGGACACCATCATTGGCAACCCAAACGTGGCATGGTCGTGCAATGTCATGCAAGGGGGCCACAGGGGAATGGAATGGTGGTGTGTTCAGGGTGCCACGCACACTGCACATAGGTGTCACTGCACACATGCCCAGAGCCACAGCTACGCATGCAGGTGGCACTGGGAACAGTTAATCTCCTGGAACAAGCAGGAAGTAGTCCTCACATGTGGGTATCATCGGTACTGACGGAGCCTGCGCGGGAACGCTCTCCAGCATCCAATAGGAAAGCTGTTGGGAGCATCCCACAGTGCCTGTGTGCTGCCTTCCCGCCTTTCCCAAATGCCTCTCTCCAGTTCGTTGTTTTCCACAGAGCCAGCAGGTCATCGTTCCTGTCATCGCTGAAAAACTTCTATTCTATTGCCACTCCTGTGGCAGCATCTGCCTTCTTTTTCTTTACCGGTACCACTGGTCTTGTAATTTCTTTCTCTAAAAGTTCAGATTTCCTCACACAAACAAAAAATAAAAAAAAAGAGGATAAATCCCCTTTGTAGGTCTCCCCCCGTTTTGGGCTTAGGCCCTAATCCCTCCTCCATCATGGAAAAACACTCCTCGGGTTTTAAAAATATGCTCAAAATGTGCCGGTACCTTCTCCGTCACTGACAACCATGATTGGTGTCGCAAATGCTTAGGGCCAGATCACTCCATGTCTGAATGTTTGGCCTGTGGGATGTTATCCAAGAGGGGTCGGCAGAACAGAGAAGCCAAGCTCGGTACCCTCTTTCCCTCCGACGCGGCCTCGGTGGCAGCCATGTCTTCAAGGGCTTCCTCTTCCTCCCGTGGATCTCAGGTAAACAAACACAAATATGGCCGTTCCTCAAAGGGTAGATCCCCCTCCAAACATCGGAATGCCTCCGGCATTGCCCTCAAGGAACACACTCCGGCCAAACAGCCCTGGTGGGTATCTCCGGCCTCCAAAGCCACTTTGGGGCTCCAGGAAGTTCTGGAGGCCTCAATCTCATCTGAACTCCTGGTGCCATGCTCTGGGGTACTGGCTTCGGCCGCTACTCATACACAGGCATCGGCAGCATCGATAGACCAGAGGATCATGGCCATCGAACGCAGTCTGGCGGCTATCCTTGCGGCATCGAAGACCTTGGTACCACCCCAGACCCCGCAAATTCCAGCATCGGTATCCGCAGCAATTGCGGGACCGGCATCAGCAACTGCACCATTGGTGCCAATGAGTACCGGTATCGACACCCCGGTACCGGGTCGCTCCGATACCGAGGCCAATCGGTACCGATACCACACTTTACCTGAGCACCATGAGAGAAGATACATCCAATCTTCTGAGGAGTCTGATGACTGACAGCTCAGAGGGTACCGATGTACCTCTCCAGGAGGAGCCTGCTTCTCCCAAGAGGAGATTGTCCCCTCCTCAGGATATGTCCTTCCAGGATTTCATCACACATGTAGTCAAGGGCCTCTCCATTTCAGTAGTAACTGAATCTGAGCACAGGGCACAGGAGCTAGAGATTCACCAATATCCCCAAGCTCCAAAGGAGGCAGCCACCCTGCCAATACATCAGATCTTACAGGATCTTCTTTTGAGAATGTGGGAGACTCCTCTAACCACCTCTCCACATTCTCACAGGCTGGCTACTATGTATCATGTGCCTCCATCCCCTGGTTTTCAGAAAATACAGCTCCCTCATCACTCCATCATGGTGGAGTCTGCTATGAGGAGAATTAAAAGTTACAAACAACATGCCACCAACCCTCCTGGTAGGGAGTGTAAGACCTTAGATGCTTTTGGTCGCCGTGTCTTCCAAGCATCCATGCTTTCAGGCAGGATAGGTTTCTATATCCTGTACATGGGAATGTTCCTGAAGGAGGTCGCAGGAGATCTAGAACTGGTAAGTCCACATCTCCCAGATGACAGAGGACATGACTATTTAGCACTTGTCAAGCATGCCCAGAACATTTCTAAAGTTGTGAACAGGGCAGCTTTTGACTGTTTTGAGGGCATAGGCAGAGTCTCCGCCATTGCTATTGGGGCAAGGAGACTTGGCTGGCTGCAAGCCTCTCACCTGGAACACTGGGTACAGGATAAACTGGGCAACATCCCCTGTACTGGTGAAAACCTTTTTGGGAAGAACCGGCAGGAAAACGCCAAAGATTTGGATGCTGACAATTCTACCTTGACCAGGCTTTCAAAAATTGTAGATCCTGCAAAGAAGAGAGCCTTAAAAAAGCCTTTCCTCTCCAAAAAGAAAGGATACTATCAGTCCTATGCTCAGCAAGGACAACCTGCAGGACAAGCTGCTAGAAAGGGTCAACAATCTACTAAGCAGAGAAAGCCGAGAGCTACTCAGCCTCAGCAGACCCAGCAGCCTCAGCCCCCACAGGGCCTTTGACTCCGTGATAGAGTACCTGCCCTTCCTGGCACTCCAGAGAAAACAACCTTCAACAATCCCAGGAAGGTTAGGTCACCTCATCTACAGATGGAGGCAAATAACATCAGAACCCTGGACTCTGTCCATCATAGAAGAGGGTACAGGCTTCATTCCCAAAGCCTGCCTCCTCCTACAATAGTAAGGATGTTCAGTTCTCAAAATTCCCCCCAACTGAATCCAGAGGTAAAACGTCTCTTACCTCAAGGAGCAATAGAAAAGGTACCTCATCTTCAACAGGGTTCCGGGTTCTACTCCCCCTATTTCATCATACCAAAGAAAACAGGAGGTTACAGACCCATTTTAGATCTCAGAGAACTGAACAAGTTCCTGTTCCAAGAGAAATTCTAAATGATTTCTCGAGGAAACGTACTTCCTGACCTCCACAGGCAGAACTGCCTTTGTTCTCTAGATCTCAAGGATGCGTACACCCATGTTCTCAGCCACCAATCACACCGAAAGTTCCTTTGGTTCCTCCATCAAGGAAAGCACTATCAAAACAAAGTTTTCCCTTCGGCCTTGCCTCAGCACCCAGAGTATTCACAAAGTGCATGGCTGTGGTAGCCACTTTTCTCCATACCAGGGGAATATTTGTCTGCCCCTACTTGGACGATTGCCTCATCCGGGCAGAGTCACAAACACAAGCCCAGGCCTCTCTCTCGTACACAATGAGTGTACTCCAATATCTAAGCCTTGTCATAGATCTCCAGGAATCCTTTCTGACTCCCACGCAATCGCTGGAGTTCATAGGAGCAAGGCTAGATACCAGACTGCCAAAGACCTACCTGCCTCAGCCTCGCTGTCCTCGCATTGTGCAACTGGTTTCTTCAGCACTACAAAAGACTCACCTCTCGGCTCGATAGATGCTTCAGCTGCTGGGTCACATGGCATCTACGGTGCATGTGGTCCTCTACGCTCGTCTCCACATGAGACCAGCCCAATGGGCCCTCTCTTCCCAGTGGACTCAAGCAACAGGCTGTCTCTCAGATCTGATAGTAAACTCAAACCGCCGTACCCTGTCCCTGGACTGGTGGCGGTCAGCACAAAACATGTTGGAGGGGTCACCTTTCCTGCAACCCCTCCTCAGATCACATTAACAACAGATGCCTCCAAAGTGGGGTGGGGTGCACATCTACTGGACACCTCCATCCAAGCCACCTGGAATTGTCAGGAGATTCATTTCCACATCAATCTGTTGGAGCTCAGAGCAATTTGCCTGGCTCTTCAAGTATTCCATTCCCTTCTACAGGGCAAGAGAATACTACTTCACGCAGACAATCAGGTAGCCATGTTCTACGTGAACAAACAAGGAGAAACAGGCTCTCTGTCCCTTTGCAACAAAGCTCTTCAACTGTGGGCGTTTGCCAGAGAGCAGCAGATCCATCCCCTGGCAGTCTATCTCCCTGGCAATCAGAACTCTTGGCCAGACAGACTCAGTCATGTTCTGCTTATTTATTTATTTATTTAACATTTCTTCTATACCACGCTATTATAATCAGCGCGGTGTACATCGAACAAAAACATACTACAATGCATACAGGCAACATTGAGTTTACAATGAACAGGAAAATAAAACAGGGGATAACCGGGAGAACTATGTACAGGTTGACCACCTCTCCATAGTATTTTAACTCTGGGGAACTCAAGATATAGACCTCTTTGCAAGTCCATCATATGCCAAACTTACCTGGTTCTGTTCACGGATTCCGGCTCAGGGCTGCCAAGCGAGGGATGCTTTCCTCCTCAACTGGGGGCAGGAATTCCTATATTTATTTTTATTTATTTTATTTATTTATTTAGTATACATTTGTATACCGCTTCTTCCAGCGATCAGCAGCGTTTTTTGATTACAGATTGGAAATTGTCAAATCATGACAGGAAAATTTTTGAGGTATAAACACATTGATTAGACAGGAAAGCACAGCACACAGAGAACTATTTTACAGGGAACATGGGCTATGGAGGGTTAAGTGGCTTGCCCAAGACCACAAGGAGCACCTGTGGGACTAGAAACCCCAGTCCTTCTGGCCCAAGGTTGCTGTCCTCTAGTGGGATTTGAGCCCCTGACCTTCCAGCCTGAAGTACCTTGACCCAACCACTAGGCTACTCCTCCACTCCACTCTATATGCCTTTCCATTCCACTCTATATGCCTTTCCTCCCATTCCCTTGATTGCCAAGACCCTATTCAAGCTCCTGAGGGACAGAGGCAACATGATCCTCATAGCCCCATGCTGGCAACACCAGGTGTGGTACCCTCTGCTTCTACATCTGTCCCAGGTTCCACCCCTGGACTTAGGGTCAGCTCCAGACTTACTGTCGCAGGAGGAGGGGAAAGTATGGCATCCAAACCCCCAGTCTCTGTACCTCAGAGCCTGGCTACTGAAGGCTTAAACTCCTTTGGCCTTCCCCTCACTCAGGAAGTGTGAGATGTCCGTTATGCTTCCAGGAAACCTTCCACAAGGCATTCTTATGCCGTCAAGTGGAAGAGAGTTTCCATTTGGTGATCACAAAAGGGCTTCAACCCTCTTGTCATCCCTATAGAAACATTATTGGAATAACTCCTTTACTTAACAAACACTGGTCTAAGTGCCATTGCTGCTTCTTCTGAACCCATCAATGGACAACCCATTTCTTCCCATCCTCTCATATCCAGAATCATGAGAGGCCTGCTTCTAACGAAACCTCCCCTTAAACCACCTCCAGTGGCATGGGATCTCAATCTGCTTCTAGGCCAGCTTATGCTGCCGCCTCTTGAGCCCTTAGCCATTACTTCCTTAAAGTCTCTGTCCTGGAAAGTAATATTCCTTATTGCAATCACATCAGCAAGGCATATCAGTGAATTGCAAGCTCTAGTGGCTGATCCACCTTACACACCGTTTCACCATGATAAGGTAGTCCTAAGGACACATCCACACTTCATGCCTAAGGTGGTTTCCTCCTTTCATTTAAACCAAGAGGTTTAGCTACCTGTAGTCTTTCTAAAGCCTCATGCTTCAAATGCAGAGAAGACTCTTCATACTTTGGAGTGTAAAAGAACTGTGGCTTTTCATCTGCAGAGGACCCAGCAACACAGAAGGTCCTCTCAGCTATTCATAGCCTCTGATCCTTTCCATTAGGGTACAGCAGTTTCCAAAAGATCTCTATTCAACTGGATTGCTCAATGTATTACTTTCATCTATCATAGCAAACACCTTTCACTGGAGGCCCATGTCCACGCTCACAATGTGAGAGCCATGGCAGCCTCTAGGGCTCACCTCCATTCCGTCTATATTAACGACATCTGTGGAGCAGCTACCTGGTCCTCGGTTCACGGCCCACTACTGCTTGGATAAAGGCTCCCGCAGGGATGCTATGGTTGGTCAGGCTGCTCTCCAACACCTCTTCCATACTTAATCAACTCCTAGCCGCCTCTCTTGCAGGATGCCAGAGATCCATGGGAGGAAGTGGAACCCTCCACAGGGCCTCACCATTCTGGGGATCCTTCCCTGGCATCTACATCTAGGGTGTCCTCACATGTGATGACTAATTCCTGCTTGTTCCTGGAGATAGCATAGTTACTCACCTGTAACAGGTGATCTCCGGGAACAGCAGGAATAAGTCTTCGCAACCCACCCATCTCCCCTAGGAGTTGTCTCTCTCTCTCTCTCTCTCTTTCCCTATCTCTCTCTCTCTCTTTGTCTCAGCTTTAAACTCAACTGGAGAGAGGCAGTTGGGAAAGGTGGGAAGGCAGCACGCAGGTGCTGTGGGATGCTCCCAAAAGCTTTCCTATAGGACGCTGGGGAGCATTCCCGCACAGGCTCAGTTGGTACCGACGCTACCCACATGTGAAGACTTATTTCTGGTGTTCCCGGCGATCACCTGTTACAGGTGAGTAACTATGCTGTACATGACACACACAGCAGTGGAGCAGGAGCAGCAAGATACTGCCCACACAGATGTTTGTTTATGTTGGCCACCCACCAGAGATAAACGGTCATTGATGCCCCCACCCATTGTTTTCACATCCACAGGTAGAGGATCTCCGGAAGAAGGGGTGAGAGTTGCACCTGCATCACGCAGACTACCTTGCCCGCCTCCAGAGGGGGGCGGTGTCACAGCATGATGGTGAGTATTGGCGACCTTGCTGCCCAGTAACAAATGTCACATTGGCCCACCAGCCTATGTGGTGCCTGCATATGTACATGTGTTATGTGACACACATGATAGTGTGCTGATGACTGTCATCTTCCACAGAGCATGATGACAATGATGAGGACCCCTCCACTTCCGCATATGCCCTGAGGCACCCCCCTGCCCACTATGCCACAGAGGTGGAGGTGGTGGTGGTGGAGGATGGGGCTGAGATGGAGGGCCAGGCAGAGGAGGAGGCGGAAGAGCTGGCCGACACAGCATTGGAGGAGGGGTTGATGGGGGCATGGAATGGGTGGGGGGCAGGGTGGCATGGGAGGGAGAGGGTGTGGCTGATGTGGGGGTGGGGGAGGGGTGGAGGAGGTTGTGGAGGGCAGGTGGGAGGTGGCAGGGGGGAGGAGGGGGATGTTTGGGTGTGGGAGGGTGATGGGGAACACAGAGCAGCACAGGCCACTGTGGGCTCCCACCAGCCACAGCATGTGGCTGCACAGGATGGGGGACAGCATGTGGATACACCATCCAGGGCCACACACAGATCACATGCACATGCCACCACACAAACCCCTGGTACTATGTATGCGTGTGGTGGCAGGTGTGTGCAGGACCTGTATGTGGCCCTGGATGGTGTGGAGCGCCGTGTCCATCTGTTAGTGCACACATACCAGTGGCTGACAGGAGCCATTCAACGGATGGCCACTGAGATGGAGCGTCTGCCCTGTCGGTGGCCATCCCCTGAAGGGTATCACAGGAGTGTCTGATGGCGCCTGTGACGTCCACACATGTGCCGTGTGCTGTCCTGTGTTCCATCACTGGGCATGCAGCATGGGTGGGTGTTCATATTATTTTTGATTGTTGTTTTTGAAAAATATACACACATTTGTTGATAAGTCACAATGGTCACGTGTCTCCCTTACCAACACACTATGGATGCAAGCATGGGATATGTGTGTAGACAGGTATGTTTAGTAAAGGTAGACATGGGTATCATACGTGGACTGGCTCCACATGCAGTCATGGGGGCTGACCATGTGTGTAGGTGTGTGAGACTAGGGTGGACCCTGAGATGTTGCAATGTAGAGGCCGTCCCAGGATACTGAGCCACGTGCATGCTGTGTGCAATGTGTGGGAACCGTTTCTGATGCAACATGCCTGTGTGCCAATAGTAGAATTGGCAAACCACTACTTCTGCACTGGCAGGGTAAGATGTACTGCTGAGCCCAGGACCTACTCAGGGATAAAGCTGTTGAGTGCGTCCTGGGACAATACATGTGACAGGGATGGTCGGTGAGTAACCGTATACATTTGTGGGAATGAGCAGCTGACCTACGCAAACTACCCTTGTCTGCCTGTGCCACATGCATGCCTATCTGGGGGGGCAGGCATGTAGGCAGTGTTGCAGGCAGGGACAATGGTCACACATGTACGTCAAATGTAGGGGGTATGCGGGGAGGAAAACGGTGACGGATCCCAACACTGCACATGTAGCTTCAGGACATTCCCCCTGTGCAACCCGGGAGTATGTATAAACTGCCATGCTGCGGCCCAGGGGCTGGGACCTGACACAGTGCATGGCACACACAGCATGTGATGGCGTCTGTGCAGTGATACCTGACAGTACAGACACCCCACCAGCGAGGGGCCTGTGTGCGGCTCATATGATCAGGGACACGACATGCGTTTGCACACTACTTAGGGGAACACAGGGACACACATTGGAAAACACACGTTGTATGTACTGGTTAAAGGCTGTTTATTTATTTTTATTTATTTATTTATTTATTTAGTGTACACTTGTATCCCGCTACTTCCAGTGATCAGCAGCGGTTTTCTATACATAACAGTATGGTTGTACAGGCCATGGATTATAAACATACATAATGATTCAGTGGAAAAGTACAGGACAACACTCGGATTACAGTTGTACACTTGATTACAAGACCGTGACTTCACATGTATATACATATTTACATATTTCTATTGGTGTCTGAAGCGTAGTGTTCTTCCCTTGTGCATGGTGATTCACTAGGGTGGGAACATAGAGGTTAGGTAGGATTGAAGTGCGTCTGGAAAAGATGCGTCTTTAGTTTTTTTCTGAAGTCCAACAAGTCACTGTTTGCTCTCAGCTCGCATGGTAGTTGGTTCCATAGCAGTGGCGCTATAAATGAGAACGCTCGGTTGCTGGTATTTGCAGTGACAGATCTCAGGCTACCTGGGACAATGAGGGTATTGAGGTGTGTGGTTCTTCTGCTTCTGTTATTTGGCTGTGAAGTGATAAGGGTGTTGAGATACGAGGGTGCTATATTATGGATGAGCTTGAATGCGGTGATTAGAATTTTATATTGTATGCGTGCAGTGGTGGGTAGCCAATGTAGGTCCATTAGAACTGGTGTGATATGCTCCTTTAGGCCTTTCCTCATGATCAATCTAGCTGCCACATTTTGCGCCATTTGAAGGATGTTGAGGGTTTTCTTAGGCAACCCTTGTAGTATGGAGTTGCAGTAGTCCAGGTGCGGAATGATGAGGGCTTGAGCAACGGTCCTAAAGTCAGAGTGCTCTATGATGCTACGTAGTGGTTGCAAGACTTTTATTTTGTGGAAATGCTTTTGTGGAGATGCATTTACATCTTTAGGTTGCACACAGTCACCTCCTGCGTGGCCGCCCAAGTCTCCCACGCCCCAACACTCCCCGCGGTGCTGCACCTTATCCTGGCGCCTCAGGTGACGGTGCTGGTGCTGGTTGCCACATTAGGCCCACGATGTCCTCCATGGCATCCGCAATGCGGGCAAGTGCCACCGACCGGATCTCCTCCCGGAGCAGCTGCAGCTCCCTGGTATTATCCCCCATAGCCACGTATATGCGCTGGAGTGCCTGATGAGTGCCTGTGGGTGGGACAGAGGGTGATATGTGAGATACCTCTCCAGTAACCAACTGTCACACATACACATGTCACGCATATCCCACCAGATCAGTCTGCAGAACAGTCATGCCTGCCAAACCTAGCAACACATGACCATGTTTAGATCTGTGTCTCCCATGAGCCATCCCCATGTCTGGAAGGGGTCTGGATGAGGGGTCATGAGAATCACAGATCTCACACATGGCACATTGCCGCAGTTTAATATGTCAATGCCTGGTCTGCACACTTCTCGTCTGGGATAGGTCAGATGATCTGAGGGGGCATGACACACATATACACATATCTGGGGTGCCCCCATTTCTATAATGCTGGCGCACACTGCAGATAATGTTGACAAATGATGCTGCCTGACAATACCCATTGAGAGGTGTCTGTCACGTAGGGTGTCTGGGTGACCTGCGATCATTGGTTTCCTCTTTGCGCTTACGTGGGGTATATGGCCAAGCACAGTGTGCGTGTGTCTGAGCCCCTCACAAATGCTGACACCTGACAAGCCATGCTACAGGAGATAGAAAAACAGAGGACATAAGACAAAGCCCCCAACATCAGAACGCTATGCTATGTGGGCAACATGCAATTTTGTTGTGGATGTTATGACAACCCCGTGGGGATTGTGGGGTATGCTGTTACCCACCTTTGGCATTGCGCCGTGCTGTAGCAGTGTATTCCCGCAGCTCTGCAAGGATAGGGTCCATGTCTGGTGGAGGGGTTTCTTCTGTCCCTGGCGCATGCATAGGGTGGTGGGTTTGGTTGACCTCGGAGCCCTCTGTAGCGGGGACGTCTGGGGTCTGGTCCTCTGCCTCAGCCTCCACGTGTGTCCCTGGCGTCCATTCCCCATCACTGGTGCTGCCCCTGGACATTGTGGGCTGGGGCTCTGGCACATCCTGGGGCAATTGCCCTTCCTCCTCCTCAGCTCGGCCCATAGTTGTGTAGTCACCTGGGTTGTGGAAGACCATACACAGCACAGATAGGTTTGCACGGTGCAACTACATACAACTGTGTAATACATCCACCCCACAATCAATGTGTGTTTGGCCGTGCCCCGTACATGTGCTACATAGCTACCACTACAGCTCCTACTACCACTATTAGGCATATATAGGCCAGTACCTAGCACACACATCACTGTGTACATCAGGGGTCCTCAAACTACGGCCCGCGGGCCACATGCGGACCACCAAGGACATTTATCCGGCCCGCTGGGTGTTTTTGCCGCCGCTGCCAGTCCTCAGGGGCAGCTCTACCCAGGGCCGGCCCATTCATTGAGCAGCAGCCCAGCTAGGTTTAAAAACTACAAACCGGCTGCTGCTGCCATGGCAGCAGCAGAATCGAGCATCCTGCGGGCCCCCCCCCCCTGCTCTGCAGTGTCCTCCATGCAGCCTCAGTGTTGGCTGTCAGAGCCGCACAAAGAGAGAGAGCTTCTCCTCTCGCGGCTCTGTTAATCCCGCCGTGGGGCTGATGGGATTTCCCATCAACCCTGCAGCGGGATTAACAGAGCCGTGAGAAAGGGAAACTCTCCCTTCACGCATCTCTGAAAAGCCCACACTGAAGCCGCATGGAGGACACTGCAGAGCAGGGGGAGCCCCGCGGGATGCTTGATTCTGCCGCTGCCACGGCGGAAGCGGCAGCAGTAGCCATGTTTTGTTTCTTTTTTAACCTAGCTGGGCTGATGGGGGGGAGGGGGTTCGGACTGGTAATCGGCTATGAGGGGGGGCTAAGACTGGAAGTGGGCTGATGGGGGGAGGGGTTAGGACAGGTCATGGGCTATGGGGGTGCTAAGATTGGAAGTGGGCTGATGGGGGGCTTAGGACTGGAAATGGGCTGAGTGGGGGGGCTAAGACAGGAAGTGGGCTGATGGAGGGGCTAGGATAGGACTGAAAATGGGCTGTTGGGGGGTGCTAAGATTGGAAATGGGCTGATGGTGGGGCTAGGAGAGGACTATAAATGAGCTGTTGGGGGGGCTGGGATTTGGAAATGAGCTGATGGAGGGACTTGGATAGGACTGGAAATGGATGGGGAGCTAGGACTGGAAATGGCCTGATGGTGGGGCTAGGATAGGATTGGAAATGAGCTGAAGGGGGGCTAGGACTGGAAATGGGCTGATTCAGGGACTAGCAGGGAGCGGATGCTGGGTGGGGCTGGAACTACAAGGGAGCTGATGTTGGGGGAGGATCAGAATGGGATAGAGCTGGGAGAGTGAAATGGTGAGGGCAAAATATTTTGTGTGGGAGGGAAGACAAATCTACAATTGGACAGATATTGGGAGAGTAAGTGGGGATTGAGGATGGAGGGGTAACATTTGAGTGGATGAAATAGGAATGAGGAAAGAGCACAAGGAGAAAGATTAGTATGTTAAAGCAGATGTAGAGAGAGAATGGAAAAAATACTAGAAGAGAGAAGAAAGGACAAATGGAAAACAGACGATGGAGAGTTAGCAGAAGACACAACGAAACCAGAAGAACGTGGCTGGAGCAATTGCCATTGGAAAGAAAAAGCAAAAAAGGTAGAAAAATATCTCTTTATTTTGAATTTATGCAGTGTGCTTTGGAGTTTGGTCATAGTGTTTATTTAAACTGTAGTCCGGCCCTCCAACGGTCTGAGGGACAGTGAACTGGCCCCCTGTTTAGAATGTTTGAGGACCCCTGGTGTGCATTATCCCACAGAAGGACCATCCCTGCTCAGCAGTGCTTAGATTAGATACAGACATAACAAGGACAGGTCTGAGAGGGGGCTTGTAGCAGACGTGTAGCCACATGTGCAGGGCAGACATAAAAAGGGATGGTGTTAATGAAACATGTGGTTGGAGGGCAGAAACACACAGAGTAGAAGGGGTGGAATGGGGGACAGCACACTCATGAGCCAAAGGCAGAGGGTAGGAGATGATCCAGGGGAGCAGGTATGAGGAGGTGCTAATAAGATGCCTGATGCATATCCAAAGGGCAGGTACTCTATGGGTTGGGAGCAGCAAGATGTGAGTTGGGTACCTACCTGCCTGGGGATGGGCAGTGTCCAGTGCCTCTGGCAGGCCATACAGGTAGATGGGCCCTAGACGCTCCACCAACTCCTGCTCCAGGGGTGTTAGGGAGGGTGTAAGGGGCCTCCCCCACCAGTGCCCATGGCATGCTGCTGCTCTGCCACCATGTGTGCACGCACACCCCGCTTTATATCATTGAACCTCTTCCTGAGGCTGTCCAGGTCTCTGCGTGGGCCCCCTGCCTGTGCAACGGCCTCCTACACCTCCTCCCACACCTGGGTGCGTGTTGCAACAGTGGTGCTGTTGCTTAGCCGGCCGTATAGGACCTCATAATGCTCAAGGACACATGCCAGCAGGATGTGATTTTCCTGCTGGGTGAATCTCTGAGCCCTCTTCCGTTGCAGAGCTGCCACCGGTATGCGCCTACATTTTGCACTGAGAGGACCCTGCGTGGGCTGGGCCGATGTGCCTGCATCCGCCACCACACTCCCTGCCATATCTGTGTCCTCCCCAACAGGTGGCCCCCCTCCCTCTCCCACTCCCTCTCCACTCCTGCCCTGTCCTGTGGCTCCATCTCCCTGCCCTCTGTGCCCTCTCCCTCCCTGTCAGACATTGCTGCTCTTGCCCTTCTCAGCTCCACCTCACACCTCCCTCCTCTCCCTGCTATCTGCTCTTCACCTCACCTCCTTTCTCACTCACCTGCTCCTTGCCTCCCCTCCTCTCTGTCTCCCCTGCTCTACCTCACACCTCTCCTCCACAACCCAGCCTCTACCACTCTGAACCGCAACATACTAACTTTGCTACACTAGACACCTGCTTCTCTCTCTGACCGATACCATACACCTTCTCTCTCCCTCGCCTACCAAAAACCCATCATCGTGCAGCACGTGTACAGGTCTATTTATAGGGTTTTTTTACGTTGTGTGCATTGCGCATGCACAGTTGCATGAGCGTGGCAGCTGCACATGCTGTGCATTCGTAGTTGGCTGTGCGCATTGTGCATGCACCATGCAGAAGTGTGAAATGTGTGCATGCGTGCATGCATGCTTGCGCGTGAGGCACGGTGCATGCGCAATGGGCACAGCCAACTACGCAGCATGCATGCAGCCGCCACGCACACTGTGCACATGCAGTTGGCTGTGTGCATTGCACATGCATCATGCAGATGTGGGAAGTGCGTGCATGCATGAGTGCGTGCGTTTGCACATGAGGCGTGGCGCATGCGCAATGTGCACGTATGCACGCACGCATGTGCACAATGCATACGCAATGCGCACAGCCAGCTACGCATGGCAAGCCGTCGCGCTTGCACAACTGTGCAACTGTGCATGCACAACACGCGCTACATAAAAAACCCTATAAAAAGACCTGAACACATGTTGCACGTTGAGGGATTTTTTGTAGGCGAGGGAGAGAAGGCGTGTGTTGGCAGTGAAGGAAGGAGCAAGTCAGAATCAGATGTATTGTGGAGTGTGGCTTCATTTGTGATTGGTGTTGGTTGTATTGTGTGGCTGTGTTTCTGTGTGGTGTGTAAGGTGTGTGTGTTGGTTAGTGAAGTGGTGTCTGTGTTTGAGTAGGTTAGAGGAGCAGGACAGGTGGAGTTTATGGCGGCCTTTGTGGTTGCTGCAGCTACAGTGGGAGGTGGGCAGGTGGTGCGGTTGCCTGACAGGGGAGATGGTGTCTATGGGGCTGAGGCACAGGGCATGCGTGTAGTCCCGCTGCAAATCAGACCTGCAACTGTGGGGGCAGGCCAGGCAGGTGCTGTGCCCGCACAGCGCAGGAGGCGTGCTGAGGTGCAGGCTCGCCAGCCCCGCCTCTACAGGCCCAGGGCCCAGCTCCAGGGCATGCATGAGGACCAGGTCATCTCCCTCTACCGACTGAGCACAGGGGCTATTAGGGAGCTCTATGAGGATCTAAGACCTGACCTCAAGGCCCTGACTGATCGGTCACATGCCATACCAGGTTTGGTCAAGCTCCTTGCTGCCCTACATTTCTTTGACTCTGGCTGTTTCCAGTCATCTGTGGCCGCAGTGGGTGGCTTGAGCCGCCCCACCTTCTCATGCTGTCTCCACCAAGTACTGCGTGCCATGGTCAGCCGGGTATGGAATTATATTGCCATTCCACACACTAGGCAACAGTGGTGGACCCTGAACCAGGCCTTTGAGGCATTAGCCGGGATACCACACGTGATGGGAGCTATTGATTGCACACATGTTGCCCTGGTCCCGCCTAGAGACGGGGAGGTAGTGTTCTGCAACCGCAAACACTATCATTCCCTGAATGTTCAGGTTGTATGTGATGCAAATATGCATATTCTGAATGTGGTCCCCAGGTTTGCAGGGTCCACCCATGATGCCTATATCCTGCATCACTCGGCACTATTCAGACAATTTGAGGCAGGACAGTATGAGGACTGTATATTGCTGGGTGGGTATTTCCCATTTCTGACATGCACATGGTGTTCATGTGACTATGCGTATGTGCAAATGTTTGTCTTGGAGTAGATCCCTCATTGTGTGTGTGTGTCATCTGCCTGTGTAGGATATAGGGGGAGGGGGGGTTGGTGCCCTTCAAATCCGCCCTGCTATGGTGCTGTGTGATGCTGGTTGATTGGATGTGAGCATTTGTGTGGTTGTTACAGATTATGTTGTCGGCAATCCATACAGCTACTCCTTGTCTTGTGTTTCTTAGGTTCCCCCACTCAATCTGTAATAGGGTAGACACCCAGGAAGCTGTAGATAACATGAGGAGTGATCTAGCTAAGCTTGATGAATGGTCTCAAATTTGCCAGCTGGGATGTCATGGTAGGAAATGCAAGGTCATGTATTTGGGCTGCAGCAATCCAAGGGAGCAATATAGTATAGGGGGAGGGGGGGAAGTACTCTTGTCCACTACAGAAGAGCGGGACATAGGCGTGGTTGTGTCTGCTGATGTCAAAGTAGCTAAACAGGTTGAAAAGGTGAGGGCAAAAGCTAGAAGGATGCCTGGGTGCATACGGAGAGGAATGGCTAGCAGAAAAACAGGAAGGGATAATGCCTCTGTATATGTCTTTGGTGCGACCTCATGTGGAGTACAGTGTGCAATTCTGGAGACTGCACCTTCAAAAGGATGTGAACAGGATGGGGTGGGTGCAGAGGGTGGCTACTGAAATGATTAGTGGTCTTCATTATACAGCATATGAGGACAGACCGAAGGATCTTAATATGTACACCTTGGAGGAAAGGTGGGATAGAGGTGATATGATGGAGATGTAGAAATACCTCCGTGCCATATATGTTGAGGAAGAGAGCCACTTTACATTGTAAGCAAGTTCTGCTATGAGGGAACATGAGATGAGGGTGGAGGGAGATAGATTCAGGGGTGAAATGGCAACATATTTGTTTACTGAAAAAGTGGTGGATCCGTGGAATAGTCTCACAGTGTAGGTGGTAGAGATGAGGACAGTAACTGCATTCCAAACAGCTTGGGACAAACACAGAGGATCTCTAAAGGTAAAAAGGGGACAGTTGTAATTGTTGATATGGAAGGACAGACTAGATCGGCCATGTGGTCCTTTTGTGTCATCATATTTCAATATTGCTATGCTGCATAGTTGTGATGTCATATGTTTCTGTCAGGATGTGTCATGCATTTGTTTTGCACATATATACCTGTGTCCATTTGGGGGGACATGATCTCCTGCTTTAACATACCTCATTTCTTTCTACAGGTGATGCAGAATATGGGTGTCGCCCCTGGTTGCTGACCCCTGTGCATCAACCACGGACCTGTGCAGAGCAGAGGTACAATGAGGCCCATGCCACCAGCTGCTCTGTCATAGAGCGCACCTTTGGCATTTTAAAGAGTCGCTTCAGGTGTATGAATAGGACAGGTGGGGCCTTACAATATACTCCACAGACTGTGGCAGAAATCATCATAGCCTGTTGCATCCTGCACAACATTGCTCTCAGGCACAATATCCCTGCCGAGATTAATGAGGGTCTGGAGGATGATCCGACGTGCCCCCCCTGTACGTGCCCGTGGTGACACACGTGAGGGCACATCAGTCAGGTGGCAGGTGATTGCAGAGCTCTTTTCATGTACGTACTGCATATGTTCCCACCTACATTTGTTGGTATATGTGTGTAATGCTAATACAAGTTAACATTTGTAGACCAATATCAGTAGGATGCAACACTGCACTGACATGTAACAGACACTAGCTGGCCATCCCAACGTCAAATATAAGCATGACTGAGAACCAAACGATGTGGGCATGGCAGAACAGCGGGTCGAGGTGGATGATGTGGGTGGGTGGTTTTAGACTTGTGGGAGGTGTTGGGGTGACATTCCTGGTTTGTGGCTGATTGTGATAGTGGCTGCTGTGCAACCACAGTTATTTGGTGTTATGCTTTGGGTGCAGCAAGGTGAGAGGCATGTGGTGTGGGTTTCACAGTGGGAGAGAGGACCATGTTTGGGGCCAGATGTCCAGTTGTGCGTGTTCTTCATTTAGTATTTTGAGCTGATTGTGTGTGTGGTATGCTCTGGTAAGCTGGCTCTGTGTGTCTGTAATTTTTGTATAGCGCTAGATGTGATATGTAGCACTATATACATGCTCAGTACTATTTGTCATAATGGTATTTAAAATCCTTAAGGGGAGTTAGTGGAATGCCACAGTGTGGCAGACTGTATAGGTCATCGCGTAGCCCTAACATGGATGCGGTGAAGGATAGGGAACCTGTGCATTGTCCAGCCAGGGGGAGTATCATTGCTCTTTTTTTTCAGTGTATAATAGCCATGCAGTGCAGTGTTGCATATGTACACACAAACAGAGGTGATTCAGGCAAGATCAAGAAGGTGTAGGTTACAGTAGGCAAGCAGAGAGATGAATGTGGGGGTGGATTGAGTTTTAGGGGTGTTTTCAGGGAGGACAGAGCAAATCTAGCTGATGACATGTCGACATAAACCCATGACTCAACTACAGGCTGTGTAAGTGTGTAGAGGAGGAGAGTGCAGTCCAAGACAACAACTACATTGCATACCCTAGAGAAGGAAAGTTATGTCCACATACACAAAGAGGCTCTGATGGGAATGGGGGTTATTAGGTGCACATATAGGCTATCTATGCTTTGCCATTATCACTTTCACACAGTGGGATGACATGCAGCCATCAAGGTCAGGTCACAAGCAGACATCGGAGTGTGGTTTAGCGGACATAATGCAGACATTGAGATATATGTTTAGCAACTCATTAGCACACAGCTGTTAATGTTAGTCAAGGTATGAGATATACACACCAGGAAATGTGTTTGGACAGAGGATACCGGAAGTGGGCCTGCATATTTCTTTTTTTTTTAAACTTTTATTTTCATTTTACAACAAGCAAAAAGAAACAACACACCAAAGGATACAAATACAAACATACAATAAGGAAAAGCAACCCCAATTACCCCCCACCCCTATGCTTCTTCTCTAAGCTGATAAGTATCATTATATGAGCGCTTACAAACAACAGTAATTGTACATCAAAACAAACAGAAATAGTATCTGCGATACAGAATGATCATGTGACAGAGATTTACACAGATTTAAACAGTCAGATGAGAGCATTGAGCAGTTTGAACATAGTCGTTGAGCAGCTTCCATTTAGACAAGTGGTGGGGGGTCTGAGCGGAAAAAGCTAACATACGAGGTATTTGCTCATATTTACTGTAGAGACAGACATGATTCCACCATTCATTGGGGCTCAGATGGGAGCTATTTTTCCAGTATTTCGTAATTAGAGAAATAGCTATGCCCAGCATAAAGTCTAAAAGGAAGTAAGCCGATTTGGGAAGAGAGGGGATCCCCGCAGCTGAGCGGAGTCCCACTATCTTCCAAGAGAGGGGCTCTTGAAAGTGCAAAATAGATTGAATATGACCCCAGACCCGACTCCAGTAATACTGTAATGCAGGGCATTCATACATAACATGAGTGAGTGAACCAATGGCCGCATGGCATGTCCAGCATCTATTGCTCTGGGTGGCGTTCCATTTGGCTAACCTGTCAGGAGTATAGAAACATCGGTGGGCTAGAAAGAAAAATGTCTGAGTGAGTGAGGCGGATCGAGAGACCCGTGTCACCTTGCTCCAGACTAGGCTCCATTGCTCCGGGGTCAAAGTTACATGCATTTCCCGCTCCCAGGATTTCTGTGCTATAGGAGTGCCCCTATTTACAGTATTACATAAAGTTTTGTAAAAGTTAGATGCTACACCCGATAAGCTCCCGATAGATCGGATAATCTCCGATAATCCTTGGGTATGGAGTTCCGATGGCGGGAGCACCTTAGCACTCCGAAGACAATGCTGAAGTTGCATCAACTGAAAGTAGTGTTTCGCTGGGAGACCAAATTCAATTTGTAATTCACTAAAAGTCTTCCAGCGACCATCAGAGAACAGCTGGTTAGGGATCCAAATGCCCCTAGTGTACCAGGGGCTCCACGCCATCGGTTTATTTTGTATTTGAAATCGAGCATTGTGCCAAAGCGGGAGTCTATCTAGCAGACAAAGTCGGGAGTCTAGAGACTGCTCAAGGGTATTAAAGGCACCTAAAGTGTCTAAGAGCATTGGTGGATAGTGGGAGTCTGATGGGAGAGTCATACCAGGGAGATAAGTAAGAGGGATTGGTTTGCAAAGGTCCTCCTCTATATCTAGCCACACTGGTCTATTCGGTGTTAGGTCTTCCAGCCAACGAGCGCCTTGTTTGAGAAGAAAAGAGTGGTGGTATTTCAGGAAATCAGGGAAACGGACACCACCATGTGCTTTATCTGCTTGTAACTTATGTTTCGCTATCCTAGGTGTCTTGTTTTGCCATAAGTATCTAGTCAGAAGACCCTCTAAGTCTTTATATGTACGTCGAGGTAGGAGACATGGCAACATTTCTAAAATGTAGTTCACTTTGGGAACAATCATCATTTTAATGGTTTCTAGGCGGCCCCACCAAGTAAGTGTTAAAGGAGTCCAGCGTTGAGTAAGCGCCCGGACCTTAGAGGTTAAGTCTTTAGCATTAAAGGTGATAGTGTCTTCTAAAGGAGAGCAGTAGTGCACCCCAAGGTATTTGACCATGCGAGGTTGCCATAAAAAGGGAAAGGATTGCATATCTGCCTGATGGATCAAAGGATTTAGTGGAAAGGCAACCAATTTGGTCCAATTTATCTTATAGCCCGAGAGTTGTGAATATTTACCAATTTGCTCTAGGACAGCCGGCACTGAGTCTAGGGAGACAAAGAGCATCAGGTCATCAGCATACGCTGAAAGTTTGATTTCCCTATGAGAGAAAGGGACTCCATGAATATCCTTGGATTGCCGGATTAGTAAAGCTAAGGGTTCGAGTGCGAGATCGAAAAGAAGTGGAGATAGTGGGCATCCCTGGCGAGTACCGCGTTGCAGGGGAAATGGCTGAGACTTTAAAGCATTAGCACAGATACTAGCTGTAGGCTGTGCATACATGGTTTGGAGACAACGGAGAAAGCCTTCTCCGAATCCGTACCAGCGAAGAGTTGCAAACAAGAAGGGCCATTCTAAGCGGTCGAAGGCCTTCTCAGCATCAAGTGAGAGGCCAACCAATGGTCGATCAAGATTAACTGCGGCAGTCAGTACATGACATAGGGTCCTAGCATTATCAGCAGTTGATCTACCGGGAATGAAACCGCATTGATCTGGGTGTATTAAAGTAGACATCTTGTCAGAGAGCCGGGTGGAGAGAATGGTGGCAAATATTTTATAGTCTGCGTTTAGTAGGGAAATTGGACGATAATTAGCTGTTAGTTGCGGATCTCTCCCCTCTTTCTCAAAAACTACTACATTAGCCATTGAGAAGGATCCAGAGGGAGATCCCTCCTCGGCCAGAGCAGAAAAATAAAGTTTCAAAAACGGAGCTAGGTCAGCGTTAAAAGTTTTGTAGAATTCAGCTGGGAGACCGTCCGGGCCTGCGGCTCGACCTGTGGCACATCTCTTGAGTGCCGATTGAATTTCTGATAAAGTGAATGGTTTGTCCATGGCCTCTCTATCTTCGTCAGATAGGGTCGGTCGCTGTACCCCTGATAGTAATCGTTCAAATACTTCTGGCTCGAAATCACATTCAGATTGATAAAGCCGAGTATAAAAATCACGAAAGAGTTCTAATATTTCTGTATCTTTAGTGACCAAGCTCCCCCCCGACGGATTGCGGAGAGCGGTAACACGCTTGGCTTCTTTTTGACCTTTCAGGGCATTGGCTAGCAATTTGCCAGCACGGTTATTTTCCCGATAGTACATCCCTTGTTGTGATTCAATATTTTTAGCAGCAGCGGTATATAAAAGCTGATTGTATTGGAAACGAAGACGTTGTAAGCGAAGTAAAATACATGGGTCAGTACGGGACGTGAGGAGACGCTCTCCAGCTTGTATCTGTTGTTCTAGAATCAGTAAATGTTGCTTTCGTTGTTTCCCCTGTCGGATTTGATAGCTAGTTATAGTTGCACGGATAGACGCCTTGAAACCCTCCCACCAAGCCCAGCTCGCAGTGTCATGGGGTGAATTAAAATGAAAGTAGTCTTGGATAGCGGCCTTTATGTCAACCTGAAAATCTTTTTGGTCTAGTAGGGATCTATCAAAAAACCAAGCACGGGGATGTTCACCTTGCGTAGTGACATGTAATGAGAAAGATATGGCAGCATGATCTGAAATATGGAGAGGATGAATCCTAGCCGTGTCCACTTGGGGTATCAGTGCTTTGGAGATAAGAAAAAAATCTATTCTAGATTGTGAGTGATGGGGGGCTGAGAAAAAGGTGAACTCTAAGTCGGAGGGGTGAAGCAGCCTCCATATATCTACTAACGCAAGATCTTTCATCAGAGCTGTAAGGGTATCAAGACTCTTGGGTGGACCACTCGTTCTAGGCGGCTGTCTATCTATCAAAGGATCAAGTACTTGGTTGAAATCGCCGCCAAGTATTAATGGAGTATTGGCAGAGGCCTGTGCCAACTGCGCAATACTTGCATAGTAAGCAGGGTTATCCACATTCGGAGCATAAATACAAATACACGTGATTTCACTATCTCCAACCTTAAGGTGTGCACGGGCCCATCTACCCTCCTTATCAGAGCTAGTATCCAGTACAGTAGCTTGCAAAGACTTCTTAACCAAGATGGCTACCCCACACCGTTTGGAAACGGCGGGAGAGTAGGCAGCCACCATGTAAGGCTTAGCATTGAGTTTCAGTGTTTCAGCGGAGTTTAAATGCGTTTCCTGAAGAAACACTAAATCAGCATGCTCATGATTAAGATAGCTAAGGATTTTCTTTCTTTTGATTGGACTATTGATGCCTTTTACATTCAGTGATAAGAGCTTACATAAGGCCATTCAGAAAAATTAAAAATTCTGAAAGAGAACATGATAACGCACATAATTTCACAATGTCCCTCATATTAACTGTATATGGCTGTACACATGACATGATAGAAAATAAGTTAATGAAAAACAATGAAGCGCCCCATATAAAAAAAGAATCACCGAAGTGCATTAGAGAAGAAGCAGAACCCCAGAAATTACTGGCGACCATGTGTCTGCGGGGAGAAACCCCAGAGAAGGCCTTATTGAAACATATAACCTGTATAGCTGTGCGTGTTCCGAATCCAACCGAGGTGCACATCATGGAAGGATAGGAGACCAAGAAAGTTATAGATAGACAGAAAGAAAAGTCCAGGCAGTCTCTGTTCTAGGCGGTGATCACCGCGTCGGGCCATTCAAAATGGCGGGCAGATCCGGCGGGTTACAGATCCAAGTTGTTGAATTAGCGCATCTGGTCTGCTTCTTTGGAATCTAAAAATGTTGCTAGTAGATCAGGATCCTCGAATGTTCTGGTTTGGTTATGGAGAGTCACTCTGAGCTTCGCTGGATACAATAGGCCAAAGCGAGCCTGTAGCTGTTGAAGTCTAGGGCGAAAAGCAAGGAGTCTCTTCCGACGGTCAACTGTGGGCTTTGCCAAGTCAGGGAAGAAGGAGACTTTATGACTTTCAAACTCCAGATGATGATTCGCCCGGGCAGCATTTAGAATCTGCTCAACTTGCTGATATCTCAGTAATCGAAAGATGATAGGCCGGGGGGTCGTCCGATTGAGGGCCATGTTGGTAGGAACACGATGTGCTCGGTCAATTTCCAGATCTCTGTGAAAAGTGATCTTCAGCAAGGAGGGAAGAGTTTTGACCAGGAATTCTCTTATATCTCCTGCTTCGGCCCCCTCCGGTACTCCAATGAGCCTTACATTGTTGCGACGGGCTCGATTATTGCTATCCTCTAACTCTTTTTGAAGATTCTGTATCTGACGCTCAGCCTTGTCCAGTTTCACCAAGCGCACCGCGTGCGAGTCGAGGACCCCCGCCATGTTGTCGTGCCGTAGTGAGAGACCTTCAAGCCGGTCTTGAAGCACACCGAAGTCTTCCCGCATGGCTCGGAGCGCCTCTCCGTTGGACTGTACCAGTTCCTTCACACCGCGTATTTCCTCCAAGATCTCCTGTTGCATTTCGGGGTTTTCCCGAAGTGGAACTGTCTTTTGTGGGGAAGACAACTCTGTTTTGGAGCGTTTTCCGTGTGAAGAAGAGGGAGACCCGAAGTCTAAGCGCGCTGGTTTGTGGGCCGCCATCCCCCCCGAGGTACCCCGGTAAGTTCGGAGCAAAATATTAAGTTTAGGTAGGTATTAAGTCAGGATTCTGAGTAGGCCTCTCGGGAGCTTCAGCGCGAAGCGTCTAACCCGCTGGACATCAGGCTCCGCCCCCCCGGGCCTGCATATTTCTGTGTGTTACAGCAATTGACAACGGGGTAGCAGACGACATTGGGACACCAATACACACAGTGAAGGGGCATTGGGAGCAATATGGGGGACCCAGGATAATACTGCAGCCTTGGAGTGAAGCAGGAACACGGTAGGGAGCAAACACTTCTGTTCACCAGTGTGTACGACAACAGAGAGGTGATGGAGGGGACAGACAGAGTACGGATCCCTGTAGTTTGCCAAAGACATGTCATTGATGCCTCTCACATGGGAGAGATGTGTACAGTGTGATGGTGAACAGTCAGTCTGTAAAGGATGTTGGGGGTGTGGAAGCTGGGGACAGGAAGGTGCAGTGTGTGTTGCACAGCTAGAACATGACATATGTATGTTTCCCTTGTGTTTCCCAATGCACAGGACATACTTGTTGAAGCTCCTGGTGCTGTGGTGCATTGGCAGGTGACTGTACATCAGCCAACATGCTGTGGTCTGGGGTAGGTGGACCTACAGCTATATTGTCTGTGCCAGCAGTCAGGGGGAACACATGTCCTCGGTGATCTGTCATATTGTCCAGATGTTGTGGTTCACCTCTTTTCCCTGCACCTCCCTAACCCATATCTTGCTGTTGGCACACATATCCCCATGTGTTCCTGTCCAGTATGTCTTCTGCAACACTGTCTCTGTGACATGTCCAACAGAGCTGCATGTGTGTGGAGGTCCTAGGTTTTTGGGTGGTGGCCTACACGTGCACCCTTCCCCGACATTGTACCATCAGCCAATACCAGGGTATCATTGCAATTCACAGGGCCTTTATGTCTACAAATCTCCACTTGTGCACATACAGGCCGTATGCTACTGCTGGCACGCTGCCCCTTAGCATACTGTCTGTGTGTGTGTTCTTGGGTTGGCTGTGTGATGATACAGTGTTCAGGCTTTTTACATTATCATGTGGTGTGAGGGGTCTGTACACCTGGGGGGCGGTGGTGACTGTGCTATCTCTACCTTACTGTTGTTTACCGTGTGACCATTGTGGACATGTGTTATGTGTTGGGAACAGAACTGTGTCTTGTGTTCTGACATACCACTGTTGACCTGCTTTTTGTATCACAGATATTGCCATAATGTGGACATGCATCAACAGTGGCGTGACATGGTGACATGGTGATTCTACATATTTCGCTGACATTGTCTCCCTTCACTGTGACCTGTTATGGCCTTTGAGTGGCTCAGGGGATCCGAGACCTACATCTGATGCAAGCACAAGGTAGTTTGCACCTTTGTTCTTTTGGGGATGACATCAGCCTTTACATGTTAATGATTTACTGTTTGTCTCATATACATTTCATGTTGGCTCTCTGTTCACGAACGCTGATGCAAATAGGATGGAGCTGTGAAACGCCTGTGTAACATGGGCATGGCAGCACCATATCCAAGTGACACCCATGTCTACGGTTCGAATTCAAAATGTCCCCAATGTGCAATGTGTGTTGTGATCATGTCATGTTTGCCTGTGTGTCCCTTTATTATGTGTTTCTCAATGTTTGACTCTCTGCAATTTGTACCAATACAATATTTCTCCTCTTCTGACACAGGGCAGAGAACAAACCAGACACATCTATTACAGTGCATCTGGCAATGCCATCACCCACCTGTTGGGGGACACAACACCATGGAACTTTCTCTGGAAAATGGTGCCATAGGATGTTTGACCTCTGCGAGTGGGACACATGCCTAGGATGGACAGTGTTATTTTTGGATTGCTACTTTGGCCATGACAGACCTGTCCAACACACTGTTGCTGCCGTGCTCTGGTTGGGAGTCGTGCTCATTGCAGGAGACACGCAGGACCTTTCATGTACTGTGGCATATTGGGATGTGACACTTGACTATGCATGCCCAGGGTTGCAAGGATAGTCTTAACCTGATGTGTTGGATTGCAGATACGCTTTGGACTATGCACACTGTGTACTGGTCCCCACGTGTGCAGCAGGGACTGACATTTTCACTGTATGTTGTACATTCCTCCACAGTTGAGTTTTGGCCATGTGTGTGACATGGAACACAGGATACGCTCATCTGTTTGTTTCAACACAAGCATACAGCCATGCGTGTGGCATAGGGGTAGTGATGGAGAGGTCCTGTTGTCTATGTCCACCTACTCTCCACCTGGACATGATACAGATTTTGCCACAACATGGCTTTAATGCACACCAGCATCCAGGATTGATGTTTTCAATCACCAAGGGTCTTTGCGTGCATGTGTGGCATCACTGAATCATGTTGAAATGTCGATGGTGCATGTGCATATGACTGACTATGTTGGGGAAACACAGAACGTGGCAATATGGCTTCTGTGTGGTTTACTGTAACATGTTTGCCCTTAATTTCCATCTCTATATACTGTTTCTTGTGTTTGTTTACTGTACAGACGTGACGCTCTGCATTGATTTACAAACCTTGCATTGCATGTCTGCACAGTCCTATTTATCCCCTGAGGTAACAACACTCACATTGCCCCGTTATATTTGGAGTGTGGCAGTGTGAGTGTCCGTTGTCTTCCTTCAATTGTGCATTCCATGTACCGTGATATATGTGTACAGACACTGTGTACACACCAACCAGTGCAGGGGGACCTCCTGCATGGTGTTTTCTCTGCATGTTTCTGCAGGTAGTTTTCATTTGAACTCTCTCTGTGTTCATGTTCCTCTGCTACCTGTTAGCATATCCTCATTGTGCATTTGATGATTGTTTAGGGTTACATTGTTGCAGCTTGGATTCCTATATCAGGCATTATGTGATAGCTGAAACATTACTTTCTATCTGTGTTTTTAAAGTTACAACGTTTGAACAACATATGCTGTTTTCATTTGTGTGCCTCCTGTGTTGCCAGATAGATATGTTTTAGGGAAAAGATCATGATTGATGTGTGTTGGTCCCTCATCATGCACTGCCTACTGTCTACATGCACTCATATGTGAGTAACACATTTGAGGCGTGCAGCAGCATGTGGGGGCCTAATGCATAGTGCATACCATGCACACGCTGCACATTATGTCTCCTGCCCTTAATTTGTAGACGGGCCAGTGACTTTTCTGTAGGATGTGGGTTGCTGCTCTGCTAAATGTGTTTCCGTCTTTCACCTGGGATCCACTCACCTTGATATTATGATGGTGGTATCTACACTATCTGTGAAGATGAACCCAAATAAAAATATGTATTTGATATACATTTGTCTCTGCTGCTGCTTGCTCATGGTGACAAACATGCAATACAATGTGTGCCTTTGAGTCAGTCCTGACTCCTTGTGACCCAGAGACTCATTGTGGTTGTTTGGGGTAGTGGTTACAGGCATGCGTTATAACGCCATAGGTTGCAGGTTTGATCCCCACATGTGGTTTATTTTTTTATTTTCTGTTGTGCTAACTTGACCATTAGGTACCAGCAGGTTCATCACCTCTACACACACCCTTCCCTCTCTTCACTGTACACCAAGGTGTGCCCTCTGTGCTGCCTATCCATCACATATTAGCTGTTACATAGGTCTCTTTCTTTATGGTGTTTACATGGCAGTGCGCTTGGGGGTTTTGTATTGCTGTGGTTCAGCTGGTGTGTGGTACACCTGTTTGCATGTTCAATTCTCTCCTGTCCTGTTCCAGATTTTGCACCAGCTCCACAGAGCATCCTCTGCTGCCCTTGGGGTTTAGATTCTTTCCTCTTTTGCATGCTCTATCCACTGCATAACATCTCATTGTGTGTGTGTGTGTATGTAGTTCTATGTGGCTCTGGTTCCAATTACAGACTGTGATCTGATCTGTATGTGCACTTGGTCATGGTTACTGTTGGGGGTTTGCCTGTCCTGACAGCCAGCAGGCGTCTTGTGTGATGCCCTGCACTATTTTTGTATGCAGCCTTTGCTAATGAGCTCACATAGGTGGTGTGGCCTACTGGTTTGTGCATTGCCATTTGTGGTAGTGGTCATAGGTGTGATTCCTCTCTGTTCTCTTTCATTTGTATGCTTGTCCTGCAGAACTATTTTTCATTCCTGTGACAGTTATATCTGTGCAGATCTGTGCTGTGAGCACATTGTACCCTCATCACAGTTGTGAACCATCCTTCTGTCCATCTACGTGTGTCTGCCAGCTGTGTGCCATCCTAGCCTGATGTGCATGCTGCTACCCCACGTCTTGCACTCCTACACATTCCTGCATTGCAGCTCTCCCTGGTTGCCTCTCCTGTGTGTGCTCTGCATAGCACTGCTACTCCACTGTCATCCTGACATTCCACCTATCCTGCCATTTCTGCCTCGTCTGCTGCACACATCTTCCCATCCTCTGCCACACACTGTCATTATTGCATGGTACATTACCATCGCTCTGTGCATAGCTACAGCTGTCCCCAATATGTTTGTCCATTTTTCTAGCTGATTTGTGTGGTCCATCAGCTCTGATCTACGTCCTTCCATTACTTATGCATTGTCTTTCCTTGCTGCTCTGTGCAGTGTTTGGGTTACGTGTGTGTTTGGCACATACCTCTCTTGCCCTTCAAATTGGGGGACCTTACTGTTGGGGGACCTAAGCTTTCTTTAGAAGCTCAGATGACAAGACTTCGACTTTCATACTTTGGACACATCATGCGAAGAGAGAAATCATTAGAGAAAGACATTATGCTTGGCAAGATAGAAGGTCAACGCAAAAGAGGAAGGCCAGCAATGAGATGGATCGATACAATAACAGCAGCTACGGGTACCAGTCTGTCAACAATGAGCCGCCTGACTGAAGACCGAACACAATTTAGGATAGCTATCCAGAGGGTCGCCATGAGTCGACTCTGACTCGACGGCACTTAACAACAACAACAACTGCTCATGGCCAACTTTTTTGGGTTTACCTATACATCCTTGAGGCATCTTACACCACACACACCTTCGATTCAGGCAGCTTATGGGGTGCCTACTATGGTGCCTTGGAAGTTGGCAACCTTTCAACATGGCCTCTGGGGCACATTATCACCCGCCTTCGCTGACGTGGTTGTTTAGGATGTGCCTTCTGGTGCACCCTAAAAGGTGCATTAATTTATGGCACTAAGGTGCAGTTCTTTTTAGATGGCAGCACAGATTGTTGTACAGTTGCAAGCAGAAAAAGGAATTACCTCAGCCAACCTTATTCATTAGGTGCACTGGCGACTTGAACTCATGACCCCTGCACCATCAGTCAGTGTATTAACTATTGTGCTACACTGCTGTTCCTTCTTACATGTCAGCGCGCCTACTTAAGATTTCCATGCGTTAACATGCACAGTGCTGCCATCAAAAACAGTGCTGTAACCTTGCGGTGCCTCATAGTGCACCCTATAAAGCGCCTTATAAGGCGCCCTATAGGCAACATTCTAGGGTGCCTGGGCGGACAGTGCACTTTATAAGATGCCCTCTGGAGTGCCTTATAGGGCGGCTGATGCAGCACCTTATGTTACAGCACTTTGAGGGTGTGTTTGCTTGCAGCACAGATTTAAATTAAACTGGAAAATGCCTCAGACAGCACTGGGTAAAAGTATTATTGTTCATCAGGCCCACTCAGGAATCAAACTCATGACCCCTGTACCATGTGTCAGTGTATTAACCATTGTACTACACCTCTGTTACTATGTTTGCAGGTCAAGGCGCCTACTTAAGATTAAAGCGTGTTGACGCACGCTGATCCTTTTCTTGGGCGCTAATGCGTTTGGCGCACATTATCGCTCGATAACGCGCACTTGCTATGTTTAGACCGGAACGCCCACTCCTTTTATGGCATCCTGCACACTAACGCCGGGCGCTCGTTAAGACGGTTTAGTAAACATGCCCCATGGTTTAATGAATCGCATGATTGGGATATAGCCATAGCTGGCTATAATCTATTCAGAAGAGATAGAGAAAAGGGAAGAGGTGGAGGCGTAGCCTTGTATGTCAAAATTAATATTAAAGCTACTGAAATGCAGGGGGGATGGGGAAAAGAAGAAGCGCTCTGGATTGTGTTGGAAAGAGGAGATGGCACTGTCATCCATACTGTTGTAGTCTACAGACCTCCGACACAAATTGAAGAGATAGATAACGAACTGATTATAGATATTGCCAAGATAGCCACAAAGGGGCAAGTGATAATATTGGATGACTTTAATCTACCGGATGTGGATTGGATTACTCCTTCTGCAAATCTGGAAAGAAGCAAAAAAATTGTGGATGCTCTCCAAGATGCATTACTTAGACAAATAGTGATGGAACCAACCAGGGAAAGCTCAACACTGGATTTAGTGCTCACCAACGGTGACAGCATGTTGAATGTCTGCGTGAGTGCCCCTGTGAGCAGCAGCGATCATCACACAGTGTGTTTTGAGATAAAAGCCATGGTACAGGCCAATCATAGCAAGCTCAAAGTCCTAAACTTCAAAAACACCGACTTCAATAAAATGGCCGAGTACCTAAAGGAGGAGCTGACAGGGTGGAAGGAGATAAGGGAAGTGGAATTGCAATGGGCTAAACTAAAGGTGGCAATAAAAGGGGCAACAGATAAATATGTAAGAAAAGTAAACAAAAACAAGAGGAGAAGAAAACCTGTTTGGTTTTCCAAAGACGTAGCTGCTCAAATAAAGGCAAAAAACACAGCTTTCACAAAATTCAAAAGCTCGCAAACAGAGGAACACAGAAATGAATACAGGATCAAACTCAAAGAGACAAAAAAAGAAATAAGGATAGCAAAATCAAAGGCAGAGGAAAAGATGGCTAAAGATGTTAAGTGTAACTACAATTCACTTCTTCGGTCCTTTCTGAACAATATATAATGCCTATACAATAAAAAATGCTCTACAACAACAATATTCAATGTGGGAAATAGGTTAGGTGGAAACTTTTTCCTACAATGCAAGACGTACCCAGAATGTCACAGACTAGGTGGCGCTGTACCAGACAATAACTTTTGTCATTTCATACTCAAGCGCCTAATAGCATCAAGGACTGTTCTGGTCGCCAAACATATTTTTTATATATAAATTTGTGTTTAAGTTAACCAATGATTTCCACCAAACTTAACTTTCAAGTAAAAATGCTTAGCTTATTGAAGTTAGCCTTTAGGTTCTCTCCATTGATGTTTTTCAAGTAAAAATGCTTAGCTTATTGAAGTTGGCCTTTCAGGTTCTCCCCATGGGTGTTTTACAATATGTCCCATTGGTATTTTTCGATATGCCCCAACGCTTTACTCTAGCGCCTTTCTTGCGTTTCACTCTATAGAAAGAGTTTCTTCAGGGGGTCATTCTTTCAGAACTTCTTCTGGGGAATCTAAAAAAATAAGAACCGAGCACTTATACCAAAAAGCTGTCATACTAATCCACATTGACAACTCTATAGTTCTAAACTTCTCAAAATCATAAGCTCCACATACCCTTCAGAAGTAATCAACCTGCTCTGCTGCCGACGTCTCCTTCTAAAAAGTTCTCCATTCTATATAACGTTCAAAAAATGCCGCGCATGCGAAGTACTCAGTTTGTATTCCTTTTAAACCCTCCAATAGTGACATAATCTCCTCCACAGAGGTGTCAACCTATCGCAAATGGATTCAAAATCCCTGCATTCATTCGTTCAGAGACCCCCCCCCCATTCAATGGAGGAATTTAGACCATAAGGTGACAAGGTGTTTAAATTGAAGATCCAACGTTGTTCTCTCATCACTAACGTCTATTTCTGTGTCTTCCCATGTACTGCTTTTGTTACCCTCTCCATACAAAAACATCGCAATTCTTCAAACTTGTGTGATGCCTCTAGACAATGTTGGACTAAAGGCACTGCTAGCACCTTACATTTTAATCGGCGTTTGTGTTCTGCCATCCGAATTCCAAAAGGGCGCTCAGTTTTTCATATATACAACAAGGAACAAGGACATCTAATACCATAAATCACTTATGAATTGTATGTGGAGCTTATGACTTTGTGAAGTTTAGAACTATAGAGTTGTCAATGGTTCTTATTTTTTAGATTCCCCAGAAGAAGTTCTGAAAGAATAACCCCCTGAAGAAACTCTTTCTATAGAGTGAAATGCAAGAAAGGCGCTAGAGTAAAGCGTTGGGGCATATCGAAAAATACCAATGGGACATATTGTAAAACACCCATGGGGAGAACCTGAAAGGCCAACTTCAATAAGCTAAGCATTTTTACTTGAAAGTTAAGTTTGGTGGATAACATTGGTTAACTTAAACACAAATTTATATATAAAAAATATGTTTGGCGACCAGAACAGTCCTTGATGCTATTAGGCGCTTGAGTATGAAATGACAAAAGTTATTGTCTGGTACAGCGCCGCCTAGTCTGAGACATTCTGGGTACGTCTTGCATTATAGGAAAAAGTTTCCACCTAACCTATTTCCCACATTGAATATTGTTGTTGTAGAGCATTTTTTATTGTATAAAGATGTTAAGGGTGGCAACAAACCTTTATTCAGGTATATTCTGGGAAGGAAGAAGATCAGAGGTGGAATTGCAGGACTCAGAAGTGCTGCAAACGGACTCGTGGAAAGTGACATTGAAAAAGCAAAATTGCTAAATGAATACTTCTGCTCTGTTTTTACTAAAGAAAGTCCTGGAGAAGGACCTCATGTGACTCCCAAATATAAAAATGGGAATGAAGTAGATACCACACCATTCACAGAAGATGAAGTGTTAGAACAACTTGCAAAACTGAAAGTGGACAAGGCTATGGGACCGGATGGGATACATCCCAGGATACTGAAAGAGCTCAGAGAGGTTCTTGCAGGGCAGTTAAAGGACGTTTTCAACAGATTCTTGAAAACAGGAGAGGTTGCTAAGGACTAGAGAATGGCTGATGTTGTACCTCTACAGAAAAGTGGTGACAGGGAAGAAGTGTCAAACTACAGGCTTGTGAGCCTTACCTCGGTGGCAGGAAAAGTACTGGAGACGCTCCTGAAAGAGCGAATAGTGAACTTTCTCAAAACCAACAGGATGGAAGACCCAAGGCAACATGGTTTTACTGAAGGACGATCCTGCCAAGCAAATCTGATTGAGTTCTTCGACTGGGTTACCAGGGAACTGGATCAAGGGCATGCGATGGATGTCATCTACCTGGATTTCAGCAAAGCCTTTGATACTGTTCCTCATAGGAGGCTTATCAATAAACTCAGTAGCTTGGGGATGGATCCCAAGATGGTAAATTGGATCAGAAATTGGTTGACTGACAGACGACAGAAGGTGATGGTAATCAGATGAAGGGAAGGTGATTAGCGGGGTGCCCCAGGGATCAGTCCTGAGCCCGGCACTGTTCAATGTATTTGTGAGCGATATTGCTGAAGGACTGAACGGAAAAGTCTGTCTTTTTGCAGATGACACAAAAATTTGCAAGAGAGTGGACTCCCCCGAGCGAGTGGTTAACATGAGGAAAGATCTACAAAAGCTGGAAGAATGGTCTAATGCTTGGCAATTACGATTTAATGCAAAGAAGTACAGAGTCATGCACTTGGGTAGGAGAAATCCAAGGGAAATGTACACGTTAGGGGGTGAGAGGTTGGTGTGCACCGATCAGGAGAAAGACCTTGGTGTGATTATTTCTGAAGATCAAGGCGGTGACAAAAGCCAGGAGGATGTTGGGCTGCATACAAAGAGGAATTACCAGCAGAAAGTAAGAGGTACTTATGCCACTGTACAAGTAACTGGTGAGGCCTCACCTGGAATACTGTGTTCAGTTCTGGAGACCATATCTTGCAAAGGATGTAAAAAGACTGGAAACTGTTCAGAGGAAGGCAACCAAAATGATTTGAAGCCTGCGTCAGAAGCCTTATGAGAAGAGACTAGAAGACCTAAACATGTACACTTTGGAGGAGAAGAGGGACAGGGGAGATATGATTCAGACCTTTAAATACTTAAAGGGAAATAATGAACAAACAAACCTCTTCCAAAGATGGGAAGCTGTAAAACTAGAGGGCATAACAGGAAGCTGAAAGGTGGTAAATTGAAAGGTAATGTCAGGAAATACTTTTTTACTGAAAGGGTGGTGGTTGCTTGGAACGCCCTCCCGATGGAAGTGGTGGGGGCAAACATGGTGATGGAATTCAAAATGGCATGGGACAGACACAGTGGATCCCTTTATAGCAACAGGATAAAATCAAAATAAATTGAACCTTCTAAATTCTCAACAAATAGGGGTGTCCTACATGAAGTGGTGGGTTCACCCCTAAACAGGGATGTGGGGAGGGGTGGCCTGCACGGAGCGGCAGGTGCAACTACTCTTGCCATCATACTGGGCAGACTTGATGGACCATACTGGTCTTTATCTGCCGTCATTTACTATGTTACTATGTTACTATGACTCTCAAATCTATCTTTCTGCACCTGTTATCTCTCCTGATATCCAGTCTAAGATCTATTTAAAGTTGTTAAAACCCAAGAGGATTGTGGAAAATTGCAAGAGGATCTTGATAAATTGGAAGACTGGGCATCAAAATGGCAAAAGAAATTTAATGTGGACAAGTGCAAAGTTATGCACCTAGGGAAGAACAACCCAAACTATGGTTACACGATGCAAGGTTCCACATTAGGAACCACCACCCAGGAAAAAGATTAGGCGTCATTGTGGATAACATGTTAAAACCCTCGGCCCAGTGTGCAGCGGCAGCCAAGAGAGCAAATAGAATGCTAGGTATCATAAGGAAAGGAATGGAAAATAAAACAAAAGATATTATAATGCCTCTATACCGTTCCATGGTGAGACCGCACCTTGAATATTGTGTGCAATTCTGGTCACCGTATCTTAAAAAGGATATAGCGATTTTAGAAAAGGTTCAGAGACGAGCCACCAAAATGGTAAACGGGATGGAAGGATACTCCTATGAAGAAAGGCTAAAAAGGTTAGGGCTCTTTAACCTGGAAAAGAGACGGCTGAGGGGAGATATGATAGAAGTCTATAAATTAATGAACGGAGTGGAATGGGTAAACGTAGATCGACTGTTTACGTTATCAGAATATAGGAAGACTAGGGGACATGCAATGAAGCTACAGGGTAAACTATTTAAGACTAATAAAAGAAAATATTTTTTCACTCAACGTGTAATCAAACTCTGGAATTTGTTACCGGAGGATGTAGTAAAGGCTGTTAGTGTAGCTGGGTTTAAAAAAGGTTTGGACAAGTTCCTGGAGGAAAGGTCCATAAAACATTATTAATAAGGGACCCAGAATATCAATGCTTGACCTAGTACAAGCATTGCAGAACCTGTATCTTTTGGGGAAACTGCTAGGTACGTATGACCTAGATTGGCCACTGTAGGAAACAGGATACTGGGCTTGATGGACCTTGGTCTGACCCAGTATGGCATATCTTATGTTCTTATGTTCTTATCTCACTCTGCCTCTCTGACATTGCTGCCTGGATGTCCCACCACTGCTTAAAACTGAACATGGCCAAAACTGAGCGTCTTATCTTTCCCCCAAATGCTTCCCCTCTTCTTTCCACTTTCTCTCTCTCTGTTGATAACTCTGTACTCCTCCCTGTTTCTTCAGCATGTATCCTTGGTGTTATCTTCGATTCCTCTCTCTCTTTCTCTTCACATATCCAGCTCATTGCTAAAACTTGTCATTTATTTCTATACAATATTTCCAAAATTCGCCCCTTCCTCTCTGTTGACACCACTAAATTGATTGTCCACTCCTTAATCACCTCCCGTACTGTAACGTTCTCCTTGCTGGCCTCCCTGCAAGCCACCTCTTTCCTCTTCAGTCAATTCAACACTCTGCTGCTCGACTCATTTTCCACCAGTCTCATTTTTCCCTCATCACTCCTCTCCTCATGTTGCTTCATTGGTTTACCATCCGTCTCCGTATCCAATTTTAACTTCTCATCCTGACCTATAAATGTATTCACTCTTCTTCCCTCCAATACCTTTCATCTCTCATCTCTCCTTACACCCCCTCTCAGTTGTTCCGCTCTTCTAACAATCTTCATTTATCTGTGCCCTTTACTCGTACTGCTAATTCCAGACTTCACTTCTTCCAACTGGCAGCACCCTTTGCTTGGAATAGTCTTCCTATCTGTGCGCCAGGCGTCCTCCCTGGCCATTTTCAAGTTTAGACTAAAATCCCACCTCTTCACTATTGTTTTCCGTTCCTGTCTTACCCTATCTTGATCTCTCTATCAACATTTGTTTACTTTGTCCTGTAAATGTTTGCTATTTGTATTATGTAACTTATTTTGTTTTCTGTCTTATTAGATTGTGAGCTCTGATGAACAGGCACTGTCTCTCTTCTATGTTTGTACAGCGCTTCATATGTTGCGGCACTTTATAAGTCTTTAATAATAATAATAATAATAATGCAAACGTCCCCAATTCTGTGCTGGGTTCTCTCCTGGATCCTGTATCACAGGTATATGATGAATGCTTGGGTTTCTTTCTTCCAGAGAGCTGGTAGTTTCTGTAGATGCAAGTCCCTGAAACTGCTCTTCAGGGATCTTGACTCTGATGGACTGGAAGGCTCAGTTGTTGATGCATTTCTTGGAACCTCTCTTCTTTACCGACGGAGGCTATGGTGTTCTCTACTTTTAACACAGGCAGAGCAATTCTCCTTCTGAGATATTCCCTCCTTGCTAGAGATAGGAAGTGCTTCTATTTACTTTCTTAAAACATACAGTGCCAGCATCTGAAGTGTAGCACAGCCACGGGAGTGAAGGAAAATGCTTGTGGCCATGTTAAAAATGCTTTTGCGGGATGGGCAGAAGAAGTGAGTAGCTAGGGGCTGGAGAAGTGCTGCTGGTGAGTCAGGGGAATGGCTGGGGGCTGGAGAAGTGCTGCTATTGAGTTGGGGGGCAGAGATAAGGTTTGGTGCATGGGGAGGGGAGAAAAGAGGAAGGGCGGGGGTATGTGCATGAGGGTAGACCTTAGGGACAGACAACAGTAGGGATCTAGCTAGAGGTTAGAGGTAGAGTGAACAGGGGGGCAGAGAAGGGATTGGGGAGAGAACTGTGATTGGAGTGAGAGAGCTGAGGAGAGAAGAGGCAGGGGGAATTTCAGATCTAGAGGAAGAGTTAGATTTTATGATGGGGGCATTCTGCACAATAAATTACTAATAAAACATGCAGAATTTTGCAGAATTTTAAAATACCGTGCGCAGAATTTTCTAATTTCTTTTGTGCAGAATTCCACCAGGTATATATTTTGTCAGTATTTTATTCATTTACATGTGTATATGGCCACATATGTGTGTTAATGGCCTCTTACAAAATACCAACCAGTGTAAAGATAAACATTTTCACATGACCATGTGAACTTTGCTGGTGGATCAGCACATGGACAAAGTTTGGGCGGAGGAAATACACATCTGCTAGAACATTTTGGCCATGAACACTTTGACCAGCTCAAGGGCTAGTGTAAATGTCTGACCATTAATTTAAGGTACAATTGCCGCACATACATTAGCAATTTAGGAAGACAAGCGCACACCTACTTATCTTCATAAAATAGTGCCCTGTTACAAAACTGCCCTCAATGTGCCACTGAATAATTTGTAACATGTATATTAAATGTTTCAAATTATTCCCCAGGCACTTCACTGAAAAAACACCAGTTCCCTAGGTAATTTTTCACCCCTCTCCTGGCTTGTCTTGTATCCTCTACTCGGTTTTCATGTCTTTTCTGCATTAATAACTCCTAAATGACTCAAACATCCACTGGAAATGGTATCTAGCAATAGCACCTTTGGCACAAAAACACCGATAAACACAGATCTTTTTGTACCTTCAAAAAAACATCTATTTATCTGGAGAATAAACACCTATATTTACAAATTATAGACCTCTAAGAACAGAAGACCTAATTATAATGGATAACACTATATAAACATATCTAAAACATCATAAAGTTTCCTGAGAAATATATGATGCAGTAAAATAAGCAATGGCTCAAAGATAAGAGAGAAAAAAAGCCTTTTAATTTCACAACCAATCTAAGTATAATACTTTAATGTGTGATTCCCTTCATTGGTACCTTCCCTCGATGATTGATGTTGATGTGATGTCTATGTAGCTGACTCGCGCTCCTTGCATTCCTTGGCTATGAAATTGTTCTTTTGATATATTTTTATGATAATTAAAATGAACTTGTCATCTTCGCACATTTTCTGCATGACTGATATTAAAGCCCTCTGTGTAAGGAAGGATTTAATGGCAGGATTAGATTAAATGTGTCAGATATGCCTTCTAATTAAAAAAGAGAGAGAGAGAAGCAACAACTGCCACCAATAACATGAAAAGATTATATCATAATAAATTCCGCTGGAAGACAAAGACTTTAATAATTGACGTCAAGATGAAAAGACCAAATTGAGATGTACAGATGCCGGAGAATATGTGATTTTGTTAAAATAGTAAACTTTGCAAAGGAGAAGAACTCCAAGGAATGTGTAACCTACTGTGCCCTTGACCCATTGGCTATCTGCATGGCCTTGAGCAAGTCACTTTATATCTCTCCACTTAAGTTTAGTCAACAGTAATATTCAAATCAGGGTCTATTCTGTTCAGCGAATAGTGGGACTGGACGTCCAATGTGCATGTCCAGACCCGCTATTTGCCTGGCCGGTATCGGGGAAACAGAGCTCCCCGCACATAGAGCTGAGTTGTGCGAGGAGCTCTGTTTCTGGGCAGATCGTAGCTGGCAGGACCACGGACGTACAGGGCTGATTCTGAAGTCGGTCCTCTATGTCCTGGGTCAGCCATTGCACGGGGGATGTATTTGACCTTGGCATGTGAAGGTGGAATAGATCCCCCTGGACAGAGTATAATGGACGGCCCTGGCCCAGAAAAGCAGGTGAGGAGGTGCAGGGGAGTCTCTGCAGCTCGACTCTGACCAGAGAAGGCCGAGTCGGGGGTCGGGCTGTGGGGAAAGCAGTTTGTGGAGTTCTGCTGGGGATCGCAGCTCCAGCATGGAACCGCAGTGCCATGACAACAATGACACCTTGGCACTGCAGCTCCACAAAGGAGCCTGGTCGGGCAAGCCGGGGAGTTTGTTGGATGTCTGGGTGCCCAGAATTGGAGCAAGGCCTGAACATCCAGTCCCTGTTCCCGATTCTGATCCCACAGGCACATCTAGCCCCTATGGGATCAGAATCAGGTGCAACCGGTGCACATCCAGATTCTGGGTGCCTGGACAGGCGGGGGACGTCCAGATCAGGTAGAGGAAACAGGAAAACTTAAAAGTCTCTTTAACAAACTGATTTGGATGGAAATCACTGTATGAATAAATAAAAAATCAGATATAAATATATTTTTATATCTAATCTAAAACTCAGTAGAAACAAAATTTAGGAGTCAATTTCCACCGTTATTTATTTATTTGCCTGCATTTCTATTCTTCATTCCATAGCTGTTCTCGGTGAAGTACAAACTAACACATGAAATATCATCAGTCACGTACAACACAAATAGACAAATAGTAGACTTAGTATAAAGCATCATAACCAATGCAGAAAAACTGCCAGGAAAAGCCTAAGAGGGTCATTTTAGAAGCTACAGTGTATTCATGATTTGGATGTCTAAAAATGAGCATTCAGACATGCGAATCCCAAAGAGGTCCCGGGACCCGTTTAAGAAAACCGGATATGTAAAGGCCCCCCACGTGAGCACATCCATGTAGCATGGGGGACTGGGGGAGGTGTGGCCTGGGTGGTGCATCAGAGATGCACATTACTGCTTGACTAGAGAACAGCCCAAGGATATCTTACCCTGGCTGTTGAGGCATCCAAGCCTATACCCGCTCCAGACCACGACTAAGTTGCACTAAAATGCTCATTTCATGGAAAGAACACTTGCAGGCGGAAGAATGGAATGTGCTTTCATCGTCACAGTGTATTTTGCCAGGTCAAAAAAACCCCTGCTTGTTAACCAATAGTCTATTCATTTTACTGCCCCGCCACTGCTCGTCTGCTGATCTGAAATAGACAGTTGCGATGTGCATGTAGCATAGCATGGGCGTCCCTGTTCTGAAATACCTCAGGTGGCACATTAATGTACCTGTTTCTGCGGCTGTGCATTTCTGGGATGTCCACATTTCCCAAATGGCATGCAAACGTGCATGCACTTGGCCTTGCTATATGCACGGGCCCGCCTCCAGACCTCATTGCAGGGAAATGCATCTTTCAGATGGGAGACAGAACGATTTCAGAAAGCGCTTACACATGCTTCCCTTCACTGCTATTACTCCCCAGAATTTTGAGCATGGTGCCCTGGATGTAACAGATTCCTCCTAGATGACCCTTCTAAAATCCCACTGTAAGTAGAAAAAAGGCCTTCAATTTTCTCCTAAAATCCATCTCATCATCCAAAAGTCTCACTGGGACAGGAAGCCGGTTCCATAACAATGAATCAGACAAAAGACAAAATTCTACTGCTGGATTCACAGCAACCCTTGTTCCTGTGACCTCAGGGCCCGCTCTCTCCAGGTAAAACCCACTGGAATAGAAATTGGTAAAAAGCACCCAAGGCATAATAGAAGTTAAAAAGTATATTTTATTATTTTAAAAAAATGAAAAGCTGATTTCAGATTTGTTATCAGCCTTCATAAAGTCTCAAGTAGAAAAAATATATATTAAAAATCTGAGGGTCCATCTCCCTTTATATACAATGAACATCTTATTGCTAGGTAAACTTAAATAAATGTGAATAAAGAGGGCAAGTTTATCGCCCTGGCAGGGCCGATCCTAGGCAATGGTATGTTGCCCACACATGGCTCCAATTCAACACAAACCGGTGCCTCCCTGTAGAAACATAGAAACATAGAAACATAGAAACATGACGACAGAAAAAGACCACAAGACCCATCTAGTCTGTCCTTCCATAACAACAACTACAACAGTCCACTTTTTACCTTTAGAGATCCTCTGTGTTGGTCCCATGCTTTTTTGAATTCAGTTACTGTCCTCATCTCCACCACCTCCACTGGGAGACTATTCCACGGATCCACTACTCTTTCCGTAAAGAAATATTTCCGCAGATCACTCCTGAATCTATCTCCCTTCACCCTCATCCCATGTCCCCTCGTAGCAAAACTTGCTTTCAATTGAAAGAGGCTCTCTCCCTGAACATTTATGCCACGGAGGTATTTAAACATCTCAATCATATCACCTCTATCCCGCCTTTCCTCTAAGGTGTACATATTAAGATCCTTAAGTCTGTCCTCATATGCTTTATAATGAAGCCCATTAATCATTTTAGTAGCAACCCTCTGCACCGACTCCATCCTGTTCACATCCTTTTGAAGGTGCGGACTCCAGAATTGCACACCATACTCCAAATGAGGTCGCACCAAAGACTTATATAGAGGCATTATCACCTCCTTTTTTCTGCTAGCCATTCCTCTCCGTATGCACCCAACAGGTCATTGATGTGTTAAAGGCATCATACCGCACCATACAAGTAGGTCCGGTATACAGCCAAGTGTAACTCTGAGACCTGATCGCTGAAGTAATTAGAAGTTAGTCTTTGGTTAAATATTGGTGCTTATAATTATAATAGTAGCTATATAGCATAAAGCCCAGAAAAGTGACGTGATTCTATTTGTAGTTTAATATCTTTTGGCAGCGGTTCTTCTTTAAAAGGATTTAAGTTCATGTTGGAGTAGTTCATCCTGGCCTTTACTTCCATTGGTTTAGTTTTTCTAGGTGCTTAAATGGAAAGCTAAAGTTAGGGGAGGTATTTCCTCCACTCCTGTTGCTATACCTATGGGGCAGCATGCCATGGATGATTTTGCACAGGTGAAGTGTTTGGGCAAACCCGTTGTCAGGGTTAGGGAAAGTCTCGATTTGGGAAGCAATGTTTTGCTGAGCCCACTTGGCCTTTCCACTCCTCCTGCCCCTGGGGCTGCTGAGGATAACACACCTGGTGTGGTTTCAGATATGGCTACTCAGCAGTCCTTGGCCTCGGCATTGGTTGTGCTGATGGCTAGTGGTAATGGGTCCAACTGCCCCCAGATAGGGGGTTTACGCCCCTTTCTGGAGAGTGTGATAATCCAGGATCTTCTTCCTCTTGTGAGACCAAAGAAGGTGACCCTGGACTCCATTTGGGACGCAATGCAGTCACTTTATTGGGTTTGTGCTGGGGTATTGCAGGCTTCTGCTCCCTTTGCTTCTAGATTGGAGGGGGTGGAGGCGAAGGTGCTCCATCAGCAAGCGCAATTGGATGGACTCGAGGTTAAAATTCAACATTTGCAGCATCAGCAGGGAGTCCCAGCTAAGGATGGTTTGGTTTTCCAGCGTAAAATTGAAAACTTGAAAAATCAACAGAGAAATTTAAGTTGTTTACAAAATTTTCCACAGCTTTCATTGTGCTCCCCTAGGGACCTGTTCATTCGGTTCCTTAACCCTTTCCAGGCCGAGCCCAAAACTCTCGGGATCCAAAATTCTGACTAAATATTTCTATCAAATGGTATATAATACATGACCATAGCAGAAGGAAAATCACTATTAGAACATATTGAATAAGACGGGTACAATTCTCCTGAAATATGCAAAAATTAACCCGGCTGCAGAATGTGGATTAAAATTTTAAAGTAGGCCTTCAAAGGGTTAAGGAGCTGTTTAACTATCCCAAGTCTGGGATCCCTCCTCTTCAAAAGATTTATATCCTCCCCTCAAAAATTGGTAAGGACACTTTGCAGAAAGCCGATACCTCTCAGGTAGAGGACTTGGAGAACCTGTCTGAGTTATTAGAGCAGTCTACCAAGGTGGTTGGAGCCCGGGCTACTTTGTTGGTATCTTTTGTATTTCTTCAGGATAAGGAAGCGTTATTACGAATGTATTTTTAAAAAAATCTGATGTTTCTTTTTTGGGGAATAGATCTTCCCAGATGTGTCCAGGTGGACTCGGTCTAGGAGGAAAACATTTCTGGAAATCTGCTCTGAGGTTTAAGCTTTGGGTGCAAGTTTCCAGTTGAGGTTTCCTTGTAAATGTGTACTTGGGGATCAGAATAAGACTTTTAATTTCCTCGAGCCTTCTCAACTGTGTTTTTTCTTAGATACTAAGCAATTGTGAATTCCCCTTATGGTAGTATTGTGGGCTTTATAAGTTGTATTCGTTTTACATCCTGCTTTTTCTTTGTAATATTCTTCTTTGTTTGTAACCATTCTCCTACGGTGTATACTGTACTTAACTCCTCCCTTTCGTTTATTGTTCTATTGTGGACTGCTAGCATACTGTCATGTTATTGGTTGCTTTATGTTCTTTTGTGCTTATTTTTTGCATGTGCATGATGGATTATGATATTCTTTATTCAAGATTCTTGGTTTATTGTAAAATTTACATATGGAAAAAAAATGTTTATAAAAGTGCTCACAAAGTAGTTCATTTAATGCCATATGAAAGAGACTTTTCCTTCACTAGGGAAAGTTCCATCTGCTCAGGGGTGCTAACAAAAACATTTCCAAATCCTCTAACTCAAAACCCAGGATAGATTCTCTGAAGGGGGGAAGAAATGTATCTTTTAATGACATAGGCCTCTCATTTTGCCAGAGTCCTGCTTGAGGTGCTGTAACAATAACTTTATTCAGACTGGGACAGATGAATCAATCAAAATATGGTGAACATTGTTTCTCAGCTGTACAGCATCAGGAGTGGAGGAGTGGCCTAGTGGTTGGGGCAAGGTACTTCAGGCCGGAAGGTCGGGGGTTCAAATCCCACTAGAGGACAGCAACCTTGGGCCGGAAGGACTGGGGTTTCTAGTCCCACAGGTGCTCCTTGTGGTCTTGGGCAAGCCACTTAACCCTCCATAGCCCATGTTCCCTGTAAAATAGTTATCTCCAAGTTATAATGCCCTGTTCAATGTAATTTCAGTTTGTTCAATGTAAACCGCACTGATGCAGAAAAGTGTGGTATATAAGAGAATGTAAATAAATAAAATAAATACTGTCTTGTTCTCATGGTACAAAACCCTCACTTTTACATTTCTGAGGTATCTCTTCTCCCATCTAATTGTTCATGATCCGGGTCTCTTCCATCAGCTGGGCAACCAATCACTAGAACTCGGCATCTGGTATCATGAGAAGCAGCAAGGCGGTGTACAAAGCTAATAAAAATGAAAGACAGAAAGCAGAAAGGGAACGCTAGTATAGACAGGAAAGGCAATATCATTAATATTAAGAAATGGGAGGGGCAGAGGAACAAAAGATAAGGAAGAGAGAGGGGATGGGAGAGGGGAAGTGAAAAATGGAGAGGGGAGAGGAAAAACTGAAGTTGGCTGTAGGTCATATGCTGTATGGAAAAGATGCGTCTTAATGAGAGATAGAAACCTGAGGTAGGAAGACCCAAGGTGAAGGATGGGGGGTGGGAGGTAAAGAGTTCCATAGGGCAGGGGCAAGGAAATAGAAGGATGAGGAGCGGGTGGATTCCAATCATGCTTGGATAACAGAAAGGAGATGAAGCCAATTGGCATGAATACCACAGAGAACTCGATGGGGAGAATGGAGTATTATGACATCAGCAAGATAATGGAGGGAGCCAGTGTGAAGTGCATGGTGGACCTGAGTGAGGAGCTTATATTGCAGTCGGTATTTCATGAGAAGCCAATGATAGTGAGCTAAGAGGGGAGAAACGTGTTCAAAGCGAGAGGCATGAGCAAGTATACGAACAGCAGCATTCTGAATGAGTTGTAACCAGTGAAGCTGACACTGAGGGAGACCAAGGAAGACAATGCTACAGTAATCCATTTTAGACATAACAAGGGTAAGTAGAAGAGTAGTCAAAGCAGAGGGGGAAAGCAAAGTCCGAACTGCACTTATCTGCTGAAGGGAGAGGAAAGATCGTCGGATGAGAGAGGATGGGCGTGTTTGAAAAGACAAAGATGAACCCAACCAAACATCAAGATAATAGATAGAATCCGCTAAGGGGATTGGGAAACCAGAAAAAGAAGGGGCCAAAGCTGGAGAAGAAGCACTAAAAGTGAACCAAATTACAGCAGACTTTGTGGGATTTAGGTATAAGAAATTGTCCGAAAGCCAAGTGGAAAAAGAAGAGAGACAAGGGGAAAGATCCAGAGAAATTGGACTAGTGTGATGCAATAGAAGGATATTGTCTGCATAATAGTGAGCAAGAATACAATGCTGCTGAATCAAAAGTGTGAAAGGGATCAGAAAAAGATTAAAGAGAAGCAGAGCCAAAATTGAACCTTGAGAGACATCACAAAGCCAAGAACAAGGGGAAGATGAAGTAGTACCCATGGAAACCGAAAAAAATTGCTGGGATAAGAAAGAATGAAACTGATTGAGTATGGTACCCCTAAGACCCAGATCAAAGAGCAGTGCCAGAAGTGTGGTGTGATCGACCAGGTCAAAAGCTGAAGCGAGATCTAAAGAAACCACCACCGTAATGTCACTGTGATCATGAGCCCTGTGCACATCACTAAGAAAGGAAAGAATAGTCTCTATGCTGTGCCCAGGGCGAAAACCAGATTGACAAGAGTGCAGTGCATGGATAGAGTCTAAAAAGGAAGAAAGCTGAGAAAACACTACCTTTTCCACGCATTTGGAGACAGAACAGTAAATGGAAAAGGCAGAGGGATCAAGAGAGGTTTTCTTTAGCAGAAGGCGGACAGTAGCATGTTTTCAAGAGGAAGGGGATGATCCGGAAATAGGCTGTTGTTGATCATGGACAGAATTAAAGGTAGAAGAGCAAGTGAAGGAGTTGTGAGCCAGGTGGAGGGAAAAGGATCTGTAGAGCAGGTAGTCTTGCGAGATGATGAGATGATCTTAATGAGTTCAGGAGAGGAAACAGCAGAAAAGGAGGACCAGGTATGAGCTAAAGCAGAATTAAGAGAAGAAGGAGAAGGATCTGTACTAGGAGAGGAGACCTCTGACAAAAGAGGATCTCAGAGGAGGGCAAGGAGAAAGAGGGGGCTGGACAGTTACAAAAAGTAGCCCAAAGAGATTGGACTTTATTGCAAAAATGGTCAGCAAGAAAGTGTGGGGGTGGGTAGATAGTGGGGTTGGGAGGGCGGGAGGAGGAAGAAGATTGGCAGGTGGTGGCTAGGACAGAGTACAGGCAGTGGGAAGAATTGGCAGAGGAGGAAATGAGAGTGGAAATGAGTGTTTCTTCTTGACATCATGAACCATAGACTTGTATTGGTAGTGGAGAGGTTTGAAAAAGTAGGAGTGAGGTGTAAAAAGGATGTTTTCACCAAAGGCATTCAGTCCTGCAGGGCTGCCAGTGCTGAAGGTTGAGCCCAGGGGTGGCAATTTCTGGGGGGGGTGATAACGGATTTGTAATGGGGCAGTAGCATCAAGAGCGGATGCTAACGTTTTTCAAGAGTATTAGTGGCTAGAACCCAGGGAAGAGGAACCAGAAGGAGGGTTGACATAAATATGTAAGGAGGAATGACAAGTGAAGAAAATGCTGAAATGATCAGACCAGGGCATAGGGAGGGAGGAAAAAGCTGAGAAGGTGGACTGAAGAAGTGGTGAGATGAGAGCAAGATACAAAGTTTTGTCTGGCGGTATGCATGGGAAAAGGAACTAATTTGGAAAGTGAAAGGTCGATGAACAGCTGAGAGAGGATTTTATCCCGAGATTTAATTGGAGAGGAGAAACGAACATTAAAATCACCTAGAATCAAATGAGAAAAATGCAAAGATGCTTCAGAAAGAGTATACAAGATAATGCTCTAGAAACTCCTTTTACTCGTCTGTGAAAAAAATTGGGTGCCACTCTCTTCTTCCTCTCTGAGTCCATGCATGAAGCAAAAGTCTTCAGATTTCCCAATTATTATATTTACTTGCTGAGGCCAAAGAAAAACCTTGTCTCACATAGACTTCACCTTCACACAATTCAATACACCACGAAAGATTCTTCCACAGAATCAAAAACACACACTGACCTTAGACACAACCAAATGCCACTGGAAAACCAAAAGATCCACACCTAATTATAATAGTGTCTGGGGAGTAGAGGAGTAGCCCAGTGGTTAGGGCATAAGAATATAAGAACAAAAGATATAGCATACTGGGTCAGACCAAGGTCCATCAAGCCCAGTATCCTGTTTCCAACAATGCCAATCTAGGTCACAAGTACCTAACAGTTTCCCCAGAAGACACAGGTTCCACAATGCTTGTATTGGGTCAAGCAGTGAATATTCTGGATCTACTTTAATAATGGTTTATGGACCTTTCCTCCAGGAACTTGTCCAAAACTTTTTTTAAACCTGGCTAAACTAATGGCTTTTATTATATCCTCCGGTAACAAACTCCAGAGTTTGATTATGCATTGAATGAAAAAAAAAACCTCTCTCTTATTAGCCTTAAATAGGTTACATAGTAGCATCATCGCATGCCCCCTAGTCTTTCTATATTTTGATGGCATAAACAATCAATCTATGTTTACCTGTTCCACTGCATGCATTAATTTATAGACCTCTATCATATCTCCCCTCAGCCATCTCTTTTTCAGGTTGAAGAGCCCTAACCTTTTTAGCCTCTCCTCATAGGGGTATCTTTCCATCCCCTATGAGGAGACCAGAATTGCACACAATATTCAAGGTGCGGTCGCACCATGGAATGATACAGAAGCATTATAATATCTTTAGTTTTATTCTCTATCCCTTTCCTTATGATACCTAGCATTCTATTTGCTCTCTTGGCAGCCGCTGCACACTGGGCCGAGGGTTTTAACATGTTATCCACGATGACGCCTAAATCTTTTTCCTGGGTAATGGTTCTTAATGTGGAACCTTGCATCGTGTAACCATAGTTTGGGTTGTTCTTCCCTAGGTGCATAACGTTAAACTTGTCCACATTAAATTTCATCTGCCATTTGGATGCCCAGCCTTCCACTTTATCAAGATGTCTCACTCACCACTGTATTTAGTTCTCATTTTGATCCCTGTAAATAGTTCTTTTATGTTCCATGTAATGTAATATAAGTTGTTATGGTTTTAAGCTGTTCTATGTAATGTAATATAAGTTGTTATGGTTTTAAGATGTTCACTGTAATAACAGACGTTGACCTGTTATTATGTTGTTCCATGTAAACCGCATTTGATCGCTGGAAGGTGCGGTATATAAGAAACTGTTAATTAAATTAAATTAAATTAAGATCGTCTTGCAATTTTCCACAATCCTTATAGGTTTTAACAACTTTGAATAGTTTTGTGTCATCTGCAAATTTGATAACCTCACTCGTTATTCCCATTTCTAGGTCATTTATGAATATGTTAAAAAACAACAGGCCCAGCACAGATCCCTGGGGTACTCCACTATTCACCTTTCTCCATTGGGAAAATTGGCCATTTAGCCCTACCCTTTGCTTTCTATCTTTTAACCAGTTCCTGATCCACAATAGCACACTGCCTCCTATCCCATGACTTTTTAATTTTTGCCAAAAGTCTTTCATGAGGGACCTTGTCAAAGGTTTTCTGAAAGTCCAGATACACTATATCAACTGATTCACCTTTGTCTACCTGTTTATTCACACCTTCAAAAAAACATAACAGATTAGTAAAATAAGACCTTCCTTGGCTAAAGCCATGTTGGCTGCCTCCTATTATACCCTATCTACATGTTCAGCAATTTTGTTCATTATAATGGTTTCTACCATTTTTCCCATACTGATGTCAGGCTCACTAGTCTGTAGTTTCCCGGATCACCCCTGGAACCCTTTTTAAAAATTGGCATTACACTGGCCATCCTCCAATCTTCAGGGAATACAGATGATTTTAATGATAGTTCACAGATTACTAATAGTAGATCTGCAGTCTCATATTTCAGTTCTTTCAATACCCTTGGATGTATACTATCTGGTCCAGGTGATTTGCTACTCTTCAGTTTATCAAATAGTTGTGATACATCTTCCTGGTGTATCGATATTTATTTCAATTCTTCTGTGGCATCACCTTTAAATATAATTTCAGTCATGGGCAACATCCCTACATCTTCCTCAGTAAATACTGAAGCAAAGAATTCATTCAGTCTCCCTTTTGAAAGTTAAAAGATAGTACTGTGGATTTCTGTGCCAAATAACACAGGTACACTAAAAAAATTTTTTTTTAAACTGCCTCTAATGTTTCGATTGATTTTTACGTTTTTTGGTGTGCTGAATCCAAATCTGGTAACCAATTTGCTCCATCACGTACAGAGTTTTTGCTACATTGGGTTAGCAGTTTGAGGTGAACGTTTCATATTGAGTGCGATCGAGATAAAAGTTTCTTGGATGAATTCTTTATACTAATTGTTTAGTAGTTATTCAAATAAGAATAAAGAAAATTGTAACAAGGCAGCACATAAGAATAGAGTAATGTCAACAAACACACTGTGATGGTAGCAAAATTGTCTGCACTTAAAACAGCCATATACATGTGCACAAACATTGAGCATATAAGAGCGAGGTTAGACACAAAGCAAAGCAAAGAAATGTGCAAAAAATGTTGTACAGGTATGTATGTAAGAATAGAAAACGCAAACCGCACCATTGCAATACATGAAGACAAACACCCGATGGTGTGAAAATAAAATTCTAATAAATGAGATCCGACACTGTGGTAATAACTAGCAAATTTTTATTTCAAAGTTTAGTAAAAACACAATATTTGTCAACACAGTTTAGATTTTAAAGTCATTCTTGGGTCAATCAATCTCCTGGTGGGCCCGTTTCTTCTTCCCCCGAATGCTTCTCTTGGTGCGCTGCTTGGCGTATTTTTCATCTGGGGTTTCCCGCAGCAGCAACCAGCAGAAATCAGCCATCATAGTGGTGTTCCATCTTCCTTGGTACCTTCTCTCTGCATCCTTGATGTCCTGGTGAAACATTTCACCTTGTTCTTCACTGTACGCCCCCAAGTTTTCGGAAAGTAGTTCACATGGGAGTGCAAGAAATGGACTTTCAGGCTCATGTTACAGCCTTGTTCTTTGAAGGCATTGAGCATCCTGGCAACAATATCCTTATAGTTCTCATCCCGCCTGTTCCCCAAGAATTTGAGAACAACATCCTTGAAGGAATCCCAGGCTTCTTTTTCCTTCTCAGACATCGTTTCAGCGAATGCTCCATCTGAAATGAGTTTCCTTATATCAGGGCCAACAAACACTCCTTCCTTTAGCTTTGCTTCAGAAAGTCGGGGGAACTTTGAGCAAAGGTACCGAAAGCACTCACCATCTTTTGGAAGGGACTTGATGAATTGCTTAATGAGACCCAACTTAATGTGGAGAGGTGGTAATAGAATTTTATCACGAGGTACCAAGCTCTCATGAAGAACATTTTTCTCACCGGGTCTCAAATACTCCCGAATTGGCCAGTCTTTTTTCCCCCAGTGTAGGTCGCGGGCCCGGCTATCCCACAAGCAAAGGAAGCAGGGATATTTGGGTGAAACCGGATTGCTGCCCTAATAGCATGGATAGAATTTTAAAGTCTCCACAAATCATCCACTTATGCTCATCATAACGAATCTTCTGAAGAATCAGGGCCAAATTCTCGTATTTTTCTTGGAGAATAACAGAGTGAGCAATAGGAACTGAAGCAAATGTGTTGCCATTATGAAGAAGAACACCTTTTATGCTGTCTTTTGACGAATCAATGAACAGCCGCCATTCAGCAGGATCATACTTGAGTTTAAACTTTTCCATCACTCCGTATATATCGTTGCAAAATACCAAATCTTCCTCTTTGCTGAAATACTTCAAAAATTGTGTCTCGCGGTTGCGGCGCGGTACCAATAAAAAGTTGTTCCTGGTGACAATAGATTTTTCTGTTTAAACCGAGAACCTAGCAGTTGGGCAGCATCTTTTGGGAGTCCTAAATCCCGGACTAAATCATTCAATTCAGCTTGAGAGAAAAGTTCAGGCTTCGGATCTGGTTCAGTTTCAAACTCGGAAGTACTGGACTCATCGGGAAAAGCCATCTGATGAGTCTCATCATGATCAGAACCGTCCACACAAATATGATCCAAAGATTTTGGTGGTTCAGGCACAGGTACTTCGTTGCTATGAGGCATAGGCCTAATTGCTGAGGGAAGGTTGGGGTAACTTATTACGTTCTTATTTTTTAAGTTGTATCCCTTCACACAATGCAAGAGCAAAAATAGCAGTCACTGCTGTGGTCTCTTTGTTCACGCCACATCATAGGTATTCCGAAACGAAATGCTTGTTTTTTACCTTTCATCCATAAGCGTAGATCTTCCTCACATGTCTTGCACACTTTGTGAGGAGCCCACGGTTTGTCTTGATCGCCTAACTTCAAACCGAAATAGGCGAAATATACTTTTTTAATAAATGCAGAAATGTTCCTCTGCCGCTTTTTCACGGTATATTCCCCACAAATAAAACAAAAACTGTCCGGAGAGTTGACGCAACCTCTGGCTCTGTGAGCCATCACAAATACACAGCACTGCAAACTACAACTGTAGTGAACCACTTCGGAATAAAGCTGGATTACGACTGAGCAAACAAAAGGTAATAATGAACTTGCAAGAAACTGAAATTTGACAGGAACGTTCATGTCGCAACCACCGTGTTTGAGCGAGCGAACGAGGCGAGGCGAACAGGAAAGAACATGCACCAGCGCGAGTACTGGATTTAGCCCCCCGCCTCCCAATTGTCCTGTTAATGTATAAAATGAATACAAAACACTCTAAAATATCATGAGGGAGTGTTTCTAGTTAGTTAACCATTACAACCTCTATTTTGGGCCAAGAAAATAAACTGCAGTCGGCTAAAAAGAAATTATGTGAACATTCCTTATATGGGTAAGAAATCTAATTTTGCAAGAAAACGTGACATGATGGAACATTTTGGCTATTTTTCCTGGATTCAGCACCCCAAAATCTATAGGAATCAGTTGCAAAACTGGAGGCAGTTTTTTGGTAGTGTACCTGTGTAATTTATCCTACTGTTCCATGTAAAAGTTGTTTAACTTGTTCATTGTAAACTGCCCCTGATCTCTGGAAGGGGCAGTATAGAAAAAAAACAAATAAATAAATAAATGTATTAAATCAAACGTGATCATGCTATGATCACTATTGCCAAGTGGCCCCAACACCCTTATCTCTTGCACCAGATTTTGTGTTCCACTAAGGGCTAGGTCCAAAATGGCTTTGCCTCTTATCGGTTCATGAATTTATTTATTTCAACTAGAAACTTTATCTCCCTAGCATGTCCTGCCATGACACTGACTTACTCAAAACCGGGATAATTGAAATCACCCATTTTTATAACTGTGCTGTAACTTTTGTTAGCTTCCCTGATTTCTTTGAGCATTTTTGAAACTTTTATTTTCATTTTGCAACAAACAAAAGAAACAACACACCAAAGGAGACAAAACAAGTATACAATAAGGAAAAGTAAACCCAATTACCCCCCACCCCGATGCTTCTTCTCTACCCGATTAGATAAGCATGTGGGCACTTCCAATAACAGTGATTAGACATCAAACGATCAACAGAGCATCTACGATACAGCATGATCATGAGACAGAGATATATACACAGTTAGACAGTCAGATGAGATCATTTAGCAAAATGTACATAGTCATTGAGCATCTTCCATTGAGACCAATGAAAAGGAGTCTGAACAGGGAAGCGAACAGACGAGGTATTTGTACATATTTACTGTAAAGACAGCATGATTCCGCCATTCATTGGGGCTCAGCTGGAAGCTAAATTTCCGGTATTACTTAATTAGGGAAATAGCAATGCCAAGCATAAAGTTCGAAAGGAGATAAGCCATTTTTGGGAGAGAGGGGATCCCCGCAACTGGGCGAAGTCCCACTATCCTCCAAGAAAGGGGCTCCTGAGAGTGCGAGATAGACTAAATACGACCCCAGACCCGACGCCAGTAATACTGTAGTACGGGATATTCATACATAACATGAGGCAATGAACCAATGGCCGCAGGACGTGTCCAGCAACCATTGCCCTGAGTAGTGTTCCATTTGTCTAATCTGTGAGGAGTGTAAAACACCGGTGGGCTAGAAAGAAGAGGGTCTGAGTGAGTGAGGCGGATCGGGAACCCGTGTCCCTCTACTCCAGATAAAGCTCCATTGCTCCGAGGTCAAAGTCACATACAATTCTCTCTCCCATACTTTCTGCGCTATAGGGGTATCTCTAGTTATAGCATTACATAAGGTTTAGTAAAAATTGGATGCTACACCCGGTGAACTACCGATAGATCGGAAAGTCTCCAATCTACCTTATGTAGAGAATGCCAATAGCGGGAGTACCCTAGTACTCCGAAGGCGATGCTGAATTTGCACTGACCAGAGTCGGGAGTCTAAAAGATTGCATAAGAGTATTAAAGGCACCTAAAGTGTCTAAAAGCATTGGTGGATAGTGGGAGTCTGATGGGAGAGTCATACCAGGGAGAAAAGTAAGAGGAATCGGTTTGCAAAGGCCCGCTTCTATATCTAGCCACACAGGTCTACTCGGTACTGGATCTTCCAGCCAACGAGCGCTTTGTTTGAGAAGAAAAGATTGAGGGAACACTGGAGTAAAATCGCCACCAAGTATTAATGGAGCATTGGCAGAGGCCTATGCCAACTGCGCAATACTTGCATAGTAAGCAGGGTTGTCCACATTCGGGGCATAATGCAAATACACGTGAATTCACTATCTCCAACCTCAAGGTGTACACGGGCCCATCTACCCTCTTTGTCAACGCTAACATCAAGTACAGTAGCGTGCAAAGACTTCTTAACCAGTATGGCTACCCCGTACCATTTGGAAACGGTGGGAGAATAGGCAGCTACCATGTAAAGCTTAGCATTGAGTTTCAGTGTTTCCACAAAGTTTAAATGCGTTTCCTGAGGAAACACTAAATCAACATGCTCATGGCTAAGATAGCTAAGGATTTTCTTTCCTTTGAGTGGACCATTAATGCCTTTTACGATGATTGATAAGATTTTACATAAGGCCATTCAGAAAAGTTAAAAATTCTGAGCATTATAGCACACATAATTTCACTATGTCCCTCAAACTGACTGTATCTGGCGGTACACATGACATAAGAAAAATAAGCTAATATAATACAATGAAGCGCCCCACATTAACAAAGAAAACCGCAGTAAGGTAGAGGAGAAGCAAAACCCCAAAATTACTGGCGACCATGTGTCTGCGGGGAGAAACCCCAGAGAAGGCCGAAATTGAAAAAACACATAACCTGTAGGACTGTGCGTGCTCCGAATCCGACCGAGGCACACATCATGAAGGGATAGGAGACCAAAAAAACAAAGTCATATAGAGAAAGAGAGAAAGTCCAGGCAATCTCTGTGCTTGGCTATGACCGCCGCATCGGGCCCTTCAAAATGGCGGACAGAGCCGACAGATAAGAGTCCAAGATTTGGGATTAGCGCATCTGCTCTGCTTCTTTGGAGTCTAAAAATGTTGATAGTAGATCAGGATCTTCGAACGTCCTGGTTTGGTTGTGGAGAGTCACTCGAAGCTTCGCTGGATACAACAGGCCAAAGCGAGCCTGTAGCTGTTGAAGTCGAGGGCGAAGAGCAAGGAGTTCTTCTTCCGACGGTCAACGGTAGGCTTTGCCAAATCAGGAAAGAAGGAGACTTTACGACCTTCAAATTCCAAATGATGATTCGCTCGGGCAGCATTTAAAATTTGTTCCACTTGTTGATATCGTAGCAAGCTAAAGATAATAGGCCGGGGGGTCGTGCGGTTGGGCGCCATGTGGGCAGGAACACGGTGTGCTCGATCGATTTCCAGTTCTCTATGAAAAGTGATCTTCAGCAAGGAGGGAAGAGTTTTGAGCAAGAATTCTCTTATATCTCCTGCTTCCACCCCCTCCGGCATTCCGAGGAGCCTCACATTGTTGCGACGGGCTCAATTATTGCTATCTTCTAACTCCTTTTGAAGATTCTGTATCTGGCGCTCAGCCTTGTCCAGTTTGCCCAAGCGCACCGCGTGCGAGTCGAGGACCCCCGCCATATTGTCCTGCCGTAATGAAAGACTTTCAAGTCGGTCCTGGAGCACTCCAAAGTCTTCTCGCATGGCTCGAAGCGCTTCTCCATTGGACTGCACCAATTCCTTCACACCGCGTATTTCCTCCAAAATCTCCAGGTGCATTTCGGGGTTTTCACGAAATGGAACCATCTTCTGTGGGGAGGACACCTCTGTTTTGGAGCGTTTTCCGTGAGAAGAAGAAGGAGACCCGAAGTCCAAGCGCGCTGGTTTATGGGCCGCCATCCCCCCCCGAGGTACCCCGGTCAGCTCGGAGCAAAATAGTAAGTTTGTATAGGTATTAAGTCAGGATTCTAAGTAGGCCTCTCGGGAGCTTCAACGCAAAGCGTCCTACCCGCTGGACATCAGGCTCCGCCCCCCCTCTTTGAGCATTTTTGGATGTTTGCTGAGGTGTCATTGAGGATGTTGAATGTAATAAGTAGGACTTTGTATTTGATTCGGGAGAGTATTGGGAGCCAATGTAGTTTGGCTAGAGTTGGGCTGATGTCATCCCTTCTTGGGGTATTGGTTGCAGTATTGGCTGCAGTATTGCGTGTTGCTTGCAATGGGTTTAGGGAAGATAGAGAAATACCATGGTATTTTATGTTGCAGTAATCCCAAACAGGTGTTAGTATTGCCTGACATACATCCCTAAAATTCGATTGGTCGAGTAGCAGGCTCAGACGGTAAATTGTTCTCATCTTGTGGTAAGTCAATTTGGTTACTTGTTTTATGTGGGGCTGGAAGGATAGTTTTTGGTCTAGTGTTATTCCCAAATATTCGACTTGCTCCTTGACTGTGAGGACTGCATCATGTATCCTTAAAGTGGGTGGGGGAGTAAAAGTGGTATTTCTGATTATATAGAGTTAGGTTGTTTTCAGCAAGCCAATTGGAGATATCTTCAAAACACCTTTGTAGAACTGTGTAAGTGATGTTATTGGTGGAGAAAGTCGTATAGATTAGTATGTCATCAGTGTACAGATGGTATAATATCTTGTGTGTTTGAAAAATGTTGCACAGTGGTTACATTAGGACATTAAACAAGAGCAAGGAGAGTATGGATCTCTGTGGAAGCCTGTTTTGGGTTGTATCACTGTGAGGTCATTGATTCTACCTTGACTTGCTGGCGGCTATCCTCTAAGTATGATTGGAACCACTTGAGCATCTTGTCTCGTAGTCCAATTGCTTGTAGTCTAGATAAGAGAGAATGGTGGGGTATGGAGTTGAATGTGGCCATGATGTCCATGAAGATGAGAACATAACTTTGAATGGCTTTTTCTATGCCTTTCGTGAGATTGTCCAGTAGTGATGTGAAGAGTGTCTTGACTCCATGCTAAGGTGTAAACCTGTGCTGGTGTGGATTGAGAGGTGTGTGTTGTTCAATATGGTCCTTACCTGTATCTGTATTGCTTTTTCTATGATTTTGGTGAGAAAGTGAATGCTTGATATAGGTCTGTAAGAAGATGGGTCTAGTATAAGGTTCTTTAATATGGGTCTGATTGAAGCACATTTGAGGTCTTTAGGCACGTAGACTTGGTCCAAGGAGGATTGTGGATAATTCCTGCTTTGTGCGTTTGATCCATGACACCAGATATGGGTCAAACAGGGAAGTGGTTGCGTTGATGTTTGTTATTAAGGTCTTTATTTGGTCTAGGGTTACCATGCTAAATGAGGACCATATGTGGTTGGGGGCCTCATTGGTTTTGAACCCAGAGTTAGCTGGGTGGTCTGGTGTTAATTTGGTTTGTAGGTAGTTTTGTGGTTTAACAAGTTTTATATATTGCTTTATCATTTCAGTCAAAGCAGTTTATATTATAACATACATTAAACAGGGATATTGATAACTTGGACTTTTTTTCTGAGGTAATGGAGGGTTAAGTGACTTGTCCAAGGCGTACTAGTGGGAATTGAACTGTGGTTTCTTGGTTCCCAAGCCAGTGCTGTAACTATTAGGTTACTCCTCCACTGGAGGTCTAGGAGGTGTTTAGTGATATCAAAGAATTCTCTAGGTTTGTTAAGGGAGGCTTTGATGAATTTAGTGTGATATTCTTTTTTCTTTGTATTTGTCAATGCACAGTATTCAGATTGGGCTGTTTTATATGCTTGCTGTTGTATTGGGTCCTTAGATTGTCGTCATTTTTGTTCAAGTCATCTGAGCTTACACTTGAGTCTTTAAGGTCTTGAGAGTACCAAGGTGCTTGTTGTGGTCTTTTTCTTGAGCTGGATGGGTGATGTATTCTGCCATATGCTGAGATCTTGGAATTCCATTCTGCCAAAAAGGAGTCTAAGTCAGATGTGGTAGGATTGCTGAGTGTGGTGATATGGTTTATGAACGAGTCTTTGTGTAATTGGCGAAATCTGCGTGTAGTTGGTGTATCATTAGTTATATCAGGTACATGGTTAGGATGTGGTAGGTGGAAGGAGATTATGCTGTGGTCCAACCAGGGTACCGGGGTTATTTGTGGTGATGGCAGTTGGCATTTATGGGCCCAGTATTCAAAAGGCATTTACATGGTTTACAGCCCTTTAAATCGTCTAAATGCCTAAAGCCCAGATATTCGATGGCACTTAAACAGTTAGTGCCATTAAATATCCCCTCCTAATTCCCCTATGTGCCCTGATGGTATCCGTTTAGCATCGGGGTGTGTCAGGGGCATTCTGGGGTGGAGTGGAGGCAGGGAGTACTGCTAACCAGGTAGCGGCAATAATGCACCACTACCAGTTAGCAATCTGTGGCTAAAACTAGGCCAGTTTTGGCTCACCTAGGTTTAGCCATGGATGCTAACTGGGTATCAGTGCAATATCACTGCTAACCGGTTAGGCTCTATGGCGGTTTTCTCTGGGCACCAAAACTGGATATTCAATGTCGTCATTGCAGCATTGAATATCCGGGGTTAGGAGTGAATGGGCAGGGCTAAACACCGTAGTGGCGCATAGCCTGCCTAATTGAATATTGGACCCTATGTGTCCAGCTGGAGGGTATGAAGATTAGGTCCAGAGTACTTCCCTTTCTATGGTTTGGGTCTGTATTGATTTGTATTAATTGTAGGGTATCCACTGCATCGAGGAAAGCGATGGCATCTTGTGAGTTTGCAGAGGGTAGGTTGATGTCTCCCAGTAGAACAAACTGTTTGTTGTTTGAGTAATTGGTGCAGGTTTCTTCAAGGATGAGTGAGAGGTCAGATGAGGCAGTTGTGGGTGTCCTATAAGTTAAGCATACAGATATGGATTTGTTAGCAATGGTGATGAGTTCTAGGTCTCTCATGGAAGTGGATTTGATGGATTTGAGTATAAATTGATTTCTGGCTATTATGAGCACTCCTCCCCCTCTTTTAAATGATTTATGACAGTAGTATAGATTGTAGTTGGAGATAGATAGGTGGGTGAGTAGGACTGTGTCAATGTCAGTGAGCCAAGACTCCATGATGAACATGATATCTAGGTGGTTATCCATTGTATAGTCTCGGATGCTAGATATTTTGTTGGTGCCTATTTTGATTATGCATGAGGGTTGCCTAGTGTGTTCTTGTTGGTGATGTAGGCATCTTCTTGTGTATTCAGTTCTACTTAAGATTATTGGGATGTGAGAGTGGGTTTTGGTGTATGCCACTGCTGTGGTAAGTATGTCGAGTAGCAGAAGAGAGGTGATAACAAATAGAAAGGGGGGAGGGGTCATTTTTGCTGCCCTTAGGTTGTGGGCACATGCAGTTTTATTGTTAGGCAGCTGGTAAAATGTAGTTGCTTCCACTGGATGTGGGAGATTTGAGCATCCTTTAGTGGTTCTGTGCTTACGAGTTGTTGTGGTAGGGCTGTTCTTTTGTTAGGACTAGGTATCTCTTATCTTTGTGGCTGAGCAGGGTTGCAGCTGGAAAGTGTTTTGTGGGATCTTTGTTTTGATATGGCCAGTCAGAGGTCAGTCAAAGGGCCGCATCTAAGGGCCCAGGTGTGGGCCTGCCAGGCGCGGGAGCACCAGCAGCACTTTTAAATGTAAAATCCTGGGCACTGATCTTCAGCACGAGGGAAGGAGCTCACCTTCCTTCCATGCACAGACTCTGCGGCGGGAACTCCTGCTCTTTTCTTACATAATATGATCCTAATGCAAGACGCACACTGGGAAAGGAAAGGTCTAAGAGGATTCGCTTACTCACAAACAAATATCAATAACTACACAATATGATAAGAAGTTGAAACTTGGTGGTCCTTTAATAAAGCATGATAACTAGTGTCATGTAGAAGACCCTTCTGAGCCTATGGAGCTAAGTGAAGCAGAGGAATTTGCTTCAGAAACTGACAGGTAGGCAGAGCACATGGCTCAGGGTTTCCAAGGGAAACATAAACAAAGTGAGTCACGAGAGGAACAAACACACCCATGCTGCAACGTACCCCCAAGCTCAGGAGTTAAGGGAAAACACCTGGTTGGGGGAGGGGCAGAGCTGAGCCCTAAGAAGCAGGGATAAAAAAAGTGCTCACTAGATTTGACCAGTAGAGAAGCCGAGGGGAGAGCAACCGAGAAGAGAGCAACAGAGGAAGAGAAAGAGAAAGAGAGGAACAAGGAGGAAGCCAGAGTAAGAAGGACTCAGAGAGCCTGTGCCCAGAAGCCAGGTGGGAGCAGCCCAGGACCAGTGCCATACCTTGAAGGCAGCCGGAGGGAGAGACTGCCTGAGAGGCTGGTTTGGGAGCACTCAGAAACTCCAGAGAGAGAGAGGTGCTGGCCAGAGGATATTTATATGTCTGAGGAAAAGGCTGAGAAGCTAAAAGGCAGGAAAACACATCCAGTGTTTGGAACCCTTGCTGGCCCAGCAGTGCTGAGAAGTTCTTCCTTTCTAAAGCCAAAAGGTAGGCTGCACAAATTATACAGAGGTGAAACTAGCTATAAAAGTTTTCCTTGTGCTTGCCCAGAAGTGTTGGACTCTCCTTATACTAACTCCAATATATACGGTACTTCTCAACCCTGCTCAGTAGAGTGCTATGAAGAGAAGCCTCAGGAAGACAGAGGGGGAGTGTACTTTGAAACGCCGTATAGCAGTGTGCAAACTTACCCAGCCGATAGTGATTCAGAGGAAATGCAGATAGGACCTATTATTGAGGATATAACAGATGAGCAAATGGACTGCACGTTATCACTAGCTGATCATATTATATCATTTTGCTGACCAGGCTGTTAAGAAGGCTGTCGGAACAGCAGAAGAAAAGCAAAGTGTTTCTTTCTATAAAAAGTGACTGTTACTTTTATGTTTGGGTTGAGCACTGCCTATTTTGAAGCTTGAAGCAAAAGAAGCTGTTTTTGTCCTAAGTTCCTGAAATGTTTTCTTTATGCCAGTTGCATATGGCTATTTTGTCCTAAGTTTTCACATGCATTTAATCCGCCCGGAAGGGGAAATAAAAACCTTGTCATTTTGCCTGAAACCACTCGACTATAATTATTTCTTTCTTGGAGAGTAAGAGGAACTACAACTCCCATAAAGCAGTGCAGGAACAAATGCACTACCATACTTTCTAAGTTAGGATACCCAGGCTGACCAACCCTACGTGCCCCTGGCTCTGGGGAGGTTACTGGTGACACTAGTTAGTGCAAGAAATGAGCACATGCTGTTGGTGCCTGAGCATGTTAACCGTTACTGTGCTGGCATGACAGTTCATGAGCAGTAAGTCAAGCACTAACTTCAAAGCATGTTATGGGGTGGAAAATAGGCATATTTTCATTCTGAGCATTGACTACATATTTCAATTCACGCATGGAGCTTTATCGCACACTGTCTCTGTTGTAATGCATCTGCACTAATTGGGGGTCATTCTGAACTGCGAATAGCAGGGGTGGATGTCCAGTTTGGATGTCCAACCCCTGCCATTCGCAGGGAATGAATGCTGAACACCAGGCTCCCTGCACATACATCAGTGTTGTGCGAGGAGCGCTGGATGGGGGCGGGAGGGGGAGGGCTAGAGTAGGAGTGAGGGCGGGGCAGAGGTGGGAGACTCGCCACCCAATCCTGGCCTTGACAGACCCAATCAGGAAGTTGGGCAGTGGGGAAAGGGTGGGTTGCCATCCTTGCAGGCAATCGGAGCTCCTGCATGGCATCCCAGTGCCATGGCAATGGGACTTCACGGCACCAAGGCTCCATGCAGGAGCCTTGCGTGGGTTGTACGGGGAAGAGACCAGACATGCAGGGACCCAGAATTTGGGCCCATTTCACCCAGTTCTGATCCTGGGACATATAGCTCCCATGGGTTCAGAATTTGGCACCAATCCGGCCTGTCAAGATTTTGGATGTCCGGATGGACCCTGATGGTAATCAGGACTATTGTCAATATAGCGAACGATAAAGAACTGTATGGTAACATGCTGGGAACACCCTCAGCAGTTACTGAAGACTCTTACTTGCTGCATGCCAATTTTTACATTTAATGTGTGGTAAATGCAAAACTTTATCGCACTTTGGTAATAGGGCCCATTGGCTTACCAAGCTTTATTTAGACTTACTAAGCTTCTTTCCCTTTACACACTGAATGGGAGAAAAACTTTAAGGGGATACAAAGGTGCCTAAAATGAGCTATTTTAGTCATTTTTGTGCTCATGTGGCAGCAAGTATATGTAAATGGCCTTTTATAAAATAGTGCCAGCATAAAACTACACGCATTGATTTGACAACATACATAAGAACATAAGAAATGCCATAATGGGTCAGACTAAAGGTCCATCAAGCCCAGTATCCTGTTTCCATCAGTGGCCAATCGAGGTCACAAGTACTTGTCAAGTGCACAAAAAGTAGACAAATTTCATATGGCCTACCCCAGGAGCAGGAGTGGAGGAGTAGCCTAGTGGTTAGAGCACTGGCTTGGTAACCAAGCAACCAGGGTACAATTCCCACTAGCACTCCTTGTGGCCTTGGGCAAGTCACTTAACCCTCCATTGCCTCCAAAGAAAGGCCTCTAACTAAAAATGTCATTCATGCTCAACAATTCATGGATAGGAATTCCTCCAAATCCTGCAGTTTGACTTATATAAGCTCATTTCAATTAAATCCAGAAAGGTCTCAGACTTTAGATGGCTCTGCTTACGTGACACATCATTTTGTAAAAAGCAGTTTGCCCTTTTGCATCAACGACCTTTCAAGACACTCTGGAGCTACTCACTAAAAATTAACCTTCAAATGTTGAGTAGAAATTATACACCACTTATCTGAACTGTCGTGAGTAAACTCCACTGTTGTACATAAGCATAAGATCCCAACGCTTATCCCAGGCACCAGTCATGCGTCTTACATCGCTAGTTTCATCAGGGGATCGTTCATTATTCCATGCTCAGTGTCTTAGTTGTTATTCTTGCTGCATTAAAAAAGTAACTATACGTGAGCTTCCCTCCCAATCCAATTAACTACCATATCTACTAAAGTATTCAGATCTTTATCACCCAAATGTAATATTTTTTATCTTACCCAGCTTACTACTGCTGCCCACGTTCAACTGTTAAATGCTTCTTCACTAATGCATGTTTCTGAGAGAACGTCGCGCATGCGGATTAGTAATTAGAGTCCTTCATTTAAAGGGCCATAGCAATTCCATATCCTCCAATCAGATCTTAGAACTTCACCATCCTCCCCCTATAGGACTAAAAAGGCGTTATACGACAAGATAAACTCATTTAACTATATTGTTCAATTTACCAAACGCTCGATTTCTCATCATAATCTCTTTTAAACATGCCTTATTGTCAGAAATACTTAACTGGGTAATTTTAATTACTCGAACTTTTACCAAAGTAATCCCTCGTGAGTTTATACTACCTGTCTCTCTTATAATGTGTTGCCTAATGTCATGAATATATGTTTTGCTGCTCCATAATCATCTAAATACATCCTGGCCAATCTATTGTGGCGTTTAAACCTGTCGGTATTAGAGTCTTCAGCACGTAGATCCACCGCTGTTCACGTTTAATTAATGTCTGATCCAAAGATTTCCCCATCGTTCCTGCCTCCACCTTATCTATGCATAAACAGCGAAGTTGTTCAAAAATATGATGTTTCTGTAGGCAATGTTGGACAATGGGGGCCTCTTTTACTTGACATTTTAAACGGCTCCTATGCTCCCTAATGCGAGTCCTAAAAGAGCGTGTTGTTTTACCAATATAAGCCAAGCCACATGGGCATACTATAACATACTTCCAGTGACACTGCCAAGAAAACCCAGGAGCTTCTGGGTCACCAGGAGTCAGGACTGACTCAAAGGCACACATTGCATTTTGCATCCCAGGGGTAAGCAAGGGATTTTCACAGTTTGCTTTAAGAATGATTTATGGACTTTTCCTCCAGGAACATCCAACCATTTTTAAAACCAGCTACATTAACGGCTTTTACTACATCCTCTGGCAACAAAGTTCAGAGTTTGATTATGCAGTAAGTGAAAACATATTTTCTCCAATTAGTCTTAGATGGGTTACAATGTAGCTTCATTGTGTGTCCCCTGGTCTTTATATTTTTTGAAGGAGTAAACAACCTATCTATGTTTACTCCACGCATTATTTTATACATCTCTCTCATATCTCTACTCAGCCATCTCTTTTCTAAGCTGAAGAGATCTAACCTTTTAAGCCCTTCCTCATAGGAGTATCCTTCCATCCCCTTATCATTTTGGCCAATCTTCTCTGTATTTTTTATAATTCTGCTATATCCATTTTAAGATATGATGACTAGAATTGCACACAATATTTGAGCTGCAGTTGCACCATAAAGCGATACAGAGGCATAATAATCTCCTTGGCTTTGTTCTCTATTTCTTTCCTTACGATTCCTAGCATTCTATTTGCTTTCTTGGCAGACACTGCACACTGGGTGGAGGATTTAACACATATTATCTACAATTACACCAGATCATTTTCCTGAATGGTGGTTCCTAATATGGAACCTTGCATTTTGTAACTGCAGTTTGAGTTCTTAGAAACATAGAAACATGATGACAGAAAAAGTCCACATGGCCTATCTAGTCTGTCCTTCCATATCAACCACTACAACATTCCCCTTTTTTCCTTTAGAGATCCTCTGCGTTTGTCCCATGCTTCTTTGAATTCAGATACTATCCCCGTCTCTACAACCTCTGTTCTTTCGAATTGTCCTCAAAAGTGTCATTTGTTTTTCTAGCAATTTCCGTGGCAGGGATAAACTGCAGAAGAAATTGTCAACAGTAACATTTCTGCCAGATCGCATCAATCCTTCAGTGAGTTGCAGCACAACCTTTTCACCCTGATTCTGTTCCCTATTTTGTCCGAGTTCCCTTCCTGTATATACTTGAAGACACAGAACATATGATGTTGCACTGTCACACAACATCCATAGCTTTATGCCATATTTCCCAGGTTTGCTGGGAATATATTGTCTGAACGGAACACGGCCACGAAATGTAAGCAGTTGCTCATCCATGGTAGCATTTTCACCAGGAACAAAGGCGTCACTTAGAGTTGCTTCCCAGGTATCAAAAACATGTCTGATTGGAGCAAGCTTATCCACACCTCGTTGTTCACGTCTGTTGGTTGCATCATCAAATCTGAGAGCACAAGAAATTTGCTGAAAACGGTTACGAGCCATATTTTTGCCGAAAACAGAATGACCATCTTCAAGGTTCCACAACTGAACTATGGATTCATTTCATGACTTGTACATGCCTGAGAGGATCAGAAGTCCAAAAAAATGTTGAAATTCTCCGTCTGTCAAATCTTTCTAGGTGTCGTCATAAATGTGTCTTCCTTGTTTGCTCGTCCACATCATGATTTCATTCAATAAGTTCTTCCTCATGAACAAGTGGAATGCTGCGAGAGAGCCATCAACATTTCGTACAGCATACCTTGTAGACCTTGTTGTATGGGCATGACATTAGCTCTGGCGTATCTTCCAGCAGCTTGCTTTATAGGTTTACTGTTCCATGATGTGGCATCCTTAGATACATAGGCTTCAATGGCAACATTTGTGCTTATATTTGATTACCTCTTAGCTCCTCTATGACCACAACTAAGATTCCTCACGGATGATACAGACACCGAGGACTCCTGCCTTCTTCCCCGTCCAGAACAGGCTCGACCTTTGCCTCGACCTGTAACTTGACTCTTTGCTGCAGGCAATGTTACCAGCTCAACATCAGTCTCACATTCACTTGGCGACCAACTGCTGTCACCACCTGAATCATGACTGTCATCATCAGATTTATCGTCCAAACTTGGCTGATATGCTTCTTTGCTTGCTGAATATGCTGCATCATCAGACGACTCAGAGCCGTCACTGTCAGCATTTCATTGCAATATTTCTCTTACTTGGGCAGCTGAATACTTTCATTTTGACATCATAAACAATAACCTAAAATAAATAAACAAAGATAAAGTTGAATAAAACGCAAAGCAGTTTTACTATTGTTGTTGTTGTTAAGTGCCGTCGAGTCGGAGTCGACTCATGGCGACCCTCTGGATAGCTATCCTAAATTGTGTTCGGTCTTCAGTCAGGCGGCTTATTGTTGACAGACTGGTACCCGTAGCTGCTGTTATTGTATCGATCCATCTCATTGCTGGCCTTCCTCTTTTGCGTTGACCTTCTATCTTCCCAAGCATGATATCTTTCTCTAATGATCTCTCTCTCCGCATAATGTGTCCAAAGTATGAAAGTCGAAGTCTTGTCATCTGAGCTTCTAAAGAAAGCTTAGGTTTGATCTCCTCTAGTACAGACTGGTATGTTCTTCGGGCAGTCCATGGTATACACAATATTCGCCGCCAGCACCATAATTCAAAGGCATCAATTTTCTTCCTGTCTATCTTTTTCACTGTCCAGCTTTCACATCCATATGATGTTATTGAAAATACCATGGCTTGAACAAGTTGAATTTTTGTATGGAGAGAGACATCTCTGCTCTTGAGAATCTTATCTAGGTCTTTCATAGCCATTCTGCCAAGAGCAATGCGTCGTCTGATTTCTTGACTGCTTGTTGCTTCTTTATTGATAGTTGATCCAAGTAGGTTAAAGTTATTCACAATTTCAATTTCTTCTCCTTCGACGATGAACCTGTTGATTTTGCCAGTTGTCATGATCTTTGTCTTCTTTACATTAAGGTGCAGGCCCATTTTGAGACTATGTTCTTTGATTGTGAGAAGCAAATGTTTCAGATCATCTTCACTTTCCGCCAGTAATGTGGTATCATCAGCACAGCAAAGGTTGTTGATGAGTCTTCCACCAATCTTCACACCTCTGTTGTCTTCATACAATCCTGCTTCTCTGATGATTTGTTCTGCATATAAATTAAACAGGTAGGGGGAATGTATGCAGCCTTGTCTTACACCTTTGCTTATTTTAAACCATTCTGTTTCTCCTTGTTCTGTTCGAACTGTTGCTTCTTGATCAATGTACAGATTGTGCAAGAGAACGATCAGGTGTTCTGGTATACCCATGCTTCTTAATGTGGCCCAGAGTTTCTCATGGTTTACACAGTCAAAAGCTGTGCTATAGTCGATAAAGCACAAATAGATATCCTTTTGGTATTCTTTAGTCTTTTCAAGGATCCATCTCACATCCGCAATGATGTCTCTCGTTCCTCGCCCTTTCTGAACCCTGCTTGCACTTCAGGTAGTTCTTGTTCCAGGTATGATTGTAGTCTCTTTTGAATAATCTTCAGTAGAATCTTGCTGGCATGTGGGATCAGAGCGATTGTGCGATAATTTCCACAGTCAGTTGGATCACCTTTCTTTAGTATTGGTATAAACACAGATCTTTTCCAATTCGAGGCTGGAACTTTTTCTTTAACTCTCGTAGCTTTAGGAAAGCTGATCTTGTTCTTCCTCTAATAGTTTCTGCTTCTATTTCCTTGCATGCGTCGTTGTAGTACTTTTCCTTGTCCTGTCTTGCTGCACGTTGGAAATCTCTGTTGAGTTCTGTGATTGTCTCTCTTTCTCCTCTGGCTTTAGCTTCTCTGCATTTCTGGGCAATTTTCAGAGTTTCTTCCGTCATCCATTTTGGCCGTTTTTTCTTTTTTACCTTTTGTAGAGACTTCTCGCTTTCTTCCAACACAACCTTCTTGATGTCATTCCATAACTCTTCTGGAACTCTATCATTTGTATCTAAAGCAACAAATCGATTTTGCAGGCAGTTTTTAAATTCCAGTGGTATATTCTCAAGGTTATATTTTGCTGCATTCATGAGTGGTTTGCTCTTTTTCAACTTTAGCTTGAGTTTGCATACTAGTAGTTGATGATCTGTACCACAGTCAGCTCCAGGTTTTGTCTTTGTTGATGTTATAGAGCTTTTCCATCGTTGACTTCCACAGATGTAGTCAATTTGATTTTTATACAATCCATTGGGTGAAGTCCATGTGTACAGTCGCCGCTTGTGTTGCTGGAAGAAGGTGTTCGAGATGAATAGATCGTTGGTCTTGCAGAATTCTATCAGTCTTTCCTCCAGCTTCATTTCTGTTGCCAAGTCCATATTTTCCAACTACTTTGTCTTCTTCTTTGTTGCCAACCTTTGCGTTCCAATCACCCATGACTATCAGGATATCCTGTTTGCATGTTCTGTCAATTTCAGCTTGTACTTGTTCATAGAACTCTTCAATTTCATTCTCTTCTGCAGCTGTTGTTGGGGCATATGCTTGAATTATAGTTGTGTTGGTAGGCATTCCTCGTAGACGAATAGAGATTAAGCGTTCGCTGACTGCATTGTATTTCATTACAGTTCTTGCAAGTTTCTTCTTTATTATAAATGCAACACCATTTCTTCTTTGTCTTTCATTTCCAGCATAGTAGACCATGTGATCAGCTGATGCAAAGTGCCCGATGCCAGTCCATTTCAGTTCGCTGACACCCAACAGATCAAGTTGTACACGTTCCATTTCATTCTTGACCACCTCCAACTTCCCTTGGTTCATGCTTCGTACGTTCCATGTTCCAATGTGTAAGACATCTTTACAGCTTCTGACTCTCATTTCATGCGCAGCTACATCAGCAGTCAGACGTCCCGAGGGCTTTTACTATAGGTGTACAATAATCGTGATGAACGAGCTGAAAGCCTTTAGATTTCATCGGAAATAATGAGAGAACGTATAATATCAATTACAGAAAATGTGTAATTTTCATAAAATAAAAGTGCAAAAAAATGATGCATAATTAATGATAAATACCTTTGTCAGATCAAAAAATTCACAAAACTGCAAACTGTATCACGATCCAAACCGGACATAAGCAACTGGGGTCAAAAATGACCCCACTGGTACTCTGTGCTGCAATTCATCACTAGCGTCACCTAGCGGATGAAAATTATTCCTCTCATGGTGCAATATAAAGAGAATTTGACATGTGAAAAGCCATAAAAAGGTTGCATTCTTGAACAACTACTTTCCGAGATACGCGTTGTGAAACTTGCAATGGGGTCACTTTTGACCCCATTGGTACTCCCAGGGTTAACATTAAATCTCAGCTGCCAAATTCTAGACCATTCTTCAAGCTTAGCTAGATCCCTCCTCATGTTATCTACACCTTCCGGGGTGTCTACTCTATTGCAGATTTTGGTATCATCCGCAAAAAGGCAAACCTTACCTGAAAGCCCTTCCGCTATATCACTAACAAAGATGTTAAAAAGAATTCTTCTTCTCTAATTATATAACTTTGCACTTGCCCACATTAAATTTCATCTACCATTCAGTCTTTCAGTCACCTCATTTCTTAAAGTCCTCTTGCAATTTTACACAATCCTCTTGTGTTCTAACAACTTTTTTATGTCATCTGCATATTTCATCACCTCACTCATTGTTTCCATTTCCAGATCATTTAAAAGTTTGTCAAAAAGCAGTGGGCCCAACATAGATCCCTGGGAGGATATGGGGAGTGTTTCTTCACTATTCACATTTCTCCATTCAGAAAATTGGCCATTTAGCCCGTTTTGCTGTTTTCTATCTTTTAACCAGTTCCCTATCCAAATAGTACTCTGCCCCCAATCCCGTGACCTTTTTAATTCCCTCAAGAGTCTCTCATAAGGGACCTTGTCAAAGGCTTTCTGAAAATCCAGATGCACTGTTTCAACCAGCTCACTTTTATCTACCCCTTTATTCACACCTTCAAAAAAATATCGCAGATTAGTAAAAGAAGGCTGTCCTTGGCACAATCTATGTTGGCTTTGTCCTATGAAATGATGATTATCTATACCTTCAGTAATTTAGCTTTTAATAATGTTTTCTGCCATTTTTCCTGGTACTGGCTCACCAGACTGTAGTTTCCCACATCATCCCTTGAACCCTTTTTAAAAATTGGTGTTGTGTTGACTATTCACCAATCTTCAGGTACTACAGATGATTTTATTGATAGTTCATAGATTATGAATAATAGGTCTGTAATATTGTTTTTGAGTGCTTTCAGCACTCTGGGATGTATACCATCCATTCCAGGTGATTCCTTATTCTTTAGCAAATCACTGTATTATATCTTTCAGGTTTATTGAGAGTTGTTTTGATTCTTCTGATATGTTGTTGTTGTTGTTAAGTGCCGTCGAGTCAGAGTTGACTCATGGCGACCCTCTGGATATCTATCCTAAATTGTGTTCAGTCTTGAGTCAGGCGGCTCATTGTTGACAGACTGGTACCCGTAGCTGCTGCTCTTCTGATATATCACTTTTAAATATCATTTCTGGCATGAGTAACTTCCCTACATCTTCTTCAGTAAAGATCGAAGCAAAGACTTCATTTAGTTTCTCCACAATTGCCTTCTCCTCCCTTACTGCCCCTTTTACCCCTCTATCATCTAATGGTCCAACTGAATGTCTCATAGGGGTATGTTTACTAAACTGTCTTAACGTGCGCTCTGTAACGTTATCGCAAGATAAGGTAACTTATCGCACGATAATGGCGCTTTACAAGGTGCACAGGTACCTTATCGCGCGATAATGCGCGCTGCGGCGCAAAGGAGCGCTGAAGGTGGGGAAAGGCTCCCGGAGGGCGGAGGAAGGCTCCCCAGGGGCGGAGAGAAGGGATTAATGGGTGGAGAGTGGGCGGGGAGAGGCTCCCTGCACACTAACGCGGTGAAATCTGAGGCTCAAAACTAACGCCAGTGAAACCCTGGCGTTAGAGCAGATTTAAAGGGAAAAGAAACCATTTCCGTCAGCAATGTACAGCAAAACCAGGGAAACCTACAAAAAAAGTGATAAGTGTGATACATGTGCACGGAACAAAAGGGCAAATATACCTTAAAAATGTACAGAAGAAAATGTAAAAATAAAATAACCAAGCTGGCCAATAGTGATATCAATGTGAAACATCAAAAAACACTCCCAATAAAGCTCCAAAAAAAAGATATGAATTTTGGAAGGGTCTATGCTCCGTCCGCATACAAGGTGAATGAGCCCACAGTGTAAGTGCGCTGAGCAGGGTTTCCGACTCCATCGGCCAGGTTTCCTATGGCGTGCACATGTTCCACAACAGCAGGGCGGGCATGTTGGAATGGGCAACTGGACAGATGCTGGAAAAGGGGACACAGAGGGCTGCAGGCGGCACATGCTGCGGTGCAGCTGGCCCACAGTGCGGACTAGGGTGATGCCTAGCTGGCCCATAGGAATGCTGAAACAGTAGAGCAGCCAGACAGCAACTTCTGAGGGCCCAACATGGGCACGAGTGTGCTTCCAGCAGTACACAAGAAGCAAGAGTAAAGGATGAGCACAAGTGCTTTATTGATCCCCAATGCGTTTCGGCGAATGCCTTCTTCGGGGGGTGGGTACTTAAATACAAAAGAAACCACATTAAAAACATAATAAACCAAACAAATTAAAATTAGGTGGGCATGTTAGTAACAATTAAAATATATGAATATAACAATAAAAAAATTAACAATAAAAACACAATAAAAATTCAATGTAACTAATAAATAAGTAAAACCACGTGTATAAAATTATGTAAAAAAAGTGTGCAAAGAAGACGCAGGGCAGAATTGAAGTATCAAACAATGTAAAAATCAATGTACAGATATAGAAACAACATGTTACTCACATTCAAGCACTGTGGGTACAGAGACCCTGAACGTAAATCCTCTTATGTTGTAGACAACCCCATGAGCTGGCAACAACTGGCTCTTGCAAGATAAAACTGTTGTGTGACTAACAAAACTAAAATATAACATAAAAGTGAAAATCTATAACAAATCTAACATATTGCATAACAAAATCAAAACTTGCAGTCTTGAAACTCTCTAAAAATACGTAGTGTCCCTAGAGACAGCAAGAAAAGAAGATGTGCCTGTATAGTTAATCAGGAGACTTATAAAGTCACAAAACTATGTTAATAAAAATGTGCTGAATTGTGTAGCTAATGCTAACCATTGTGTGACTAATCAGGAGAAAAGGATTATAAATATATAAATGTGTCTAAAAGGAACTGACTTTTAGACACACTTATACATTTATAAGTCTCCTGCTTAACAGTATCACAGGGGATAGTACCCAGCAGGTACCCCGAAGTGCACTGAACATTGGCATGTGGTGCTGGGGGGAAGCGTGGACAGCTATGCAGGCACCCCTACCCCAGAACCCGCACCATAGGCAACCGCCTACCCGCACACTGGATGGCCTGAGACTGCGCTCCACCAGCACCACCAGCAGAAGGGCATGTCAGCATGGTGGCAGAGGGATACTGGTGGTGGAGGGGGCAGTGGCAGCTGCCCAGAGCAGACCGTGGCCTAGCCCTGTGTAAGTGGGTGCCATGCATTGCAACAGACAGGCCCTGTCTGACAAACAGTCATGGCATCACCAGGGAATGCACTGTCTCTGTGGCAACACAGTGGTGCAGTGCACACAGCCAGTGTGTTCAGAAGCAGAAGGTCACAGGTTCAAGTCCCAGTTGTGATTCCTGCCAACCCAGTTCCCATACTTTACCCACTGCTAATACAGACAGAACCTTTATTGCAGATGACGTAAACATGCCCAAAACACCTACATTTTACCCTACAGAGCACAGACACCATAAACATGTGCATACCCTAGAGCAGAGTCTCCCAAATGCAGTCCTGGAGGGCCAAACACCATTCAGGTTCCATGCTGCCTCTAATAAAGATGCCTGTGCTGCATTTCTATGCTCCGCCCCCATGGTATGCAGATGTATCTCATGCATATTCATGAGGGACAGCATGAAAACCCGAACAGTGTTTGGCACAGATAAACTGAAGAGTAGCAAATCACCTGGGCCGGATGGTATACATCCAAGGGTGTTGAAAGAACTGAAAAATGAGATTGCAGACCTGCTATTAGTAATCTGTGAACTATCATTAAAATCATCTCTAATACCTGAAGACTGGAGGATCGCCAATGTAACACCAATTTTTAAAAAGGGTTCCAGGGGTGATCCGGGAAACTACAGACCGGTGAGCCTGACATCAGTACCAGGAAAAATGGTAGAAACCATCATAAAGAATAAAATTACTCAGCATGTAGATAGTCATGACCTAATGGGAGACAGCCAACATGGCTTTAGACAAGGAAGATCTTGTCTTACTAATCTGTTATGTTTTTTTGAAGGAGTGAATAATCAGGTGGACAAAGGTGAGTCGGTTGATATTGTGTATCTGGACTTTCAGAAAGCCTTTGACAAAGTTCCTCATGAGAGACTTTTGGCAAAACTAAAGAGTCATGGGATAGGAGGCAGTGTACTATTGTGGATCAGGAACTGGTTAAAAGATAGAAAGCAGAGGGTTGGGCTAAATGGCCAATTTTCCCAATGGAGAAAGGTGAATAGTGGTGTACCCCAGGGATCTGTGCTGGGTCTGCTGCTTTTTGACATATTCATAAATGACCTGGAAAGTGGAATAACAAGTGAGGTTATCAAATTTGCAGATGACACAAAACTATTTAAAGTTGTTAAAACCCAAGAGGATTGTGGAAAATTGCAAGAGGATCTTGATAAATTGGAAGACTGGGCATCAAAATGGCAGATGAAATTTAATGTGGACAAGTGCAAGGTTGTGCACCTAGGGAAGAACAACCCAAACTATGGTTACACGATGCAAGGTTCCACATTAGGAACTACCACCCAGGAAAAAGATTTAGGCGTCATTGTGGATACCATGTTAAAACCCTCGGCTCAGTGTGCAGCAGCGGCCAAGACAGCAAATAGAATGGCTAGGTTCCCCCATAGTGCTATATTGCATTTCTTTCATGTGATATTTCTGGGTTCCCTTTTAGGGCCCAATCACTGATTTTTCTGCTTAGTATGTATGCTGACATCCCAATTCTGGGTGCATGTGTCTCCTCCAGGGACATGCACTATGGACTAGCTAACAGACTGTCTGCAGCTAGTATGTGTCTTGCTGGAGCACCTTGCAGGGTGCAGCGGCTGAAGGCTTGCTGCAGGAGAATATCAGATAGTGGTGGGGTGCAGCTGGGCATTTCCAGGCCTAATGTCTGTCTGCTATTGCTTTATGGATGTATATAGAGCTGCATTGACTGCCCTATAGGGTGTCTGTTCCCCATCAGGACTGGGGTTGACGGTCACCTCCACTGCCACAATTGCAGGGAGGTAGAATGTGGATATGTTGTTGGGAAGACCCTGTTTCCCACCCTCAGCCCCAGAGGGTGGGGTGGGGTGGGGTGGGGTGGGTTGGGTGGTGGTACATAATCTGCCTATGGGTCCATAAGGGCTAAACCTGACTGAGAAATACAGATGTATCCTAGATGTGTCTGCAGGAACTACCTATCTCACACACTAGCACTGCTGGCAACCTGCAGCATGGCCTATTTCTGCCATGGAAGGTGCTGTGGACCTGGTGCTGGGCGCCCCACCTCACCCTCAGGGTGAGCACAGTACCCGCACAATGTGACGGTGTGTAGCTACTCTGTGCCAGTAACACACACGGTCAGTTCCCCCTACCCGGCCGAGGTGCTGTGGGGGTGCATACCCCATCTTGTGATCATCTGTAGACTGCTGATTTGCATGTGCAGTGCATCATGGGTACGGGTGGGTTAACCCTATCCTGGTGATCACAGCAAACTGTTTGTGTGTTACCGTGCAGTCCTTCTGCAGCCAGCCAGGGGTTTGTTAGTATCTCTAGAGCTGCAGCCCACTGGTTACTTTACTGCCTATGGAGCCAGAGATCATGGGTTCACACCCACAGTGGGGTTGTTTGATAGGGCTGTCCAAAGCATTGTCTATTTTTAATGTACATTAGTGCTGCCAGCAGAAACATCCTCAGAGTACTGTAACCATAAGGTGCCTCAGAAGGTGCCCTATAAAGCTCCTTCTGAGGCACCTTATGGTTACAGTCCATATAAGGTGCCTTATAAGGTGTCCTATGGAGCGCCTTATAGGGTGCCCTATAGGGGACATTATAGGGTGCCGTGGTGGACAGTGCACTTTATAATGTACTCTATGGAGTGCCTTATGCGGCACCTTAGGTTACAGCATGTGAGGGTGTGTTTGCTGGCAGCAGTAATTAAAACACAAATAAAATGCCTCAAGAAACTATACATACATGTCAAAGCTGATGCCTCAGCCAGCCTTATGCATTACGAACACTGGAGGATTGAACTCATGACCCCTGTATCATCAGTCAGTGTATTAACCATTGTGCTAGACCTCCGCTTCTGTGTGTATATGTCTGGGCACCTACTTAAGGGTACTGCGCATTAACGCGCTTAGTGGCGCTTCACCTGATAATGTGCGCAGCAGCACGCATTATCACGCGATAGTCCCGTTTTGCTACTTTAAGACTGCAACGCCCACTCCTTTTATGGCAGCCTGCACACTATCGCCGGGCGCACGTTAAGACGGTTTAGTAAACATACCCCACAGTTTTTTTGCTATGAATGTACTTGAAAATTTTGATTGTGAGTTTTTCCTTCCACAGCACGATTCTTTTCAAATTCTCTCTTTGCCTGTCTTATTAATGCCTTGCATCTAACTTGCCAGTGCTTATGTTGTTTCCTGTTTTGGTCATTTGGCTCCTTTTTCCATTTTCAGAAAGATACATGTTTTGCTAAAACAGCCTCTCTGACCTCATCTTTAAACCATACCAGCAGTCATTTGGCCTTCATGCCACCTTTCTTAAAGTGTGGAATTTATCTGGTCTGGACTTCCAAGATAGTATTTTTAAACAATATCCAGGCTGGATGTAAACCTTTGCAGCTGCTCCTTTTAGTTTTTTCTTAACCCTTTGAAGGCCTACTTTAAAATGTTAATCCACATTCTGCAGCCGGGTTAATTTTTGCATATTTCAGGAAAATTGTACCCGTCTTATTCAATATGTTCTAATAGTGATTTTCCTTCTGCTATGGTCATGTATTATATACCATTTGATAGGAATATTTAGCCAGAATTTTGGATCCCGAGAGTTTTGGGCTCGGCCTGGAAAGGGTTAACCATTTTCCTCACATCATAGTCTCCCTTTTGAAACCTAAATGCTAGCACAGTGTATTTCCTTGGTGTCTTCCCCTCATTTATTGAATCAATGTGGCCCCAACACCATTATCTCTCACACCAGATCCTGCTTTCCACTAAGGCCAGGGTTCTCAATCCAGTCCTCAGGACGAACCTAGCCAGTCAGGATATCAGGATACCACAGTGAAAATGCATGAGAGAGATTAGCATGCGCGTACTCCATTGTATGCAAATCATCTCATGTTCAGTCATTGTGGTTATCCTGAAAATCTGACTGTCTAGGTGTGTCCTGAGGACTGTGTTGAGAACCCCTACACCAAGGACTAGGTCTAAAATAGCTTCCCCTCATGTTAGTTCTTGAACCAGCTGTTCCAAGAAGAAGTCATTTATTTCACCTAGAAACTTTGGGGGATGTTTACTAAACTGCGGTAATGTGATTCGCGTTAGGATCCGCGGTAGAAGCAAAAATCCCATATAAGGACATGGGCGGTACATCGTTACCGAGAACGCGTGTTACAAAACGTCATAAATTAACGAGCGCTACATGGCACGTTACCGTGCATTAATCTTAAGAAGGAACGCAGGCATGCAAGCACAGCAGCAGAGCTGTAGCACAATGGTGACTGCGCTGAGTGATGGTACCAGGGTCATGGGTTCAGTTCCCCAGTGGGCCTAATGTATAAGGCTGGATGAGGCATCACCCTTTACATTTAAGTAGTGATTGTTGAGGCATTTGACCTGTATTTTAATTAGTGCTGCCAGCAAACACACCCTCACGGTGGCATAACCTAAGGTGCCGCATAAGGCGCACTCCATAGGGCACATTATAAAGTGTACTGTCCGCCAAGGCACCCTATAATGTCCCCTATAGGACACCTTATAAGGCTGTGAACAAAGCCCTGGCTGGCTGCAGAAGGACGTGTGCCAAACAGAGGAGCAACGCTCTTGCAGATCAGGAAAGGAACACAGGAAGCAAGAGCTGTAAGTTGGTCACAGACTGCTTTATTGATGAAGACCCCTACGCGTTTCGGCAAACGCCTTCCTCAGGGGACATACAGCTAACAAGGAGTACATAAAAACATAATAAACACAAATCCCCAAGAATTATGAACAATTACAAACACCAAAGAACATAATAATAAAATGTAAAAATATAAAAATAGTTAAATGAAACACGTGCAATACTGAAAATTGATTATAAAACCACACTTAAAATAGCATGTAAAGTCTATAGGGCCAAGACAGAAAGGAAAATTGAACACACAGGCAAGCTATAGTATAAATTAGTAAAAAAAGGTAAAAAATGTATGGACATATATAAGAAGCGCTAAAGAGTCACGATTAAACAACATATGCAACTTAAAGCATAAATAATTCAATAACTGATTAAAACAATCACCATACATTTAAAACTTTGTGCACTCAAATTATAAACCATCATAGCTGAATACATAAAAAAGTGCAATAAATAAATAAATAATAAATAGTTAAGATAAAGGACTAATATAAACCAGTAAAAATAATTAACAAATATAACATTAAAAACTCACCAGGGCTGTATCTATTAAGATGTCTCTTTAAGACAGTTGTGCAATACTGCTGTGCGAATAACTAAAAGACAATATGATAATTAATGCTCAAGAGGACTATAAACGTTTATATCGTGTAAACTGGATACGATGAAGGGGTGTGAAAGGATTGTAAATCCCTTAGCAAAGGACGTACACTATTCAAAAATGTAAAAAACAGGGCACCATAAAACTATGTTGAACATAGGTAAAATGACTAAAAAAATGTGTATACACGATGTTGGAAGTTATAATCAAGGGATGAATGCATGAAAAAAGAGGGGGACAAATGAGTAAAATATCAGATTGATATGACAGATATATTGTGATTACGCAGAAGAAGGGCTGGGGCACGGAAGAGAGAATGGGGCAGAAGATCAGAGTGTACTAAGGAAGGAGAGAGATGTATTGCTGACGATACAACTTTTTTGCACAAACTAGGGGGAGGGGGGGAGGGGGGAGGGGGGGAGGGGGAGGGGAGGGGGGAGGAGGAGGGGAGGGGGGAGGGGGAGGGGGAGGGGGAGGAGGAGGGGAGGGGGGAGGAGGGGGGGAGGGGGAGGGGGAGGGGAGGGGGAGGAGAGGGAGGAGGGGGAGGGGGAGGGGAGGGGGAGGGGAGGGGGAGGGGAGGAGTGGGAGTGAAGGGGGAGGGGGAGGTGGGGAGGTGGAGGGGGAGGTGGAGGGGGAGTGGAGGGGGAGGGGGGAGGGGGAGGAGGGGGAGGAGGGGAGGGGGAGGGGGAGAGGGGGGAGGGTGATGTGGAAAGGACGAGGGGGGAGGAGGAGGGGGGAGGAGGGGGGAGTGGGGGGAGTCATCTGCAATAAAGGTTCTGTCTGTCATCTGCAATAAAGGTTCTGTCTGTATTAGCATGTTGTAGTGGTGGGTAAAATATGGGGACTGGGTTGGCAGGAACCACACCTGTGACTTTTTGCTTCTAAATACACTGGTTTTGTGCACTGCACCACCTTGTTGTCACAGAGTCAGCATATTCCCTGGTGATACCATGACTGTTCGTTAGACAGGGCCTGTACACGGCACCCATCTACACAGGGCTAGACCATGGTCTGCTCTGGGCAGCTGCCACTGCCCCCTCCACCACCAGTATCCCTCTGCCACCATGCTGACATGCCCTTCTGCTGGTGGTGCTGGTGGTGCGCAGTCTCAGGCCATCCAGTGTGCAGGTAGGCGGCTGCCTATGGTGCAGGTTCTGGGGTAGGGGTGCCTGCATAGATGTCCATGCTCCCCCCCAGCCCCGCCTGCCAATGTTCCGTGCCCTTGGGGGTAGCTGTTGGGTACTATCCCCTGTGACACTGTGGGAAACACACTCGTGCCCATGTTGGGCCTTCAGCAGTTGCTGTCTGGCTGCTCTGCTGTTTCAGCATTCATATGGGCCACCTAGGCATCACCCTAGTCTGCACTGTGGCCCAGCTGCACCACAGCATGTGCCGCCTGCGGCCCTCTGTATCCCCTTTTCCGGCATCTGTCCAGTTGCCATTCCGACATGCCCGCCCTGATGTTGCGGGACATGTGCACGCCATGGGAACCCTGTCCGATGGAGGGGAAAACCCTGAACAGCGCTATTTCACTGTGGGCTCATTCACCTTGTCTGGGGACGGAGCATAGACCCTTCCACGAGTAATATCTTTTTTGTGGAGCTTTCTCGGGGGGGGGGGGTTGATGTTTCCCATTAATATCACTATTGGCCAGCTTGGTTATGGTTTCTTTCCAGTTTGTTGTGGTCATTCTCAATGTTTCTGTGCCCTTTTTTTCTAGGCACATGTATCACACTTATCACTTTTTGCAGGTTTCCTTGTCTATGCTGTACATTGCTGACACTTAAATGGTTTCTCTCCCCTGCAAATGTGCATCTAACGGCAGGTTTTCAATCGCGTTAGGATTCAGCTCTTCAGATCAGCGCGTTAGTGTGAAGGGAGCCTCTCTCCGCCCACTCTCCGCCCACTAACCCCTTCTCTCCGCCCTCTCTCCACCTTCTGCGGTGTTTTACCGCGCCGCGGAACTTTACGATCGTTAATTTAGGTTAACGCGCGTTATGTAACGTTACCACAGTTTAGTAAACATACCCCTTTATCTCTCTAGCATGTCCTGCTGTAACATTGACCCAGTCGATACCAGGGTAATTGAAATCACCCATTATAACTATGTTGTAACTTTTGTTATCTTTCTTGATTTTGTTTAGCATTTCATCATCCCTCTGTTCATTCTGGCCAGGCGGATGGTAGTACACCCCCACTGCCATTCCCTACCCCTTTTTACATGCAATTTCTATCCATAGAGATCCTACAGTGTATTTTGTTTCCTGAAAATCTTTAATCCTGTGTGACTCAATGCCCTCTCTAACATAGAATGCAACACCTCCACCAATTTGATCCACTCTGTCATAGTGATATATTTTATATCAAGGTGTCAGTGTCCCATTGGTTGACCTCCTTCCACCAGGTCTCTCAAATGCCAGCTATATCTAATCTTTCATTCATTGCTCTGCATTCTAGCTCTCCCGTCTTATGTTTTAGATTTCTAGCCTTTGCATACAGGCATTTCAAAGTTTTTATTTTATTCATATTAACAATCTGGTTATGAGTTGATAAGGGATTTGGAATCTTTCAATTCTGTCTGATTCTTACTTAAAGGCACCTGGGTTACTTTTATTGGAACCTCTCTGTTGGGATGCCCTAACTTCACTATTTTGCTAGTATCCATCAAAGTTACATTACTTGAACCATGCTCTCTTGGACCACTGTCAGCTCTCCCCATTTTCTAGTTTAAAAATTGTTCTATCTCCTTTTTAAAGGTTAAAGCCAGCAGCTTGGTTCCAGCTTGGTTAAGGTGGAGCCCATCCTTTTGGAAAAGCCCTGCCCTTCCCAAAATGTTGCCCAGTTCCTAACAAATCTAAAACATCTTCCTTGTACCTTTTTCTCATCTATGCATTGAGACTCCAGAGCTCTGTTTGCCTCTTGAGTCCTATGCATGTAATGGGAGCATTTCTGAGAATGCTACCCTGGAAGTTCTGGATTTCAACTCTCTACTTCAAAACCTAAATTTGGCTTCCAGAACCTCCCTCCCACATTTTCTTATTTCATTGGTACCAACATGTGTCAAGGCAGCAGGTTCCTTCCCAGCACTATCTAAAACCTTTTTGACAGGATGGAGAACTGTCACCGAGGAACTATTTGATGTGGAGGTATACTAAAGGAATGTCCCATTTATAGAACTTTACTGCATTCCTGACAGTTACAGTGGTCAGTTGGAGCTTTGCAGTGACAGAGACGGGCAGTGTGGGTGTGAGAGAGATAAATGGTGTGGACATGCCTGATATGGATGGCTGCAGGGGTGTCTATATAGACATCTCTAGAATAGTATTGCAGACTATGGGATGACCTGAAATAGCCTAATGGTTACCATGATGGGCTGGGATCAGAAAAGCCAGGGTTCAAATCTCACTGCTGCTATTATTGTAATTGTGTAGCATGGTGGGGTGCCATCTCTATATCCTCTAGACGTTTTACCATCAAAACAAGAACTTTCCTGATCTCTTTCATGCCTGGAGTGGTATAACCTTAGATGTGATTCCAGACATCCAGGCAATGATGTCCAAGTTCATGGGAATATGCCAACTGTGCCTCTGCTATGCCCCCATTCCGACTTGGAAAACCTCATGCTGGGGATGTCCACAGACCTGGCTTCTAAAATGCCTCTGGAGACATCTCTGTGCTTTTGACATCTCTATGCCCATTTTCAGATGTCCAGGTCATGAATAAGGCTTCTAAAATGCCCCCCCCCCCCCCAGACACACACCATATGATTTGCTTCTTAGCTCACATCATGGAGAGTGTGGTGTCACCTAAGACATACTGGATATTTAACTTAAAACTAATACATTACCATGTTCCTAAGAAAAAAAGAAAACATGCATAACATAATATACAATGGTTAACCTTCTAAAGCAGAGGACAAATTAGATAATTTATCAACTACAAAGGATTCCAATTGGATAGGGTCCAAATAAACATATCTAACTCCCTGATAAATTACTGAACACGTACAGGGAAATCACAGAAAGAAGGTTTCCCCCAGCGGCCAAAACCTTCAGCTTCAACTGGAGAAAACTCTTCCTGCGAACCTGTATTGATCTAGCAACATCTGGAAAAATCATAATCTTTTGCCCACAATAAAGCAAGTCTGTTTTTGCAAAATAGGCTTTATGAATACCCACTTTATCCAATTCCAAGAAAAATCTAGCGACCAATGTAGCCTTCAATGGTATATCCAATGATTCCAAAAAAATTGTTAAAGCAATTCAATAGGTTGAGTATCCACCTGAGTCACATCCTCAGAATAAGAGCCAAAACCTCTTTAAAACATATCCTCAGTAAAATAATGGAGAAAGCAGTCGAGTCCTAGGAAAATTCAAACACAAAGATTTTTACTCCTTGACTGGTTCTACAGCAATTCTAGTTCTTTATTCAAAATCAAACTATCCGTTATACAGTAGATGTCTGACCAGCTGATTGCAGTGTTTCAACCTGCGATCCTATCTTTTCTAGGTTCCGAACAGTAGAAAACAGCTGCATATCTATTTGCGAGAACTTAACAACTGTATCTGTTGAAAATTTCACTGTTTGATAAATAAAATCTTTTAATAAATCATTTGTTTGTGTAACTGCCTTCATACAGTGGAACTTGAACAGCAGAACCATTATCGGGGAAATTCACCGTTTACCTATGGGACAAGCAGCATATATTCTGTCTATCTTTTGGGAACCTGATAGGTTCTTGTGTTCTGGATCAGCTACTGTTGGAAACAGGATGTTGGGCTTGATGGACCCTTGGTCTGACCCAGTTTGGCATATCTTATGTTCATATGAAAAATAGATACTGAAGAAACAAACTGGGGAATTCTAATAGACATTGGCATGAGAATTGCAGACTTTCTCTGCTCATAGCCCTGGAGAAAGGGAACACAAGACAAGGATATCCCTTCAATATCCAGGACAGGTGACTCTTGTGAAAGGGGAGAGAAGGCACTGTAGTATCAGGACTTAAAGACACATCAGAGATAATGGAAGAAGAGGGCACCAACTTACCATCTATAGATTCTTCCATCTCCCTCACAGTTTGCTGCAAATGCCTGTTCATTGTACCTGTGGAAGTCTTGAGGGTAGATGTTACAACTTTTCCATTCTTGCCCTTCCTCTTACCATATTCCTTAGGCATGACTGTAGAGTTTCCCAGGTCCCCTATGGCCCCAAATTGGCACCAAAGGGTTGACCCCCACCCTTTAATCTCACGCCCCTTTGTGAATGCACCCATGGCTGCTACTCAGCGGTGTCGGGTATTAAAGTTCCTGCTGTCATTCGAAGATGATGTCAGTCAAGGGGGCATGGCCACCGCTGATTTTTGCAACACAGTATTTTGATGTAGCCAACAGCCAGGTGATGCTTCTAGGAGCCAGTCCATTAGAAGGAACACACCTCACATATTTTAATCAATTTCAAGTACTTTCTGAAATTAAAAACCCAAATTTTTCCAGCATTTGGATTCTGGGATGCAGATGAGAATAAACCACCACCATAGAATTAGAGCAAGTAACATAGGAATCCTGTTGACTACACCAACTTCTCTCACCACTGCCCTTCTCAGAGGTGATATCCAGACCTACCTTTATCCAAGCATGAAAACGTTTTGTAATCAATGCCCAATTACTTCAGGCTGAAAACACCAACAGACCCAAATTAACACATCTAGTATTATCCTTCCTAAATTCAGAAGACCAGGTAAAAATCCAAATTGTGTTTTGAGGGTTTTTTCCTTTACAAGGATCAATATGGTGTTATAGTGGTTGACCAAATTTAATATTGGTATTTAGCTCATGCCTTTCAAGGAGAAGATCAAAGTGAGTTACATTCAGGTACAGTATGTATTTCCCTGCCCCCAAAGAGTTCAAAATCTAATTTAGCCCAGGTTGGCAAATGAGGAACAAAATTTACATTAGAGTTGAGGTATTACATTATTTTATTTTACTAAATTAGCTAACATTTCTAAAATATTAAAAATAGTGAAGCCTCAGCACTAATTATAACAATAATGATAATGTTCTGGGTTAGAACCCGAATCATTGGATTAAAACCAGCCCTGGGCTGTGCCTTCCAATGAAGAATTCACAATAATAATAGTAACAATAATTAAAAACAACTTTAAAGTGGCAAGCTAGTATTACACCAATACACTTTAAAACTTGTAACCAATTTTCTCTTATGTGCTACAGAAACTTCAATCTTCTTCCATAAACATTGTGTATGTCAGATACATTTTTCCCTATAAAGATTCTCTCATAAATGCTTATTCTTGTCATGAATAAGAACAACTCCTCCCCTGAACGTTTGTTTTCTTTGACAGGCAACCAATTCAACAAAGATTTACTGATAGGCAACAGATAAAGTATTCAATAGATCTATTTTGTGACAATATACTAGGTTTTCCCAATATATAACTAACCTTTCTTTTATATCACAGATTCTCAGCTCATTTCAAGAAAACCCAGGTAAGTATTGAATCTAATTGAAGGAGCTTCCTTTATCACCAGTAACTCTTTCCATTTTTATTTGAGCTCAAATATTAAAAAAATGTCTAGGCGCAGCCCTTTTAGTTGAGTTACTTACTGTATCTTCCTGGCTCACTATTTTGCGCTAGGGCCCACGGTCCTCCTTCCAAAGGCAGGGTTCCGCAGGTGCGCCGATCTGTACTCCATTCATTTAAAAGGTCAGTGAGAGAGACTATTATTTGGGGCAAACTGAGGATCAGTGAGTCTGAACCCTGATTCCAGAATGCAACTTGCTAAGAGAAATAAAAGGATGCTCAAACATCTCTGGCTATTCTCCCCTCTGCTTTCTTTCTCACGCATTCAACCCTAATACTCACCCTTCACTGCATTCACACTAGAAACATAGAAACATGACGGCAGAAAAAAATCATATGGCTTATCTAGTCTGCCCTTCCATATCAACTACAATAGTCCTCTTTTTTTCTTTTGAGATCTTCTGTTTGTCCCATGCTTTCTTGAATTCAGATACTGTCCTCATCTCTACCACTTCCACTGGGAGACTATTCCATGCATATACCACTCTTTCCATAAAGAAATATTTCTGCATATTACTCCTGAGTCTATCCCCTTTCACCTTCATTCTATGTTCCCTCGTATCAGAGCTTGCTTTCATTCGAAAGAGGCTCTCTTCTTGTGCATTTATGCCATGGAGGTGTTTAAACGTCTCTATCATATCTCTCCTTTTCCAGCTTTCCTCTAACGTATACATATTATGATCTTTAAATCTGCCCCATATGTTTTATAATGAAGACCACTAACCATTTTAGCAACCACCCTATGTACCGACTCCATCCTGTCTACATTATATTCTTTTGAAAGTGTGGTTTCCAGAACTACACACAATAGTCCAAAAAAGATTGCTGTAAAGACTTGTACAGAGGCACTATCACCTCCTTTTTTCTGCTGGCCATTTCTCTCCCTATGCACCCAAGCATCCTTCTGAGTTTCACTGTTGCCTTTTCCACATGTTTAGCCACTTTAAGATCATCAGAAACAATAATGCCCAGGTCCCGCTCTTCTTTTGTGGACAAAAGTACTTCGCCCTCTACGCTATATCACTCCCTTGATTTTTGCAGCCCAAATGCATGATCCTGCATTTTTTAGCATTAAATCTCAGCTGCCAAATTCTTGGCCATCATTCAAGCTTAGCTAGATCCCTCCTCATGTTATCACTTATTTATTTATTTAAACAGATTTCTATACCGCCTTTTCCTACAATCAAGGCGGTCTATACCGCAAACAATCAACAAAATACTGTGTCTATTGTGTGCATGCATTGATCGGTGAGAGCGTGTGTGTGTGTAGCTGGCCGATGATTCTTGGTGAGCTATTTACAACGTGCGCTATTTACAGTACTATGTACATTGGGACTTTGCTTCAATATTATAATCGGGTCGCGGGGGGAGGTTGGTGGAGCTGGGGTATTGTCTTTTGCACAGTTTAAGTGACGTCACCATAGTGCTCTGTGAAATTATACAAACCATATCTTCACTTAATACCAGTACTGCTCCTACTTACCCCTGCCCGGTCCCATGGATTAAATCAGCAAAGGAAGAGCTTGCTTGTTACATTCATAAAATAGTTCAGGCTTCATTAACCCAAGGATATATGCCCCCCTTGCTAAAGCTAGCTACTATATGTCCTGTCTCCAAGTTCACAACTCCTTCCCCTAATGACCCAACAACATATCGCCCAATATCTAGTCTCCCTTTTTTAGCCAAGATCCTTGAGAAAACGGTTTATCGACAGCTTCAAGAACAAGTTGATTCTTATGCACCTCTGGACCCCTTCCAATTTGGTTTCCGACCTCTCCACAATGTAGAATATCTGCTTACATTGCTTCTAGACAAACTCATCAAGGGTATAAATAACATTAAGATGGGCTTCCTCCTCATTTTTCTTGATATAACAGCAGCGATTGATACTGTATCTCACCCCATCCTTCTCAAAAGGCTGGAGTCCATTGGGTTATGTGATATTACACTCAAATGGTTTCATTCATATCTTACTGGAAGACTGCAGCAAGTTAAGATTGGCGAGGAGTTTTCATCTCTGTTTCCATTAATACAAGGAGTACCTCAAGGTTTTTTGCTATCTGCTCTTCTCTTTAACCTTTACGTTCAACCTATCTGCGAAGTCATCAGGCAACATGGAATTCAATATGCTTTATATGCTGATGACATTATGGTATATGCTCAATTAAGACTTAGACAAGCCTGACTATGCTCCTATTACCAACTGCCTTCAGGAACTATACTCTTGGCTATCTTACAACAATCTTAAGAATAATTTCAAAAAGACTGAAGCACTTTTCATCACATGTAATAATAACTTTCCCCCCTCCCCATCAGTCCATTCACTTTATTAGTGAATCTATTCCAGTCAAAGAGGAGTTAAAATATCTGGGTGTCATATTAGATAGGAACCTAAACTCTCACTCACATGTTGCTAGGACCACTAAGGGGCATGTTTACTAAACTGTGGTAATGTCGTGTGCGTTAGATTCCGTGATAAAGGTACAGATGCTTATACAAAGGCGTGGGCGGGGCATCATTATGGCAAGCATGTCAGGTAACGCGCATTATAAGGCACGTTATATGGCGTGTTATAAGGCACGTTATAAGGCACAGTACAAGGCACGTGCCATAACATGCCTTTTACTGTGCCCAATAAGGCGCCTTATAATGTGCCTTGTACTGTGCTCAATAAGGCACCTTATAACGTGCCTTGTACTGTGCCTAATAAGGTGCCTAGTACTGTGCCTAATTAGGAGCCTTTTAACGCCTTATAAGGATTGCTGGCAACTGTGGTGAGGGTACTATGGGCTGGCAGCACGTATCTGCAAAGATATGACTGTCACAGGCAAGCAAAATATCTGCCTTGGACAGGAGGGAACAATGAGGAACTGAACCCATGACCTCCACCTAGAACATCAGTGTACTAACCAGTAGGCTATACCTCTATGGCCTGTTGCACAGCAATGGCTGGGTACAGAAGGACTGCAGGTCACCGCACAAACCGTCTGCTTTGTGTGCCAGGATAGGGTAACCCCACCAGCACCCATGATGCATTCCACATGCAGAACAGCGGCCTACAGCTGACCACCAAATGGGGTCTGCACCTCTCCGGTACTGCAGCGTGGTAAGACAGACTGACAGTGCATGATACTAGCAAAGAGTAGCTACAGACCATGCCATTGTGCAGTTTCCGTGTGCACCCTGAGGGATAGGATGGGTGACTCAGCACTAGCTCCACAGTACATGTGGTGCTAGAGATAGGTCCTGCTGCACATCCCCAGCACTGCCAGTGTGTGATAGGTGTCCCCAGCAGTGCAACTGAAGGTACATATGGCCCTGGGGGAGCAGACACCGCCCAGATTAGTGCATGCCCGGTGTTAGGGTCTGGTTGCCATGGGTACCTGTTATCAGGGCAGTGGGGTGTCTATACTCGCTTGAGTCTCAATATTTCCACATTACTCCAATATCCCCAAGAAGAAGATCTAGTGGTTTCCACGTTATTGGTGACTTTTGCGTTGTCCTCTGATAAAGACTGGCTCCTTAAAATATATTATAAAAAGAGAGCTAATTTATTCATGGGAAAAAAGATTTCTATATTCCCGGATGTGGCCAGAGACACCCAGAAAAGGCATAAATCTTTCCTTTTGTTGAGATCTGGGTTGCTTCAGATGGGTGCCTCTTTCCTCTTCAGATTTCCGTGTAAATGTATTGTGGTTTATAAATCTCAGAAATATGTATTTTTTCAGCCAGGGGATTTGTCTTCCTTTGTCAGTACCCATTTGGTAACATCTTCACCTTTATAAGGGTTTTTTTCATCATTAATTAGAATTCTTCGCCCTTTGCCACCAGGTGTTAATTTTGTAGTTTATTGCTTCTATTTTATAACACTGTCGGGACCTCCTACCTTCAGTGCTATTGCTTATGCTTTCTCCCCCATGTTGAGGACTATTGATGCTTCTGATTGTATTTGTAATTTGTTGAATTTTTCTTAAAAAATTTGTGGAAGTATGCATCTTTTCTGTACAAGTAGTTTGCTTGTTTTTTGGGGTTTTTTGAAAACTTATAAATAAAAAAATAAAAAAAAAGAGCAAAATTTCAATAAACTCTTTTCCCCTTAGGAAAGGAAAAGATGTCTTTGTCCTTTTCTTCAACAGTGCACAAATTAATTCTTCAATGGCAGTTAGAAAGATTAAAAATCAGACTCAGGCTCACTCAGTTCAGTCACACACACCAAATAAAAAAAACAATATCTTTGTCCAGTCAAGCTCTCAGTCATTCACTTTAACATCTCAGATTAGGTTCTCAACAGGAAGTTCATCTTCCCTCTGCAAAGTGAATTGCCTCATCACAAAAGCTTTGTTCTTCAGAAAAAATACTACTATTTCCTCTCAAATACTCCAATTTCAGCTCCTTTTTTCTCTGTCACACCCATGCTGCCCGTCTCTGTCTCTGCAAAGCCCCAACAGACCACCGCAACTGTGAGGAATGTAGTATACAGTCAAACCTCGGTTTTCATTTGCCCCGGTTTTCATACGCTTCGGTTTTCAACGTCTTTTTTGACTGAGATTTTGTCCCGGTTTTCATACATCGCTTCGGTTTTCAACGTCTTTTGACTGAGATTTTGTCCCGGTTCTCGTACATTGCCTCGGTTTTCGTAAAGTACAGTACTGTAAATACATACACCCTTGCGCTGCACACCATTCTGTATACACTGCCAGAACGCCTGCCCGGTCCCGGCAGCACTGCCCCCCGGACTCACCGATCGCCAGCGTGATGAGAAGCAAAAGCCAGTTGAGCACGTAAATGAAACACATCCTCGAGCCTGGTCAGAGTCAGAGAGGCAAGGATTGCACAGAGAGGAAGGCCCCGATCTCGTCCACCGCCTGCCCGTTCTCTGGAGCGCCCCCTCAGGCTCGGAGGTAGCAGGGAAGAAAAGCTGTCAACGTAAGCAGGAGATGTTGCATGAATGTGGGAGGCAGTTCTTTCTCTTGCATGGTACGTCTGAAGCTATATCATTAAGATTTTCTGCCATTCTGAAGCATTGAGCAGATAATGTAAAGGCATTTTAATGGGCTGAATCCAATGTGATTCCGAAGAGAGCTGGGCACAGCAGCTTGTCAGGGGTGGCTAAGGCCAGATGTTAACATACTGTACTGTACAGTACTGAACTTAGCTTGCTTTTAGTGATGTTAAATGTTCATTTATCCATTTCATTAGTCATTTATATTTATTTCTCATTGTTTTCTGTATGTAAAAATATAGTTATTCTCTATAAAATGTATTTTTGTGAATATTTTTGGGTGTCTGGAATGGATTAATTGGATTTACATTATTTCTTATGGGAAATATTGCTTCAGTTTTCATACGTTTCGGTTTTAGTCAGACTTTTTTGAACGGATTAATCATGAAAACCGAGGTTTGACTGTAGTTCTATAAAACTCAGTTTCTTTTAAAGAAACTGATTTACAGAGAATGCAGTTACCAAGAAGTGCAGCTAGAGGGAGTAGGCATGAGGCTGCAGAAGGCAGGCTGACACACCCAGATTGTAATGAGGCAATAGCTAATCAAACACGCCTGAGTAGAGGGCCAGAAAGCTCACTAGAGAAACGACTTTATAAGCAGTGCTCGGTCAGGAGAATAGAGAGAGGACCACCAATACAGGGAGGACCACCAATACGGAGAGGACCACGAATAGAGAGACAACCACAGGAGCAGAGAGGACCACAAATACAGAAAGCAACAGAAACCCCTGCTACTAAGAAGAGAGAAAGGGGAAAGCTCCAACTACGGAAGGAAAGGCAGTTAAGCTTGCAGTCCTTACAAGGAAGGGACAACTTCCAGGAAGGACAAGCCCATGCTGAAAAGCTCCAGAAAGAAGTCTCCAGGGAAGACAGTGTAAGCAGGAGAGTGCCTGGTAGAGGGAATACCAGCAACGTACGTCTCAGAGAACAAAGGTACATTCACACCTCCTTTCCTGAATATGTGCCAGGTCCTAGAAAGGCTTGTAAACCAGAGAGCCATAGATATGAGAAACAAAGCTGGGGAAAGCTTTGGAAACCTGTGCAGAAGGTCCTAGATAAAAGCCATATTAATTGTTTGCCAGACCAGGTCCAGCCAGGCTGGAAAGTCTTGGAGAGAACTACTGAAGTACAACCAGTTTTGCCTAGGGAAAGCTCAGGCTTAGCAGACACCATATCTGAGCAAGAGGATATGCAAACAGACCTTGTAGAACCAGAAGCATTGCTACCTGAATATCCTATGGACTGTACTCTTTGTGTAGCTGAGAGTATAGAATCTCTCACAGAGTCATAGCATAAGACATGCTCTAAAATGTCATTGCTTTGTTGAGCTGAGAAGAAGAAGCTTTTGTGTTTATTTAACCTGTTTATATTGAAAAATCCTGCTTGAATGGAAAAGACTGTGAAGCTCTTATAACAGTTTTGGACTTTGTAAATACTTTGGTAGAAACCCTGAATCAAGGTGAATTCTGCTGTCTTCTTGGAGAACCTTAGCACATCAAGGGAATAAAACCTTATATTTAACCCAGCACAAGGCTCACACAACTATTCTTTATAAAGAAGGGAACTACAAGGACCATAATGCACCTGGTCTAAGTTAGAGTTCCCGGCTTCAACAAACAATAAATGTCCACCCTAACCCTTCAGCACATTGCCACTGGGAGGGGCTGTGACAACCTCCACATCAAATAGTTCCTCGGTGACTCTGTGATCAAATTAAATGCAGCAAACTACAGACTTCTCCAGTCTTTCAGACCTTTATCCATTCTACTAAAAATTTATAAACCATTCAAATGGATGTTCCCTGCTCACAACCTTTACACTGCTTAAAGCACCACATTTATTTACATTCTCTTATATAACACATCAGTGCAGTTTACATTGAACAAACTGAAATTACATTGAACAGGGCATTATAACTAGGAGATAACTATTTTACAGGGAACATGGGCTATGGAGGGTTAAGTGGCTTGCCCAAGATCACAAGGAGCACCTGGGGGACTAGAAACCCCAGTCCTTCCAGCCCAAGGTTGCTGTCCTCTAGTGGGATTTGAACCCCCAACCTTCCAACCTGAAGTACCTTGTCCCAACCACTAGGCCACTCCTCCATTCTGTGTTTTTGGGCTGCTTGAGCTTTTTAACATCAGCATCAGTCCCTACCGTCGCTCTAATTCCTGATCATACCTAACTTTAATAAAGCATATGATTAGGCCAGTGCAAATGCTTTGAGCCTTTATTCTTCCAGTTTTGGTCACTTTTTTTTAAATTAATTTTATTATTATTTTAGTCTCTCATGGATTCAACAAGACTCACCCCACTGGCTGATCCTCAAATTGAGGCCTCCGAAGTCCACCCATAGCCTCCCACTCTTCTGTACCATTTCTGCCCAAATGCAATGCCTTGCAGCAAACTTCAATGTATATTCGTTTTTTTTAGATGTCCTCCTTCCTTCAGCTGCCTCATGTTCTTCCAGTGCCAGCTCATGAACCCATGCTCTTTTGTTGCCCCAGAATGCAAACTTTGCCGGCCACACTACAGCCATTATCTGCATCCCTAAACTCAGTGCCAACCCTACTCCCTTAAAAAGAATATGGCCTACAGTCTCCAGCCCACATAGACTGGGCCTTATCCAGTGCCAAACACCCAACCTCTGCAGCCTATGGCTATAACAATGTCTCAGCCCTGCCTCTCTTTTTAAAGAAAAATGGCCTTTTCTCAGCAGTGTCAGGCTGGAACCTCAAAAGAATGTTGTGCTGAATACCTGCAATCCTCTGAAGCCTTTGGATCTCCCAGCAACACCCTCCAGCTTAGCACTGTGGACACAAAGAGCCGGGCACCAGAGCCTTCAAAAAGGTAGTCTTTGCCCAGAAAAAAAGCTATTATTTATTTTTTTTTTTAAATTTTTAACCATGCTTTACAGTAGGGCGGCTATGAGGAAGTATGTTTTTAGAGGTTTTAGGGGTGAGGCAGTTTCTGGGGTGGTGGGCTAGTTTTAGGGGATATTTTTAGTGTTTTTGTAGGGTGATAGGGAAGTTATGAGAGAGTGGCATGATGAGGAAGTTGACGTATGGTAGTTTTAGGCAGTAGGGCAGTTTTCAGGGTGATGGAGAAGTTGCATAATTTTTTGGAGTCAGGTAGTTGGAAGGGTGGAGGGCAGTTGCAGGGGGTATTTTTACATAAGAACATAAGAAATTCCAGACTGGTTCAGGACAAAGGTCCATCAAGCCCAGTATCCTGTTTCCAACAGTAGCCAATCCAGGTCACAAGCACTTGCCAAGTTCCCAAAAAGTAGACATATTCCATGTTGATTATCCCAAGGGTAAGCAGTGGATTCCAGGGATGGAAGGTGGTAAGAGCAATTTGTGAAGTGGTGAGGGTGTAAAAGGAGATAGTTTCTGGGAGTGGGGCAGTTTGTGGAATGATAGGACAATTGTGGGAGATTGTTTATTGTGGTGGGGGCCATTTGCACCATGGTGGGGCAGTTGTGGGTGTGGTTGTGTGGTGGATCATTTTGTTGAGGGAGACAGGGTGGTGAGGTAGGGTGAGAGATTCTTTTTTGGGGGTAGAGAAGTTAGCAATATGCTAGAGAAATTGTGGGGGTATAGTTTTGGGGATGGGGCAGTTTGTGGCATGGTGAGGACATTGTGGCATGGTATGTTGTGAGGTGATGAACCAGTTGTAGAGGGTGTTTTATTAGGTGATGGCAGTTTGTGAGGTGGTAGGGTAGTTACAAAGGAGTGTTTTTTAGCGGCAGTGATAGTGTGCATATTGGTGGGGCAGTACAATGGGATAGGTTTTGGCTGTAGGGAGGTTTGTGGCATGGTGGGACAGTTGGGTCATGGTAGTTTTAGGGGGTGGGGCAGTTGGGGTAATATTTGGGGGTGAAGTAGATGGGAAGGTGGTGGGCAGTTGCCTGGAGTATTATTGGATAGTGGGAGCAGTTGTGGAGTGAATGAGACGATGGTGAAGGGAAGTGAGCTTTAGATTTGTTAACAAGTTGGCAGCATTCTGGGGAAGAGGGGTCTTTTCCAGAAGGATGAGCTCCACCTTAACCAGCGTGGAACCAGGCTGCTGGCACTAACCTTTAGAAATGAGAGCCAGCGGGGGGCGGAGCCTGATGTCTAGCGGGATAGACGCTTTGCGTTGAAGCTCCCGAGAGGCCTACTCAGAATCCTGAATTAATACCTGCATAAATTTTATTTTTTTGCTCTGAACTTACCGGGGTGCCTCGGGGGGAACGGCGGGCCACAAACCAGTGCGACTGGACCTCGGGTCTCCCTCTTCTTCACACGGAAAACGCTCCAAAACAGAGTTCTTCCCCACAAAAGATGGCCCCACTTTGGGAAAACCCCGCAACGCCACAGGAGATCTTGGAGGAGATACGCGGTGTGAAGGAGCTGGTACAATCCAACGGAGCGGCGCTCCGAACCATGCGTGAAGACTTTGGCACACTTCAGAACCGGCTTGAAAGTCTCCCACTACGACAGGACAACATGGCGGAGGTCCTTGACTCGCACGCGGTGCGCTTGGTGAAATTGGGCAAGGCTGAGCGTATGATACAGAATTTTCAAAAAGAGCTGGAGGATAGCAATGATCGAGCTGGTTGCAACCATATGGGGCTCATTGGAGTACCGGAGGATGTGAGAGCAGGAGACATGCGAGAATTCTTGGTCAAAACTCTCTCCCCCTTGCTAAAGATTATTATTTACAGAGATCTGGAGACTGACCGAGCGCATCGTGTTCCTGCTAACATGGCGCTCAATCGGACGACTCCTCGGGCTCTCATTTTTCGATTATTGCGATACCAGTAAGTAGAGCAAATTCGCACTGCTGCCCGGGCGAACTATCATCTTGAATTTGAAAGTCATAAAGTTTCTTTTCCCCTGACGTGGCAAAGTCCACAGTTGACCGACGGAGGAGACTCCTTGCTTTTTGCCCTGGACTTCAATAACTACAGGCTCACTTTGGCCTAATATATCCAGTGAAGCTCAGAGTGACTCTCCATAACCCAGCCATAACATTCGAAGATCCCGATCTACTAGCAATGTTTTTGGACTCCAAATAACGCAGATCAGATGCGCTAATCCAACAACTATGATTCAACAATTTTGATCTGTAATTCGCCGGATTTGCCCGCCATCTTGAACGGCCCGACGCGGTGATCCCAGCCTGGAATAGAGACTGCCTGGACTTTTCTTTCTATCTATAATTTACTTGGCCTTCTATCCCTCCATGATGTGCACCTCGGTGGGATTCGAAACATGCATAGTTTTACAGGTTATATGTTTTAGCTTGGGCCCTCTCTGGAGTTTCTCCCCGCAGACATTAGGTCGCCAGTAATTTCTGGGGTTTTGCTTCTTCTCTAGTGCACCTCGGTGCTTATTTTTTATATGGGGCGTTTCCATGATTTTCATTAACTCATTGATTATTATGTTATGTGCAAAGTCATACATAGTTAAGATGAGGGACATTGGGAAACTGTGTGCATTATTGTGTTCTTTCTCAGAATTTATAATCTTTCTTGATGGCCTTGTGTCAGATCTTCTCATAAAACTTAAAAGGCATTAATAGTCCAATCAAAAGAAAGAAAATCCTTAGCTATCTTAATCATGAGCATGTTAATTTAATGTTTCTTCAGGAAATGCATTTAAATTCCGCTGCGGCATTGAAACTTAATACCACGCCTAATATGGCGACTGCCTTCTCTTCCGCTGTTTCCAAGCGGTGTGGGGTAGCCATTTTGGTTAAGAAGTCTCTGCAAGCTATTGTAATGGATGTTAGCTTTGATAAGGAGGGTAGATGGGCCCGTGCACACCTTCAGGTTGAGACTGTAATTTACGTGTATTGGTATTTATGCTCCGAATGTGGATAATCCTGTTTATTATGCAAGTATTATGCAGTTAGCACAGGCATTTGCCAGCCCTCCATTAATGCTCGGCGGCGATTTCAACCAAGTACTTGAGCCCTTGACAGCTTGGCTGCCGCCCAGAACGAGTGGTCCACCCAAGAGTCTTGATTCTTTTACTGCTTTGATAACAGATTTTGCGCTAGAAGATCTATGGAGGCTGCTTCTCCCCTCACTCCCATTATCCACCAATGCGCTCAGACAGCATAGAAATTCTGGGAGCGGGAGTTGCATGTAGCTTTGACCCCGGAGCATGGGAGCCCAGCCTGGAGCAGGTTGACATGGATCTCTCGATCTCCCTCACTTACTCAGACACTTTTTTTTTTTCTTTTAATCCACCGAAGTTTCTATACTCCTGATAGGTTAGTCAAATGACCGCTACCCAGAGCAACAGATTTTGGATATGCCGCACGGCCATTCACATACTAACTTATATCATGTTTGCATGCCCGGTACTACAATATTACTGGAAAATACTGGGGGAAAAATAGGTCCCCTCTTAATTTCAATGAATGGTGGCATCCTGTCAGTCTATACAGTAAATATGAACGAATACCTCATCTGTTGGCTTCTTCCGTTCAGACCCTCTATCATTTGTCTGAATGGAGGATACTCCACGATTATGTTTAAAATGCTAAAATGCTAAATGCTCCCATCTGACTGTTTAAATCTATTTCACATGATCAGTCTATATAGCTGATACTCTTTTGTTTGTTTGGATGTACAATCACTGCTATATGTATACGCCTCTTTGATGATACTCCTCAGTTCCAGAGAAGAAGCTTAGGGGTGGGGGGTAATTGGGGTTGCTTTCCTTATGTGTATATTTGTATTTGTCTCCTTTGGTTTGTTGTTTCGTTTGCTTGTTGTAAAATGAAAATAAAAGTTTCAAAAAAAAAAAGAAATGAGAGCCAGCACTTTTAAACGAGATATTGAGAGAAAGCTGACAGTCATCCATAAGTGCATGGTTTGGAATAATGTATCTTTATGGGCTTCTAAGAAAATTGTGAGTTTAGAGCATCCCAAGAGAGAGGTTGCAATAACGATAAATGTAGTCCAAGTACCTTTAAGAAAAATCAGATAGAGTTGAAAGATTCCAAATTACCTCTGGCAACTGAAGAATGGATTGTCAATGGAGGTCATTTTAAAAGTCTTAGGGGTGTGTTTACTAAACCGTCTTAATGTTACCGGCGCTAGTTGCAGCGTTAATGTGAAGAATGCCATATAAGATAGTGGGCGATCCGGAGGGAACGTTGCAAGGAATCGGTATCCTTCGATAGTGGGCGCTGTGGCATGTTAATGTGCATTACCCTAAATTCATGACAGTGCAATACTAGAAGCTATAAAGATGTAGCCCACTGGTTACTGCAATGACTGTGGAAGCAGAGGTCATGGGTTTGATCCTGCAGTGTTGTTATGTAAGAAGGCTGTCTGAGGCATTTCCTTTTTTTAATTTAAATCAGTGCTGCCAACAAAAACACCCTCACAGTGCCATAACCTAAGGTGCCGCATAAGGCGCCCTATAAAGCACTCCATAGGGCACATTATAAAGTGCCCTGTCCGCCAAGGCACCTTATAATGTGCCCTATAGGGAGCTTTATAGGGCGCCTTATGAGGCACCTTCGGCTACGGCACTGTGAGGGTGTTTCTGCTGGCAGCACTGATTTAATTAAAAGGAAAAGCCTTAGACAGCTGTATTAAATAACACCACTTGGGGACCTCTGCTTTTGTGGTTATTGAAGTAACCAGTGGGCTACATCTAACACACTGCTGGCTGGCTACAGAAAGACTGCAGGTCACCACACAAACTGTTTGCTGTGGTACCAGGATAGGGTAAACCCACCCATATCCATGATGCACTGCACATTCAGATCAGCAGCCTACATCTGATCACAAGATGGGGTATGTGCCTCTATAGCACCCCTGCCTGGTAGGGGGAACTGACTGTGTGTGTTACTGGCACAGAGTAGCTACAGACCGTTACATTGTGTGGTTCCTGTGCTCACCCTGAGGGTGAGGTGGGGCGCCTAGCACCAGGTCCGCAGCACCTGGCTTGGCTGAGATAGGCAGTGCTGCAGGTCCCCATCAGTGCCAGTGTGTGCTAGGTAGTCCTTGCAGACACACCTAGGCTACACCTGTGTCCATCTGTATCTCCCAGTCATGTTTAGCCCTTGTGCACTATGATGAACCCAGGATAGTGCATATCCTGAGTGGTTGCCATGGTCACATGTTATAAGAGGAGAGTGGTATTTGGACCCAAAAACAGAGTATGTAGCACCACCCAACCCGCCCTCTGTGGGTCAGGGTGGGGGATAGGATCTCCTACCAACAGATCCACATCCTACATCTCTGCAATGGTGGCAATAGAAGGGACCATCAACCCCAGTCCTGCTGGGGAATAGACACCCTACAGCGCAGTCAATGCAGATTTGAACACATCACATAGGGCACTGGCAGACAGGCAATAGGCCTAGAAAAGCTCAGCTGCCCCCAACTCTATCTGACATTCACCAGCAGAAGGCACAGTCAGTCTCCATCCACTGCACTCTGCAAGGTGTTCCAGCCATACACATGCTAACTGCAAACAGTCTGCTAGCTAGTACATAGTGCTTGCTCCTGGAGGAACTATGTGCACCCCAAAAGGGGATGTGAGCATACACATCACACAGGTAAGTCAGTGATTGGGCCCCAGAAAAAGGAACTCATAGATATCACTTGAGAGAAATACTGAATAGCACTATGGGGAAATCTAGCCATGCCATGGTCACTGCTCAGTCAGGGTGAGAGTGACCCCCCCCCCCCCATTTTTATTTATTTATTTATTTATTTGCTTTTCTTATATACCGCGCTATTAAGATCAGTGCGGTTTACATTACAACTGAACAATGCAACAATGTTTTTTACATAACACAATGTGCTTACATAGAACAAGGGTACGGTCATAACGGGAGAATAACGGGGGGAAACTATTTACAAGATATATACACATAAAATTTACATAGAGTTAAATACAACTGATATTTGGTTATAGCTAGATCGGATGGGGGACGGGATACAGCCATAGGGAGAGGGCGGCTAACCGTTTTCGTGTTGGGTTAGTGCGTTGGGATAATTAGAGCAGGGGGTGGATGCCTGCGACTTATGTTTTTCAGGACTGGTTTCAGGATAGTAGATTTGAAATAGATGGTGTTTTATTTCTTTTCTGAATGTGGTGAGGCTTGGTATGGATCGAATCCAGGTGGGAAGTTCATTCCAGGTTGTCGGAGCATAAATCGAGAAAGCTCTATTAGTAGTTGTCTTTGTGCACCTTGTGGTAAATTTGGGTACTATTAACATGTTGAGTAGTGCAGGCCGTCTTATTCTATTTTCAGGAATATTGTTAATCAGGTTGCTGATAGGTGTAGGAGACTGGTTGTTCAGTGCCTTGAAAGTCATGACTAGTACCTTGTATTGGATTCGGGCTTGTAGTGGTAGCCAGTGTAGCTCTTTCATCACTGGTGTTATATGTTCCATTTTTGATATACCTGTTAAGACCCTAGCAGCTGAGTTCATGGCCAGCCGAAGCGGGTTGAGGGTTGCCTGTGGGAGACCATGAAGGATGATGTTTGCGAAATCAAGATGTGGGATTACTAGGGCCTGAAATATCGTTCGGTAGTCAGAGAAATCTAGCAGAGGGCGGAGGTGGCGGAGGGTTCGTATCTTGTGGTAAACTGATCTTGTAACGGCCTTTACATGGGTTGTCATGTCCAGACGCCGATCTAGAGTAATTCCTAGATATCGGATTGTGTCTCTTGTTTTGAGTTCAGCATTTTTAACTTGCAGGTAAGGAGGTGTAACGAACTTCTGGTTCCTAGTGACAAAGAGGACATCAGTCTTGTTATGATTGATCCTCAGGTTTTGAGTGAGGAGCCATTCAGCAACTGCATCAAAGCATCTGATGATAGGGGAGAAATCGGGCTGCTCAATAGTAAATGGAATGTATAGTAATATGTCGTCAGCATACACCAGGCATTCTACATTTAGGGAGCGGATCAGAGAGCAGATAGGCTGCATATAAATGTTAAATAGTAAGGCAGACAGGGATGATCCCTGGGGTACTCCCTGCTTCTGTAGAAAAGGTTCAGAAGAGGTGGTGCCTGTTTTTACTTGCTGCCATCTATTGGTTAAGTATGATTCACACCATTGTAGCGCAGTATCCTGTAGCCCTTTTTCCTGGAGACGCTGTAATAGTATCTTATGGTTCACAGAATCGAAGGCGGCGGCAGCAATGTCGAGGAAGATAAGGATGAAGCCTTGGTGTATATTATTAATTCCTGTGATTAATTTGTCGAAAAGGGTAGTTAAGATGGTGTCTACCCCATGCGATTCTCTGAAGCCATGTTGAGCTGGGTCGAGAGGTGACTCAATGTCGACGTGTTGCTGGATCTGTCGCTGGACTATTTTCTCGATGATCTTGGCCAGCAGGGGGATACTCGATATAGGTCTATAGGATTCGACTTTGGATGTATCAAGGCGACTATTTTTTAGTAGGGGCCTGATTGATGTGTGTTTTAAGCTTTGTGGGAAGATGCCTCTTAGTAGAGATTGGTTGGTTATATTGCATAATGAGTGGCTTAGTTCATGTCGAAGTTCCTTTATCCAGCTTGCTGGGCAAGGGTCATTTGGGGCAGTGATGAGATTGATGGAGGTGATGGTGTCTTCAATTTCTTTAGTAGATACTGCAGAGAAATTGAGTAGTAGGGTAGGCTTTGTTGTACTTATTACAATGGTTGGGTTATAGGTGGATGGAATCGTGTTGGATTGGATCATTTTTGATTGTAGGTAGTTCGAGTAATCCTGTGGTTGAGGCATGAGTGGGCTTACTGGTGCTGGGTCCCCTGTTAATGACTTTACTATATTAAATAGGTCATGTGTTTTATTCAAAGACCGTTTTAGAATGGTTGAGTGATGTTGTTTCTTTTTTTCACTTATTTTCTCTCTGTGTAGAGCTAGATGAGAGTTGTAGTTGTGATAGGCTGCTGTAGTCTGGTTCCTGCGCCATCGTCTTTCGAGTTTACGTAGTTGTAAAAGGGAAGCTCGAAGGTCAGTAGAGTACCAGGGAGCATGTGCACGTTTCCTGTGTACCTTGTTGGTGGATGGGATACAGGCTATAGCTCTGATACTGTTGTTCCAATTCACTACAAGTTCGTCTGGGTCAAGGATAGGAACGTCAAGGCGTGGCAGTAGCTTGATAAGTACATCTTCCTTGTCGAGTGGACGAAATCGTGTTGTTAGTATTCCGGGGTCAGGGGTGCTGGCCTTGTCACTGGTCTTATGGTGGTGTGTGATTGGTATGTGGAAGTTGAGGAGGTTATGGTCAGACCAAGGTACTGGGGATATAGCAGTCAGCAGCTGAGGTGTGGTGTCAGCTATATATTGAGGGGCAAAAATAAGGTCAAGGATACCACCCTTTGCATGCGTAGGGGAGTGTACTATTTGCTTGTAGTCCAGGTCGTATAAAGCTTCGAGGAAGGTTCTTGCTTGTGCTTCAGGTAAGGAGGGTAGGTTAAAGTCTCCTATTAGCCAGTTTGATGAACGTGGATTATCCGAGTTGCATGCAAGCTTGATGATTGCTGGTAGGTCATCAGAGGATGATGTTGGTGCTCTGTAGAGTGCGTTTATTGTGCATTGGTCATTTGATATCGTAATAGTGTCAAGGTGCGTTGAGGTAGATGCGTCGTTTAGTTTGAATTTCAGTTCTGCTTTTGCGAGGATGAGTACCCCACCTCCTTTTTGTTTAGCTCTGTGACAAGTATACGGTGAGAAGCCGGCTGGGGTCATTTGATTGATGATCACATTATCACAATCTGACAACCATGTCTCCGTGATTATTAATATGTCAAGGTCGTGGAATGTTATAAGGTCGGTGATTGCTGGCCATTTTTGGCGTGTAGATCTCGCGTTTATGAGCGCACATTTTAGTAGATGATGTTGCTGATGTTTGACTGAGTGAGTTTTTTTTGGTGTTTTGTAGGGGAATGTATAGTAGGTGCTGATATGGAGTGTTGGCAGTGTTATGAGCAGTTTGGTGGACTTTCTCTGACCATCTCCTATTGTTACTGTAATGGATTGGGATGTGGTTAGCACATGTATTGAATGCGTGACTAGAGAGACCAAAGGTGAGAAAGAGAATAGACAGTGGTATGAGTGCATACATCTTGGAGGAATATTGGTCTCAGTTGAGATGTGGCAACAGTAATAAAGGATTGCTACTAGCTATAGTAAAGGTTGAGTACAATGGTAATAAGTAAATGCTACTGACAACAGTAAAAAATTGAGATGCAACAATGATAGCTGAGTGTTACCGGAAACATCAGTAAGTGAATGCAACAGTAAATAAATTAAATGCTACTGGCGACAGTATATAAGTTGTGTACATTTTACTGACAACAGTAATAAATATTTAATAAATATTTTCCTATCAAGCTGTGTCAGCTGGTAATGGTGGACCTGACAGAATAAAGTTAAGCAAATTCACGAGATATGATATCTAGTATAAATCAGATAATTAGGCTGTTTAGGAAGAGTTTTGTTGAGTCACATCTGAGAAGAGTATACTTGCTGTGGGAGTTCAGCCGATCCTGGACTATAGAGGCTCCTTTTGTGTGGGCGCGTGTCTTGTGCGGGCTGCTGATTCGGCGTCTGGTCTCAGGCGAGCTGTGGCAGAGGAGCACTTCAAAGTAGGTCTGGGTACAAGGCAGTTACTCTAACCACTAGTCGTCTAATCCACTAGACTATGTAGTAAATAGCTGGACTTGAGAGTGGCTGCTGGTTTTCATTATGTTACAGCTTTCTTCAGGGACTGTGATCAGCATCAACAATGGAGACGGTAAAGATGACTGTAGTTGTGGACAAAGGTCTGTCTCAGAGCGGCGTCGTTTCTTTTTCTATAGGCCTCTGTGACCTCAAACACAATGGCTTCCCATGACATGCTGTGGCCACCCTGTCTGTACAGGTGGTGGTCGGGCACTACAATTTATTTATTTACATTCTCTTATATACCGCGCTATTCCACATCAGTGTGGTTTACATTGAACAAACTGAAATTACATTGAACAGGGCATTATAACTTGGAGATAACTATTTTACAGGGAACATGGGCTATGGAGGGTTAAGTGGCTTGCCCAAGACCACAAGGAGTACCTGTGGGACTAGAAACCCCAGTCCTTCTGGCCCAAAGTTGCTGTCCTCTAGTGGGATTTGAACCCCCAACCTTCCGGCCTGAAGTACCTTGCCCCAACCACTAGGCCACTCCTCCACAATGTCCCAGCCATTGCCATATGCCCTGTGCAGATGCATCCTGCCCAGGTCACCCTGTCTGGGCCATACCCACAGTACCTTGCTCCTCATTATGCACATTGGCAGGCTAACACTGGAAACAGTGCAAGCATTGTGGGCTCAGTAAGGTGTAGGCAGCCACAAAACACTGTATAGACATACACACACTCCCATACCTCTTTCAGCATTGTGCAAATATAGAGATGGTTGGTAGCCCTGGCCGCCACACCAGTCCTGGGCACAGTGCAGGCATTTCTATGGTACTCAGTACTGTTAGGGTCACTCCCCAGGGTGGTAAATACTGTCAGAAACAAAAAATGAAATACACTCCACAGATATCAGAAAGGTTGCTATGATGAATCTCTGTCAACATATTGTGTTTAACTTTGTTATCTGACATTAATCATAGCAGCCTTTTGATATATGTGGAACGTGTTTCCAAGTTTAAGACGGCATTGCTAAGGTATGCAGGTGCTAGTATGGTAGATGCTGCTCCGCACAGGGCCCAACAGCCTGACTCTCCATGAGCCGTTGGATAGTGGAGCCTGTGGATGTGGGTGTTTGTGCCCCTGTTGGCCGCTGCTCTAGGGCAGAGGTTCCCAACTGGTGGGCCAAACATGGTTCAGGTTTTCATGCTGTCCCTAATGAATATGCATGGCTACATTTGCATACAATGGGGGTGGTGCATACAAATGCATCACAGGCATATTTATTAGGGACAGCATGAAACCTGAATGGTGTTTGGCCCTCCAGGACTGCAGTTGGGAAACTCTGCTCTAGGGATTGCACATGTTTACGGTGTATGTGCTCTGTAGGGTAAAATATAGGCGTTTATGGCGTGTTTATTTTATCTGCAATAAAGGTTCCATCTTTATTACCATGGTTTAGTACTGGGTAAAATATAGGGACATGGTCTGCAGGAGCCAAAGCTGGGACCTGAACCTGTGACCTTCTGCCCCTGAATATACTGGCTGTGTGTACTGCACCAAACCATTGTCACAGAGGCAGATCATTCCCTGGGGATACCATGACTGTTCATCAGACAGACCTTGTCTGTTGCAGTGCACGGCACCCACCTAAACAGGGCTTGGCTGTGGTCTGCTGTGGGCAGATGCCACTGCCCCCTCCACCACCAGCCCCCCTCTGCCACCATGCTGACATGCCCTTGTGCCGTTGGTGTTAGTAGTACGCAGTCCCAGGCCATCCAGTGTGCCAGTAGGCGGCTGCCTATGGTGCATGATATGGGGTAGGGGTGCCTGCCTAGACATCCTGCTTTCCCCCGGCATCGCCTGCCAATGTTATGTGCCCTTTGGGGTACTTGCTTGGTACTGTCCCCTCGGACACTGTGGGACACACACTCGTGGACATGTTTGCCCTTGGTCAGTTGCTGTCTTGCTGGTTTTCGTTTCTACATTCCTATGTGTCACCTAGGCATCTGCCTAGTCCACCCTGTGCCCCAGCTGCCCCATGCATGTCCCGCCTGCAGCCCCCTGTACCTCATTTTCAGCCTCACTGCCATGCCCTTTCGTACTTGGGCACTATGCTGTTGCTGCACATGTATCACAACTATCACTTTTCTTGGTTTCCCTGCCTTTGCTTTACATTACTGACTGAAATGGTTTCTCTCTCCTGCAAATGTGCCTCTAACGCGAGGTTTTCACTGGTGTTAATTTTCAGACCCTGATTTCACAGCATTAGTGTGCCTGGAGCCTCTCCCCGCCCACTCTCCGCCCTTTGACCCCTTATCTTCACCCTCTGGAACGACTTACTCCACCCTCTGTGTGCCTCATGATAAGTGACATTATCGCACGGTAATTTAACATTATTGCGTGATAACGACGCCACTGCGATGTTAGCACTGTTTAGTAAACATACCCTTAGTCATAATGTGGATGTCTGAAGATGTGCACGTGGACATCCAAATCACCGAGATGTCTCCAGAGCCATTTGGTGACATCCAAGTAGGCAGGGGGTGTGGCAAAGGCGTGTTTGGAGTGGTGCAATGGACCTAAATGTCCCCATTCAATCGATGTCAGAAACGGGGTCATTTACAAGCACATCCATGTTTAAATCTGATCCAGATACAAATAGTCATCAGGAAAGTGCTTGTTTTGGCCTTAAAAAAATCTAGTACATGCAGGGAAGATGGAGAGTTAAGTGACTAGCCTATGATCACACAGGTCCAGACTGGGATTTCAAGACTGGTTACGCTACTTCGAACTCACTACTCTAACCATTATGCTATTAGACATCCCTGTTCTGGAATGCTATTCTGGGGACTTCTATGTAGACATCTTCAGGATCCTGTTTCCAACAGTGGTCAATCTAGGTCACAAGTACCTGTCAGGTTCCTAAAAAGATATATAGATTCCACATTGCTTATCCTGGGGTAAGCAGTAGATTTCCCTGGTCCTCTTTAATACTGTAATGGTTTAAGGACTTTTCCTCCAGGAACTTGTCCAAATTATTTTTAAACCCATCTACACTAATAGCTTTTATTACATTCTCCAGTAATGAACTCCAGAGTTTGATTACGTGTTGAGAGAAAAAATATTTTCTTCCATTAGTCTTAAATGGGCTACAATATAGCTTCATTGCATATCCCCTAGTCTTTCTACCTTTTGAAGAAGTAAACAACCAATTTATGTTTACCCATTCCACTCCATTCATTATTTTATAGACCTTTATAATATCTCCTCAGCCATCTTTTTTCCAAGTTGAAGAGCCCTAACCTTTTAAGTCTTTCCTCATAGGGGTATCCTTCCATCCCCTTTACCATTTTGGTGGCTCTTCTCTGTACCTTTTTTTTAATTTTGCTGTATCCTTTTTAAGATATGGTGACCAGAATTGCACACAATATTTAAGGTATGGACATGCCACGGAACAATATCCTTTGTTTAATTCTCCATTTCTTTCCTTTTGATTCCTAGCATTCTATTTGCTCCGCTGCACACTTGGTGGAGGGTTTCAATATGTTATCCACGATGATGCCTAAATCCTTTTCTTGGGTGGTGGTTCTTAATGTGGAACCTTGCATCGTGCAACCATACTTTGGGTTGTTCTTTCCTAGGTGAATAGCATTGCACTTGTCATCATTAAATTTCATCTTCCATTTGAACATCCAGTCTTCCAATTTATCAGGTCCTCTTGCAATTCTTCACAATCCCCTTTGAATAATTTTGTTTCATCTGCACATCTGATCATTTCACTTGTTATTCCCATTTCCAGGTCACTTAACTCACAACCATCAGGAGAGTTCCAGCTCTCTTTTTAAATGGTTTCATTCTGCCATTCGGCTTTTTTTGATATTACCAGAACTCTCCTGATGCTGACTTTTTAAATAACTGGTGAAACTCAAGCTGAGTTTTGTTCCTGGCATTTTTCGTTCTTTATTATTCCTCTTCCTTTCACAGATAGATAAATGCTTTAGTCTTTGCTATTTCGCATGAATATTACATTTAAAGTAAAAAAAAAAAATAGTGGTTGTGAGGTGGGACCTATGTTTGAATGTGGTAGGATTTCATACCTGTTTTCTAATCATATGAGTATATGCATGATAAGTGCGACGCTCCTGCCCCCGCCCTAGGGCTAACGGACAGGAGTGGCCTATTGTCCCATGAGGAATGGAGGTAAACTGTTCCCTTGGAATGATGGGTAATGTAGTTTGTTCTCCCTTCTCTCAGGAATAAATGTAGTTGTGCCAGAGACGGTAAGGCTTTTGCAAGAATATTTATTCGTGTTGAGGAAATTCCTCCAGCGCATCAAAATTCAAATACATGAACATAAATGGTGCTTTTAAATAGGAACAGAAGAAACTCAGGAATATAAGACAACCAAAAATAGGATCAGCTTTCCTTCTTATGGAGCTTAACTCAGCTCTGCCTCAAGAGGTGACTCACATACATTGCAGCCTCATAACAGTCACTGTTGCTTTCACAGTGTGAGCTCAAACTCAGGTGCAAACAATCAAGTTTCCAAGCACGGCAGCAGAAACTACGACGTTGTATTCTTTCCATACAAGGTATAGCAAGCTTCTTTATGCTGTTATTTCCTTACTAACCAAACAATGTGATGGCGTTCATTGAAACTTGAAGGGAAAAACTTGAAAACTAAGTATACTTGCAACTTCCTCCGTGTATATACTGCTCTACTATTAAAAAAGCTTTAGCTAAGTATACTATATTCTTTATCTTCTTCTGTTAGTTCAATGGTGTTCTACTATCCACCGATGGTGCTCCCAATCAAAAAAAAATTTTCTTTTGTTTTCTTAATTTGCTTCTTCTTGTTTAGATTATAGTGAGAACCACAGGTGCTTATCTTTAAAATGGTGTCGGGAGGTCTCAAATTCTATACTCCTTTGGGCTCAACTCCCGTTTCTGAAGTGAGTCCAAAAATCACTTAAATGACCTCCACTATGATAGACTTTCTTATATCGGAGGTTACCAAAAACACACAAAATGTCTCAATCTTCTATGGTAACCTCTATCAATATTTGTATGATCCCGACGCTCTCCCCCAGCGCCAGTAGCGTTTCTCCTGTTCGGGTTCTTCAGGGGATCATGAACCCTGCGAACGAACAGAATAAAATAACGCGTCATTCCCGACTTAACTATCATGTTATTCATGACAAATGTGTAGAGACTAAACTGAAACAGTGGTCCAAACTACTTACAAAAAGAAGCTGCCCACGTCCACAACTTGAATGTATCTCCTTCTCTTAACTTGCGTAATCAAACTGGAGAATAAAAGAATGCCGCGCATGCGAGTCACAGCTCTCAAAGTATATTTAAAGGGAACAGCCAAACATGACGTAACAAGCTCCTCCCCTTTGAATCTCATATCCTATCCAGAAATCAGCTATTGAAAGATCTTATGAATATAGTTGCCCGTTCACAAAATACTAATTACTAATTACTACAAACATGCCGCCCACTCAATCATTGCATTCAATCCATGCGGGGCGACAGTATTCAAATGATATATCCATCGCTGTTCTCTCTGTGTTAAAATCTGGTCTTACCCCCTTTGAATCACATGTGGTGGAAGAGGAAATGGTGTAATCTCTCTGATGATAATGAAATGTGGTTGCCTCTAACGTGATGGCACAAATATCACAATCACCACAACGTTTATGTCCCTTATCACGTGCTACGTTTGTTGTGGTAGGCAAAACAGTAGGACTCAAATATTCCTTTAAATTGCGGTGCCTTTGCCAAACACACCGCAATTTTTTATCTGCTAAGCCTGGTACAGTGGTTAACACGTTCTTGTGTTTCTGTAGAGTGCGTTGTATATCCCTACTAAATGGAGAAAATTGTGTTATTAAATTAACAGTATCATCATCAGCGTGCCTTTTACAAGTTGACGGTTTAAGTAGCAAATCGCGATTGTTATACAGAGCTCTATAGTATGCTCTCTTAATCACTGCACTAGGATAACCCCTTTCTAAAAAATTAACTTTCAACTGTCGTGCCTGTATCTTGAACTCATCATCACTCGAACAGTTCCTCCGAAAACGGAGGAACTGGGAGAACGGGAGCCCCTCTTTCAACGATCTAGGGTGTGCACTATGATAATGCAAAAGAGTATTTTGATCAGTGGATTTTCGAAAGACTGATGTTTCCCATCGTTCACTCCCTCTCATAATATTCACATCTAAATAGGTTAAAGTATTATGATGGTAATTAAACGTAAATTTGATGTTAGGATCTAATTGATTGATCCATTGAAAAAAGGATAAAAGCACACTTTCTGATCCCCGCCAAATCAAAAAAACGTCGTCAATGTACCTTTTCCAAATTATGATGTTAGAGGTGAATGGGGAGCTGCCTATCCAAAGGTCCTCGAACCTGGCCATATAAAAGTTTGCGATTGAGGGGGCACATGTGGCTCCCATAGCCACCCCCGAGACCTGTTTAAACAGCTGCCCCTCAAAAGCAAAGTAGTTGTCATGAATCGCTAAACTTGCTAATTCCATCAAAAACGGAATCATAGACTCAGAAAGGTCACCCCTATTCGATAAGGTTGATTGCACCACCTCTAAAGCTGCCCTCTGAGGGATATTAGTGTAGAGGGAAACTATATCCATCGTAACAAGCTTAACATTAACATCAGCTGCCCACTTATTCAAACTTCGCAATGTACAGAGGAAATCGGTGGTGTCCCGCAAATACGCTGGAATGTTGACTAATAGCGGACGCAAAAATGTATCTATAAAAATAGATAATGGCTCAAGCAAACTGCCTCTGGTCAATACAATGGGTCTGCCGGGAGGCCTGACCAGATCTTTGTGTATCTTTGGCACTAGGTAGAGTTTAGCTACTGTTGGAGAAATAACATTTAATAATTTAAACTCCTTCTTGGAAATTAATTTATTTGACATAGCTAATAAGGTCAGATCTTTAATGCGGTGTTGTAATGCTGGGCCTGGGTCTATCAATAAGCGTTCATAAGTGGTTGTGTCTTCCAGTTGGCGAAAAGCCTCATTCAAATAATCATCCCGTTTGAGGATCACCACTGCTCCTCCCTTGTAGTAGAGGAAGGAGAAGCATTTTCCGCAAAAAACTGTTTCAAGGATAATTTTCGTAAAAATCTCTCAAAATCAAGATGAAACTGAAACATATCAAAATGTGTCCGGGGAACGAAGGATAGACCTCTGCTCAAGACTGTGATTTCTTGCAAAGTCAAATTAGCACCTGAAATATTCACTACTAAATCAGACTCAGCTAAACTGGAACTGGTGCTTCTCATTTCTTTTTCGGGGGCGCTCGCTCTCGTGTCTTGCCTCGATCCCCCTCTTTCTTTCTGTTTTCCTTTGACTGATCGTGTTTGTTTTGTCCTAAAAAAGGCCCTGTCCTTCCAGTTTTTTGCGGAAAATGCTTCTCCTTCCTCTACTATACAATTATTGGACAATAATTTAGAATGCTCTGAACCGTCACGGATTCCATTACCGCTCAGATCGAACTGGTCACCACCAGGCCCTTTACATCCGGGCCTAGAAATATTTAGAACATTAGTATTACAGGATGTTCAACAACTACATCAATCTAAGACATTAGTTCATCATGCTCTTCCCTACCCAGAAAATCAAGCATTATGTTCTTTGAAATCACGTTCTGATTTAGTCATCAAGCGTGCAGACAAGGGAGGAGCAGTGGTGATCCTCAAACGGGATGATTATTTGAATGAGGCTTTTCGCCAACTGGAAGACACAACCACTTATGAACGCTTATTGATAGACCCAGGCCCAGCATTACAACACCGCATTAAAGATCTGACCTTATTAGCTATGTCAAATAAATTAATTTCCAAGAAGGAGTTTAAATTTTTAAATGTTATTTCTCCAACAGTAGCTAAACTCTACCTAGTGCCAAAGATACACAAAGATCTGGTCAGGCCTCCTGGCAGACCCATTGTATCGACCAGAGGCAGTTTGCTTGAGCCATTATCTATTTTTATAGATACATTTTTGCGTCCGCTATTAGTCAACATTCCAGCGTATTTGCAGGACACCACCGATTTCCTCTGTACATTGCGAAGTTTGAATAAGTGGGCAGCTGATGTTAATGTTAAGCTTGTTACGATGGATATAGTTTCCCTCTACACTAATATCCCTCAGAGGGCAGCTTTAGAGGTGGTGCAATCAACCTTATCGAATAGGGGTGACCTTTCTGAGTCTATGTTTCCGTTTTTGATGGAATTAGCAAGTTTAGCGATTCATGACAACTACTTTGCTTTTGAGGGGCAGCTGTTTAAACAGGTCTCGGGGGTGGCTATGGGAGCCACATGTGCCCCCTCAATCGCAAACTTTTATATGGCCAGGTTCGAGGACCTTTGGATAGGCAGCTCCCCATTCACCTCTAACATCATAATTTGGAAAAGGTACATTGACGACGTTTTTTGATTTGGCGGGGATCAGAAAGTGTGCTTTTATCCTTTTTTCAATGGATCAATCAATTAGATCCTAACATCAAATTTACGTTTAATTACCATCATAATACTTTAACCTATTTAGATGTGAATATTATGAGAGGGAGTGAACGATGGGAAACATCAGTCTTTCGAAAATCCACTGATCGAAATACTCTTTTGCATTATCATAGTGCACACCCTAGATCATTGAAAGAGGGGCTCCCGTTCTCCCAGTTCCTCCGTTTTCGGAGGAACTGTTCGAGTGATGATGAGTTCAAGATACAGGCACGACAGTTGAAAGTTAATTTTTTAGAAAGGGGTTATCCTAGTGCAGTGATTAAGAGAGCATACTATAGGAATAGAATAACTTCCCCGTTCAAGTCGCCAGCCCCGGATATACAGGGCCGACATTAGAATCGGCTCTGTACGTCTGGGGCTGGTGAACACCACTGCCCGTCCTAACATCGCCCCCCAATCCTCCCCTTTTGCACCCCGTCTAACTTCCCCATACAACCAGCGGGGATATTAGATGCTGGCGGGAAGGGGAACGAATAGTGTGGATGGTCTCCCGCTGGGACATCCATCCCCACTATTTGCGGCTCGGAATGACCTCCTTTGTGGTTCACTTTGTGATGTTTCACATATGTGACGTCTTTGAACATCTTTTATTAGAATAAACAGGAATTCTTTGATTCATGAGGAGCATTCACGTCTCCAGACAAAGCTTCCAACAAAAATATTGAGATTCCATTTTACATTTTGTCTCTTTACAACACCCTGGACATATTCTTATTTGATATAAATATATGCAGCAGGTTTCCACCTCTGAGGTCCAAACAGGGAAGAAGAATTAGGGGCATGTTTACTAAAAACCGCTAAATTGCGCGCTGCACATTAGCGCACTAAAAGCAGCACTTAAGTGTTCTTAAGCGCCCCGCAAACGTGCGAGGAACCCCCGCACCCGTGTGCGTCACACTAACGGGTGCCGCACAAGTACGGGCCCGCAAATGTCCGATAGAGGTGTGGAAAGGCTAACGGAGGGCGGAGGAAGGCCCCGGAGGGGCGGAGAGAAGGGGTTAATGGGCGGGGAAGGGGAGGGGAGAGGCGCCCCGCACATTATCGGGGCTGAATTTCAAAGGAAAAATAGCGCGAGTGAATCACTCGCGGTAGAATGCATTTAAAGGGAAGAGAAACCATTTACGTCAGCAATGTACAGCAAAACCGGGGAAACCTGCAAAACGTGAGCAGTGTGATACATGTGCACAGCCCAAAAGTGGAATTAAAAATAGAAAAGGACCACAACAAAATTTGTAAAAATAGGAATTCAGCTGGAGAACAGTTATAGTAATGGGCAAAACTAAATAACACACCCAGGAAAGCTCCAGCAAAAAGAAATGATTTTTGGAAAGGTGTACGGAGCGGAGACTCCTCCAAAAAACATTTCCTTTTTGTTGGAGCTTTCCTGGGAGTGTTTTCTATGGTTGCCCATTAATATCACTGTTGCCCAGCGTGGTGATATTGTGTCCCCCATTTTCCGTGGTCATTTCCGTGGTTTATGTGCACGTTTGTCACCAGACAGGGTGCATCTGCCCACAGTAAAAATGCTTAGAGCAGCGTTTGCGACTCCATCCTGCCAGGTTTACTACCTCCAGGGGCTGCACTGTCTCTGTGGGCATATTGTGGTGCAGCGGACAGAGCCAGCACCTCTAGAACCAGAGGGTCAGAGGTTCAAATCCCAGCTGGGGCACTTGCCAGCCCAGTCCCCATATTTTACCCACCACTAAACAAAGATAGCACAGAAACCCTTGTATTGCAGGGAACATAAGCATGGGGAAAACACCCATATTTTACCCAACACCGCACACACACCACAACAATGGGCATTACCTACAGCCAAGTCCCCCAAATGCAGTCCCGTACTGCCACATTGCAATCAGGTCATCTGCTTTTTCTGAGAGAAGCTCATGCCAGCATGTTGGCGGACGAGTACATGTGGTGCGGGGGCAGTGGCTGCTAGCCACAGAAGACAGAGGCCTAGCCATGTGCAGGCTGGCACAGTCCACTGCAATAGACAGGCCCTGCCGGATCCACAGTCATGGATGTTCCAGGGAACCCAGCCAATCTGTGGCTACATGGTGGTGCAGTGCACACAGACAGTGTATGCAAGTAACAGAAGGTCACAGGTTCAAAGCCCAGCTGGGGCTACCACCAATCCTGTCCACATATTTTTCCCACAACTAAACAGTGATAGTAAGGACACACCTTTCGTGGCGAGGACATATGCAATGGTACTACGTCTATCTTTTACCCCACTGAGCACAGACACCATGAACAGGGGCAGTACCTAGAGCAGAATCTCCCAAATGCAGTCATGGTGGGCCACATACCAGTCAGGTTCCATGCTGCCACTCATACAAATGCCTGTGCTGTATATCTATGCACCACCCCCATGGCATGTAGATGTAGCTCATGCATATTCATGAGGGACAGCAGGAAAACCCGAACAGTGTGATGCAAACCTGGACTGGAGTTGGGAATCTCTGCCGTAAAGCAGCAGCCAACAGGGCCAGACACACCCACACCCACACCCACAGGCCCCATTGGCCAATGTCTCCTGGAGAGGCAGAACATTGGACCCTGCGTGCATCTCCCAATACTAGCACCTGCATACCTTAGCAATGTCACCCTACACCTGAGGTATACGGTACACAGCTCTGAGACGTTTGCTAGGAGTACTGGCAGATAGATATCCATACGTTATGCACATACTGCTAGTTGACCCCATCAGAACAATCTGTGAGGTGTTTGCGGTGCGTGCTCCAGGCCTGGCCTCTGACGGTGTTTACCACCCTGGGGAGTGACCCCCAGCAGTACTGCGTACCATATCCATGCCTTGGCGTGCCCAGGACCAGTTTGGTGGGCAAGGCTAATTACCTCCTCAATAGTAGCACCATGATGGCATAGGTGTGGAAGTGTGTGTCTGTCTATACAGTGGGTGTTGGCTGCAAGCCCCTTCCACAGCCCACACTGCCAGCACTGTTGCCAGTATTGGCCTGCCAATGTGCATAATGAGTAGCAAGGGACCATGGGTACATCCCAGACAGGGTGGGCTGACCAGGATGCAGCTGCACAGGGCATAGGGCACTGGCAGGGACATGGTAGTGCCCGGCCACCACCTACACAGACAGGGTGACCTCTGTATGTGCTGCTGGGGGATCACTCTCACCCTGAGTGTGCAGTGATGGCAGCATGGCTAGGCACCCCATAGTGCTGTATTGTGTTTCTCTCATGTGATATATATGGGTTTCCTGTTGGGGCCTCTTCACTGACTTATCTGCTTATGTGTGCTGCCACCCCAGTTGTGGGTGCATGCATTTCCATCAGGACCAACCAGCAGACTGTACACAGATGGTATGTGTCTTGATGGAGTGCCTTGCAGGGTGCAGTGGCTGATGGCTTGCTGCAGGAGAATATCAGATAGTGGTGGGGGTGCATCTGTGAATATCCAGGCCTAATGTCTGTCTGCTATCGTGTTATGGATGTGTGTGGAGCTGCTTGGACTGCCCTGTAGGGTGTCTGTTCCCCAGCAGGACTGGGATTGATGGTCTACTTTGCTGCCATCAGTGCAGGGGGGGGGGGGTGGGATGGGGATCTGTTGGGGGGAAGCTGTGTTTTGTCCGGCGGGGGGGGGGGGGGTGTCTGCTGACTGAGGCAGACAGAGATCTACCAAGATGTTTATGCAGAACCTACCTATTTCACAGGTTATTGCTGCTTTGGAGCTCTGGCATGGCCACATTCAGCCATCGAAGGTGTTGTGGACCTGGTCCTGGGCGCAACATCACACACTCAGGGTGGGCACAGTAACCGCACAATGTGATGGTGTATAGCTACTCCTTGGCGTTTGTCCACCCACTCAGGACACTCTACCAGGCCGAGGTGCACGGACACTTCCCCCTACCAGGCCGGGGAGCTTTAGGGGTGCAGTTCCCATCTTGTGTGCATCTGTGGACAGCTGATTTGCATGTGCAGTGCATCATGGGTACGGGTGGCCTAACCCTATCCTGTTTACACCAGCAGACTGTCTGTGAGGTGACGTGCAGGCTATCTGCAGCCGGCCAGTGGCTTGCTTACAGCTATAGAGCTGTAGCCCAATGGCTATGTCACTGCCTGTGCAGCCAGAGGTCATGGGTTTAAACCCACAGTGAGGTTCTGTGATGGGGTTGTCCAAAGCATTTTTTTAATTTACTGTACATATGTTGATGCCAGCAATAACAGCCTCAGCGTACTGTACCCATAAGGTGCCTCTGAGGGTGCTTTATGGGGCACCCTATAGGGCACTTTAGGGTTGGCATCCATATAGGGTGCACTATACATTATCCTGTGTCGCAACATACATGCTGCCCTATAGGGGACATGCTAGGTTGCATTGGCGGACGGTGCACTGTAACATGTGCCTTATGGGCCGCCTTATGTCAACATGCTGTGAGAGTGCGTTTGCTAGTAGTTATCACAAAATAAAATTAGAAATGCCTCCTACAGCACTCCACAACATAAAATATACTGCCTCAGCTAGCCTTTTTCACTGGGCATTGTGAGGGATTGAAGCCCTGGTCCCTGCACCATTGGTCAGTGTCTTAACCATTGTGCTGTGGCTGTGTTCCTTTGCTTTGACATCAGCGCGCCGTCTTGTGCCCATCAGCGCGCTGTCTTGTGCCGCACAAAATTAACAGCACGCCGACTTAAAGTACACTGCTTCCTAGAGCAATAATCCCCATAACAGGTCATATTTCATCATTGGGCACAGCGGGGGATTGAACCCATGATCCCTGCACGGGTGGCCGGTGTCTTAACCACTGTGCTATGGCTCTGTTCCTGTTCTTGTACATCAGCGCGCCACTTCTGCCGCCCACTGTTAAAATGCCTCCTCACACAGCACGCAGCCTTATGCCCATCAGCGCGCCGCATCCTGCTGCCCACAATTAACAGTGCGCCGCCTTGTGCCACCCACAATTAACAGTGCGCCGCCTTATGCTGCCCAAAAAGAACAGTGCGCCGCCTTATGCCGCCCAAAAAGAACAGTGCGCCGCCTTGTGCAGTACAAAATGAACAGTGCACCGCCTTATGCCGTACAAAATTACTTTGCCTCCTGGCACACTTTTCCACATTCAAGGTGGTGCCTCAGCCAGCCTTTTTGGACTGCGCACACTGGTGGATTGAACCCATGGCCCCTGCACCATTGGTTATTATCTTAACTGTTGTGCTACGGCTCTGTTCCTATATGTACCCAGCTGCGCCCCACTTAGCCTTCCCACACGCTAATGTGGGCCCTGCACATTAGCGCGACGCGCACACGTACGGTCATTTTTTTTCCTTTTTCGGCCTGAACTGCCCACTCCTTATATGGCACAGGCACACTACCGCGGCCCCGCACATTAGGAATGTTTAGTAAACATGCCCCTTAGTGTTTTGTTTCATGATCCTTTCACTGAAGGTAACATTGTTTCTTTTGGGCATTTAGAGTATTTCTTTCAGTGGTTACTGTAGTTTAGTTTAGAGCACTCTTTGGATGTGAGACCTTTTTCTGGTGCTGCAGATGAAGGTGCGACATGCAAAATCGATTTTGCATACACCAAATGTTTTAAAGGAAGCAAACAAATGCACAACCCTAATAAGTACTCCAAGTGAGTGACAACATGGGGTATGATTACTAAGCTGGGATAAGCGTTAACCCATGCTATTTGTAACTAGGTCTCATTGGCTTAGTAAACATACCACCTAAATTGTACATTTCCAACCATGGTGAAAATAAAATATACAATTTCAAAAAATACTCCGATCGGGGTAGGGCATGAGAGGGGGAAGCTAAACTCCTCCCCACTCTCCAGCTCCAGCCCAATCAGGGGCTCTCCGCTCATCTTTAAATTCCAAGGCACCATCGGGCATGAACAAAGGACTGCAAATACCACCACTGTTCCACCAATTGGGGCAGAGCACAAGAGCATGAGGCTGAACTCCTCCCTGTTCTCTGGCTCCAGCCCAATCAGGGGATCTCCAGCTTATCTTTAAATTCCAAGGCACAATCGGGTGTGCTCGCACCTGGCGGGCCTCACCAGAGGGCCATTTGGTGTGGCTCTAAGGCAGGGAATTTAGGTGGGAACTCCAGGTAAACATCCTAAGCTCAAATTTCTATGGCTACTCCATCAGGCTTTCTCAAACAGGCAAGTCCATATGCTGTGGAGACCTTAACAACAATCATGGCCTAGTTCATAAGTGAACATGTCGAAGCTCTGTATTCACATTGAACAATCCTAGAACCTACATATGTACTAACTCCATCTCTGAATCCTCACAATTGTTATGAACTTAACCAGTATTGCCAGGATCCACACAGCTACAACCTCCATTAACCTGTTCACAGCGGCCTTCTTTCGCACCACCCATCATTGAGTCTAATTTTTGCAATATTCCAGTTTACTTATTGTTTTCACCCAGACCAATTTCACATTGTTTGTATCTTGTTCATTCATCTAGTGTACTGTTTTCTTATATGCATTTTGATCAACTGCCCCCAGGTAGGTGAAAGCCCCCAGGTAGGTGAAAGCTCACAGGTAGGTGATACATTAAATAACTTTATGGAAATGGGTAATAGGGGTAACATATGGAAAGCAGTGTGTATAAATGCCCGTAGCATGGGAAACAAGATCCCCGATGTTGAAGCTTTGGTGGGAGAGGCTGACTTGGATTTAGTGGCAGTTACAGAAACATGGTTCACAGAAAACCATGATTGGGATGTAACTATACCTGGCTATACTTTATTCAGAAAGGACAGGGTAGGAAGAAGGGGAGGAGGAATGGCACTATATGTAAAAACTACTATCAAAGCTTTGGAATTACAGAGCTTAAAAGGGAGAGAGGAGGCATTGTGGGTTAAACTAGAAAGAGGGAAAGAGAAATCTATTTGCATTGGTGCGATATACAGACCTCCCTCACAAGAGTAAGAGGTGGACAGAGAGTTAATTGAAGACATACGCAGCATTGCTAGGAAAGGGGAAGTGCTACTGATAGGAGATTTCAATATGCCACATGTTGATTGGCACATTCCTGCTGCAGTATCATCTAGAAGTAAGGAGATCCTGGATTCTTTACAGGGAGAACTATTCAGGCAATTGGTAACAGACCCCACACATGAAGGGGCCATACTGGACTTGGTGCTTACCAATGGTGAAAGTGTTTCTGATGTTGTAGTGGGAGATCATTTTGCATGCAGTGATCACCACATGGTGTGGTTCAGTATTAGGACTAGGGCTGTTAGAATCCATTCAAAGGTGAGGATCATAGACTTTAGGAAGACTAACTTTGCCAAGATGGGCCAATACCTCAGAGAGTCATTAGTGGGATAGGAACAGCTGGGGGATGTAGAAAAACAATGGGCAAAACTGAAAGGAGATATTTTAAGGGCAACCAACCTTTTTGTTAAAATGGTAAATAAAGGTAAAAGGAAAAGGAGACCACTATGGTTTTCGAAAGAAGTAGCTGAAAAAGTGAAGAAAAAGAGGGAGGCCTTCATGAAATAAGAGATCACAGAGAGAAGAAGACAGGCATCTATATTTGGAAAAACTTAGAGAAGCTAGCAAAGTAGTCAGGAAGGCAAAGATTCAAAAGGAAGAGGAAATAGCCAATGCAATAAAATGGGGGGAAAAGACATTTTTCAGATATATTAGTAAGAAAAGGAAGGGCAAAAGTGGTATTGTCAGACTCAAGGGTGCAGGGGAGGAATATATAGAAGCTGATAAGGATAAAGCAGAATTGCTTAACAAATATTTTTGTTCTGTGTTCACAGGTGAAGAACCAGGAACAGGACCTCAGAAAACACCCACAAACATGAACAGAAGTGAGGGACATCTTGAACAATTTTCAGAAGACTGTGTTCATGAGAAATTAGCTCAACTTAAAATAGACAAAGCGATGGGACCGGATGGGATACACCATAGATTACTGAGGGAACTTGGGGGCATTCTAGCAGCTCCACTGACTGACCTTTTCAATGCCTCGTTGGAGTCAGGAGTGGTGCCAAAGGACTGGAGAGAGGCTCATGTGGCGCCTTTACACAAAAGCGGAAGTAAGGATGTGGTTGAAAACTACAGGCCGGTTAGTTTAACTTTGGTGGTGAGTAAATTATTGGAAACGCTGCTGAAAGAGAAAATAGTGAGGTTTATGGAGTCCAGCGGATTACAGGATCTGAGGCAGCATGGATTCACCAGAGGCAGGTCTTGTCAGACAAACCTGATTGATTTCTTTGACTGGGTGACCAGGGAGTTGGACCGAGGGAGAGCCCTAGATGTGGTGTATTTAGATTTCAGTAAAGCCTTTGACACTTTTCCTCACAGGTGACTTAAAAACAACCTGATCACCCTAGGGATGGACCCTAAAGTTACTGCTTGGGTTAGAAATTGGTTGGGTGAGAGGCGACAAAGAGTACAAGTAAATGGAGCTCACTCTGAGGAGAAGGATGTTACCAGTGGTGTGCCCCAGGGATCTGTCCTTGGTCCAATTCTTTTTAACATCTTTGTTAGTGATATAGCGGAAGGGCTGTTGGGTAAGGTTTGCCTCTTTGCGGATGATACCAGAATCTTCAATAGAGTAGACACCCAGGAAGGTATAGATAACATGAGGAGGGATCTAGCTAAGCTTGAAGAATGGTCTAGAATTTGGCAGATGGGATTTAATGTCAAAAAATGTAAGGTCATGCATTTGGGTTGCAGCAATCCAAGGGAGCAATATAGTATAGGTGGTAAAGTACTTTTGTCCACTAAAGAAGAGCGGGACCTAGGCGTGGTTGTTTCTGATGATCTTAAAGTAGCTAAACAGGTAGAAAAGGCGATGGCAAAAGCTAGAAGGATGCTTGGGTGCATACGGAGAGGAATGGCTAGCAGAAAAAAGGAGGTGATAATGCCTCTGTATAAGTCTTTGGTGCGACCTCATTTGGAGTATAGTGTGCAATTCTGGAGACCGCAGCTTCAAAAGGATGTGAACAGGATGGAATCGGTGCAGAGTGTGGCTCTAAAATGATTAGTGGTCTTCATTATAAAGCATATGAGGACAGACTGAAGGATCTTAATATGTACACCTTAGAGGAAAGGCGGGATAGAGGTGATATGAATGAGATGTTTAAATACCTCCGTGGCATAAATGTTCAGGGAGAGAGCCTCTTTCAATTGAAAGCAAGTTCTGCTACAAGGGGACATGGGATGAGGGTGAAGGGAGATAGATTCAGGAGTGATATGCGGAAATATTTCTATATGGAAAGAGTGGTGGATCCGTGGAATAGTCTCCCAGTGGAGGTGGTAGAGATGAGGACAGTAACTGAATTCAAAAAAGCATGGGACAAACACAGAGTATCTCTAAAGGTAAAAAGGGGACTGTTGTAGTTGTTCATATGGAAGGACAGACTAGATAGGCCATGTGGTCTTTTTCTGTCAACATATTTCTATGTTTCTTTGTTTCTAATTAAATAAAAGGATAATTGATACACCATAGGGTATGCTTACTATTTGGCGGAGTGGCTTCCATGCGATATCGGAGCTGCAGCCCCTTTTAATTCATGGAAGCCGCTACCGCCGATTAGTAAACATATTCTCATGTCTTCCTTTGTTTCTTTGCATACATCCACTCCACACCTCCACACTGTGGGCTGCAACTCAACCACACCCACATGCAGCAATCTCCCAAACACACTTCCCTAGGGATTGCTTTATTATTTCAATCAGGAATGAGACTATATTTTCAAGCTCATTAAGGATCAGTCTCAATTAACTAAGCACAGAACCCAGCAAAATGTTTAAGCTCTGTGTTCTGCTTCAGTTGCAAAAAAACAGTTTAGATTTGAATTTCTTCTTCTTTTCTCAGGGTACTTGTCAGTCACTTCAGCCAGAAATTAACTAATTCTAGAAATTCAGAGTTTTCTTCTTTAGTCCAAGAAGATATTTCTTATAAAATCAGTCCTCTCATCCTCTCTTAAGAACTTAAAGTGAGATTCAGAATTACAGTTCCAGCTCAGAGTATAAATGACTCCTCCAGACCTTAGACAGGATTGCAAGGAGAATTTAATTTCTTTTAAGAAATATTATTTACTCAGTAAGACTCTCTGCCTGTCAGTCAGTATTTTTCTCTGAGCCACTCACCCAAAGTTCCAAGTGGTCACCAAATTCAGTTTCCAGAGAATTAAACCACACTTCCACAGTCAGCAATCACCATTTCAACCCTTTTCTTTACTCAGCACCCTTCGAAAACACTGTTCAGCCCTATTTTCAACTCAGAAATCTCTCAGACATCTCACCTTTTCCACAAATAAACCTCAACTGTTTTCAGTTTCATTTCCCTGTTTTTTCCTCTGCAGTTTCCCTCCAGAAAGGCTGCTCACTCCTGCACCTCCCCCATATAAACACACAGCTCTGGAGGCTGCCACAGATAACCCTGGACAGCACTTCCCCAGTCTAGCCAGACAAAATGTATTTTATTTTACCCTCAGGTTACATTAGAAACTCTGTCTGTGGTCCTCCCAGACGAAGCCCCCAGCTGTCTACAGGCACAGTCCGCACATTCATGCAAATGAACATACTTTAACGCTGATTGGTATTTTATAGGAGACAATTTACAGATGTGTGTGACCACGTATATGATAATGACATTATAAAATTACCTCAATGGGTTGAGATAAATCTCATGGAACCCTTACCCTATGACACTATGGAAGGACAGACTAGATGGGCCTTGTGGTCTTTTTCTGTCATCATGTTTCTATGTTTCTATGTAATCTGATCTCTTACTGCTAGTCTTACATAAGACCATAAGAACATAAGAAATGCCATACTGAGTCAGACCAAGGTCCATCAAGTCCAGTATCCTGTTTTCAACAGTGGCCAATCAGGTCACAAGTATCTGGCAGGTTCCCAAGGAAGCACACAGATTCCACAATACTTCTCCCAGGGTAAATAATGGATTTCCCGGGTCCTTTTTAATAATGGTTATTGGACCATTCCTCCAGGAACTTGTCCAAACCTTTATTAAACCCAATGACACTAACAGCTTTTACTAAATCTTCTGGTAACGAATTCCAGAGTTTGAATATGCATTGAGTAAAAAAAATATTTTCTCTTATTAATCTTAAATGGATTGCATTGTAGATTCATTGTGTGTCATCTAGCCTTTCTACTTTGTGATGGCATAAACAACCAATCTACGTTTACCCGTTCCACTCCATTCATTAATGTATAGACCTCTATCATATCCCCTTTTAGCCATCTCTTTTCCAAGTTGAGGAGACCCAACCTTTTAAGCCTCTCCTCATAAGGGTATCCTTCCATCCCCTTTACCATTTTTGTCACTCTTCTTTGTACCTTTTCTAATTCAGATATAGTCTTGTGAGATACTTCTATGGAGAAGGGTCTGCTACTTAGTTATTTTTCCATCTAGTTATGTATTCAGATTTATATTCCTTAAATCATTATATTCAAATCAGGGCTCAACAGAGTGAAAAACTACTGCAGTTTCTTGATTTCAAAAACACTGATTGCAGGTTACTGGAAAATCTAGGACAAATCCATGAGTACTACACGTAGGCGGGACTTTTACTGTAAGTCTTACCAAACTGCATGTTGGTATTATCTGGCATATCTACAAGACCGACTCAATTTCATATTTCATTATTTAAGTAAAAAAAATTTTTAAGTAAAAATTTATTCTTTTTTGAAACAGCAGTTATCCTAGGAGGTGTAAGGGGTAGTTCCTATCATGAATTAAGGTAATAACAAACAATTTTTGCCTCTTACCGCATGTTAAGTAGCAATATCATGTGTTATTTTACTGTAATGCATGTTAGTTTACTGCAACACAAGTTACGTAATAATAACATGCAAATGCATGCAAAACACCCGGGGACTGAAATTCAGCCCATGGAAGTCAGTTGTTACTTTAAATGCTGACTACTATAAGCAAAATATACTGGATATTCACTGGTAATATCTAGAGAACACACTGCTGCTGAATATTTGCTTTTTGTGGTCAGTGCCTGTGGCTATCCTGATAGAGACAATATTCAGCCACTATCCACATAGCCAATCTGCATAGACTTAGGACAGCTTTTATGCTGATACTTATCCAGATAGTAGTGCTGAAAATCACCAGATATGCGGATTAAAGGAAATATTCAGCGGCAAAGTATTTTTGAATATCAGCACATCGTTATTACTCTAATCAATAACATAGCTTATATTGAAATTTCCAAGCTACGCTAATCATGGAAAAATCAGGCCCGCTCAAAGCTGACATTATCTTTCCTCTTGGGAGCCCTGGGCCATATTAAAGGGGACAAAAGCTCTCTCAAATCTTGCCAAACTTTTCCCCTTGTCAAGGCCCCCTAGAAAACCCAGACCCCAAGTTCAGACTCCCCCCCCCCCCCCGTAATCACCCAGTGGATCCTCTTACCCAAAATATTTTCCAACCGTACCTCCCAAGATGACCCCATCCCTGAAGAGTATCTGCAATAGCCCCCCCCCCCCTCCTTCCACGCCTACCTGAATAAATCCCTGGTGGTCTAGCATAAGTGGCCAGAAGTGATCTCCAATTGCTCATGCCCCTTCCAGTGATGGGTTCAAAACTGCACCTGATAGCTCATAATGATAGTCTTATGGTACTACTATTAGGAGTCAGGTTGCTATATATATTTTATTTATTTAAAAAATTTATAATGTGCACACTAACGTGGCAAAGTACAAAAAACACAATATTTCAATAAAATAATAATACAAAAATCAAAAAATAAGAACATAAAACATAAACTAAAACTTACTTATTAAAACCAAACAATATAGATACTGAATATAATCAAACAAAAAAAAAACCCTTAGCCTGTCAGCAAAGGAAAAGCTTGCTTGAAAAGATCGAAATTACACTTACCTGGTAATTGTAGTTCCTTGAGTGACGACAGTTTAGTCCTCCACCTCTGGGTAGTGTACCTCCTCCTGCAGCTTGGAGACTGGACCAATCAAAATCTTCATCCCACTGGATGTAGCGAGCTGGAATCCCCATCAGCCCCCAGTGAACTATTGACAAAGCAGACTCAAAAGAGCAACAAATAAGTAGCTACCATTCCTTTTTTTTTTTTAATATATATTAACTATAACGTGGACCAGAACACGAACCGTCCCTTAACAGAAAAAAGGAGGGTGAGTTTCTCCATAGTAATGCTCTTCTCCCTTGCCGAGTCAGGAAACACAGATAGAGGCAGAAAAGCCCAAAGAAAGAAGAAGGAAAAACTCTCCTACTCACCTGCAAATTTGCCACTCGTCCTTGAACACGTGCCGAGCTAGCCATAAACCTGAGGGCGGGAATGAAGACTAAACTGTCGTCACTCAAGAAACTAGAATTACCAGGTAAGTGTAATTTTGATTTCCTTATCGTTCCTCCAGTTTAGTCCTCCACCTCTGGGATGTAACAGAGCAGTACTAACGGGAGGGACCCTGCCAGCTGGCATGCAAGACCGGTGACCCGAAACAGGCATCCTTCACCGCCAGCACATCCAGCCGGTAGTGTTTACTGAAAGTATGCAGCGACGATCAAGTGGCCGCCTTGCAAATCTCCACCGACGGAACCAAACAGTGCTCCACCCAGGAGGCCGCTTGCGCCCTAGTGGAATGAGCTCTGAGACCCACAGGAGCCGGACGCCCCTGCAACATATACACCGAGACAATTGCCTCCTTAATCCACCTGGAGATGGACGCTTTCGCTGCAGCTTCTCTCTTCCTGGGCCCGCCAAACAACACAGACGATCCAACTTACGAAAGGAGTCGGAGACCGACAAATAACGACATAACACCCTCTTTACGTCCAAGCGACTCAATCCTCGATCCGATGGTTGCCCTGCATCTGCCCGCAAAACTGGAAGAGACACCGTCTGGTTCACATGAAAAGGAGAGGACACCTTTGGCAAGAAAGAGGGAACCAGTCTAAGAACCACCTTTTCCCTCAAAAAACACAGAAAAGGCTCTCTGCACGAAAGAGCTTGCAACTCCAAAATGTGCCTAGCCAAACAAATAGCCACCAAAAAGACCACCTTAAGGGTCAAATCCCTGACCGAGATTTGGGATAAGGGCTCAAACGGAGCCTTTCCTAATGCCCGCAAAACCAGTTTGAGATCCCACGATGGCACGGAAATCCATCGCGCTGGGCGAAGTCTGATAACCGCTTTTAGAAAATGTACAACATCGGCGTGAGCAGCCAGAGCCACGCCCTGAACCTTACCTCTATAGCAGGCCAAGGCTGCCAACTGTACTTTCAAGGAACTGGCGGCTAAGCCCTTTTTGAAACCATCTTGCAAGAAGCTCAACACTAAGGATACTGACAACCTGGAAGCTCTTGCCTGATGTCTGGAACACCAATCCTCAAAAATCCACCAGATGCGCACATAAGCGAGCGAAGTCGACCGCTTCTGTACTTGAAGTCGCTATGACCGATCTAGAGTAACCCCTCTTTTTTAGCCTCGCCCTTTCAATGGCCAAGCTGTAAGCGAGAATCGATCCATCTGCGGCATCAGAAGGGGCCCCTGCAACAGAAGCTCTGGCGACAACGGGAGACACCACGGGAGGCCGTCTAACAACCTTATCAGATCGGCATACCACGGGCGCTGGGGCCAATCTGGCGCTACTAGAAGCACCCTCCCCCGATGGGCTGCGATATGTTGAATCACACAACCGATAAGGGCCCACGGAGGAAATACATAAAGCAGCCCTGCCGTCGGCCACGGCTGTATCAAGGCGTCGATCCCCTCCGACATGGGTTCCCTCCGCCTGCTGAAGAACCAACTCACTTTCGCAGACTGGCACGTAGCCATCAAGTCCATGACCGGCACTTCCAATCGGAGAGTCAATTGGGCGAAGACATCGGGATGCAACTCCCATTCTCCGGCATCCACCTGAACTCTGCTGAGAAAATCCGCCATCACGTTGTCCTTTCCGGCGATGTGAGCTGCCGATATTGCCTCTTGGACTCCTCCTCCATGGCTGCGCTCCCCATGCTGCCTTGCCGATTGATGTACGCCACTGTTGTGGCATTGTCTGACAGGACCCGTACAGCTTGATGCGTCACTAGCAGTTCAAAGCTCTGCAGGGCCAAGAACACAGCCCTCAGCTCCAGGCAGTTGATCGACCAGCTGCTTTCTTCCGCCGTCCACTGCCCCTGAGCAAAATGTACTCCACAATGAGCTCCCCAGCCTGCTAGACTCGAGTCCGTGAACAGAGGAAGCCACACCGGCTGCTCCAAAGACATCCCTGCCTGCAAGGCCGTGGGACAAATCCACCACCGCAGAGCCTGCCGGACTTGTAGAGGACAAGGGAGCCGTTTGCTCAGCGAATCGGACTGATTGGACCAACGACGAAGCGAAGTGTGCTGCAGCGGCCTCATGTGAAACCTGGCCCACGGGACGACCTCCAGCATCGCCGCCATCATCCCTAACACCTGAAGGTACTTCCATGCCGTTGGCGCCGACAGCTTTATGAAGGCCTGCACCAAACTCTGGAGAGCTTGGGCCCTGCGCTCCGTTAGAAAAACCGAGCCTCTCCAAGTATCGAACTGTACCCCCAAATACTCGAGAACCTGAGTCTGGGATAAATGACTCTTGAGCGGATTGACCACCCAGCCTAAGCTCTGCAGGAAAGCTACTACCTTCTCCGTGGCTTTCTCGCTCTTGGCTTGGGATTTGGCCCTTATCAGCCAATCGTAGAGATATGGATGTACTAAGACCCCTTGCTTTCACAGCGCTGCCACCACGACTACCATTATCTTGGTGAAGACCCGAGGAGCTGTCGCTAGTCCGAAGGGCAGCGCCTGAAACTGAAAATGTCCCCAAGGTAGGGCGAACCGCAGAAATTTCTGATGCGACGCTCTGATTGGAACATGGAGATAGGCCTCTGACAGATCGAGAGAGGTGAGATACTCTCCCTGATGAACTGCCACAATGACGGACCGCAGGGTTTCCATGAAAAAATGTGGCACCCTGAGACACCGATTTACCCCTTTGAGGTCCAGGATAGGATAAAGAGAACCATCCTTCTTTGGCACCACGAAATAAATGGAGTAACATCCCATGCCGTATTCTGCGGGTGGCACCGGGACGATGGCTCCCAGCTGTAAAAGGCGGTTTAAAGTTTGACAAACCTGCAGAGCCTTCTGCGGTCCTCTGCAGGGGGAATTCACGAACGAGTCCAGCACCGGCTTCACCAGGTCCAGTGCATACCCATCGCGGATGATCTCCAAGACCCACTGGTCTGATGTTATGTGGGTCCAGGCAGAAAGAAACCCCCTCAGGCGACCCCTGATCGGTTGCCCTTCTGCCTTGACCCGCTGCCATTCATTGTGGTTTGCGAGCAGCTCCTGATGACGCCCTGCGAATCCTCTACTTGCCCCCCGGAATCCATGGAACCCTTGGGCCCGAGATAGAAATCTTCCTCATTGAGATCCCGCGAAACGGGGGGAATGAAATCTTCGAAAATCCCGAAACTGCCCCTGAAAGGCCGTGGAATATTTTCCCTGCTTGGGCTTGTCCTCCAGAAGTCTACCTCCCTTGGACTCTCCCAAATCTTTGACCAACTTATCCAGATCCTCTCCAAACAACAACTTGCCCTTGAACAGACGTTTGCCTAGCCGAGACTTAGAGGACCCGTCGGCCGCCCAGTTTTTTAGCCAAAGGGCCCTTTGCACCACTACCAGGGAAGACATACTATTCGACAAGGCTCTGATCAGGTTGTAATGCACATCTGCTAAATACACTGATCTGGGCTCTAAACGCTGGAGCTCCCACACTTCGTCGTGCTCCAACGACATCGACTGTCTCAAGTGTTCGACCCAACGGAGACAGGCCCTAGCTACCCAAGCTCCACAAATGGATGCCTGCAAGAAAACCGCGTCTGCTTCAAAAGACTGTTTCAACAAACCATCCATCTTTCTATCCTGCGCTTCTTTCAAGGTCGCGTTGCCTTCCACCGGAATCGTTGTCTTCTTCGTGACCGCTGACACTGCCGCTTCTATCTTCGGGGCACAAAACCATTCCTTATCTTTGTCCGCCAAGGTATAGAGCTTATTCATAGTTCTTATCCCCTTTAGACCGGCTTCTGGATGATCCCACTCATTCTGAATCATCTGATCGATCACCTTATGGATGGGAAAGACCACCTGTGTTTGGTGCACCGCCTGAATAATGGGATCTGCAGTATCCTCTTCGGTTACAGGCTGCTCGGACGTCAGCCTAAGCGTCTGCAGAGCCTCCGAAATGAGGGCCGACAATTCCTCTCTCTGAAAAACTCAAATGATTCATGCTTGATCCTCCAGCTCAGGAATCTCACCTTCCTCTAAATCCTCCAAATCGACATCCATGTCCAAACCTTGCTCCTCGTCCTCCTGCAACCCTACTTCAGAAGGAGAAAGCTCTGATGGACGCGGTCTCTTGGGCGCTTTGGAAACCACACTTTCGCATTTCACTAGTCCTGACCGTGCACTGGGGGAGGGAAGAGGCAAAGACCCCAGCAAATGACCTTGCCTTTTACGACGCCTGATGCATGAGCAACACAAAGTCTGGAGAAAACTCCTCCATCTGCATAGCGATCCCAGACACCGAAGGAACACCCGGAAGCCCAGGTGCCGCATCTGAAGCCGGAGCCGCAGGGCTGGCCATCCAAGCTTCACCCTCTGGCTCCTTTAGCATGTCCGGTGGGGCTGAAGCCACAGCACCCTCCATTTGTTGTTCAACACTGACGGACACTGAAGCACAGCAGTGACAGATGCCTGTCTCTGGAGACATGCCCCTGCGGGTGCCACAAATTATACACTGAGGTTTCGCTGACATGGGCTAAAGAGCCTGGCTATCCCCAATGCTACTAAAGGCAAATTTAACTTATTTTACTCTATGGTTTGTTCTTTGTGCTCTTTTTTTTTTTGAAACCCCATTTGCCTAAACAATCTCTTAAATTAAAACCATCTGAAGACCCCAGACCCCCAGGCCCCTGAGCCTAAAACAAAGGCAAGGAAAGGTAAAATAAACTAAATTAAATTAAATGAAACAAAGATCAAAAAACCCCACAAACAAAGTACCTTGGCTTTAAAGATTGCTGAACTCGTCGGGGAACAGTCCTGCCGGAGTGTTACAGAAATCGCTGAGGAAACCGCATGGATAAAATGGCCGCGGTTTCCATCAGCGTTTTGGCGTGCTCCTAAAAAAAGCACCGCAGGACAAAGAAACTGCGTGCCTATGGCCCATCTCGCTCTCCCTGGCTTGTACCTGCTTGAACAGCCCCCGTTTAGAAGACCAAGGCTCCGATCATCGAAAAGAATTGGGACCGCTAATCAGCCTGCTGCTTGTACTCAAGAACAGTCCCAGAGCTGTCGCCTGCAGCTTCTCAGTCAGCAGGCTGCCTGTGGAGTCAGCAAGGAGCTCTACCCCGTTCAGTCTAGGGGTAAGAGATCCCGGAAAGCAAAATCAGCCAGTTAAATACAGGGTGACTTGGCAGGGCAGAATAGCCTATGGGAACAAATCTTGTTTGTTGATTAACTTTTTTTTTTTTTTTAAACCACAGTACCCTCAGGAAGATTACCTAAAGTAGCCTAATCAAACCAATTGCAAAACAACCAGAAAACAAATTTCATCTAAGTAGCCTGCTGCTTATTAGTTTCTCCAGTGAGCCCAGCACCTAGGCTCACTAGGTCCTCCTGCTGCATGGAGACTGGACACACTGGGGGCTGATGGGGATTCCAGCTCGCTACATCCAGTGGGATAAAGATTTTGATTGGTCCAGTCTCCAAACTGCAGGAGGAGGTACACTACCCAGAGGTGGAGGACTAAACTGGAGGAACGATAAGGAAATGCCCTTTTAGTTTCCACTGAAAAAGCAACAGCTCAGAGATTTTTCGCAATTCATCAGGCAGTGAATTCCACAAAACCAGAGCACTCATGGAAAACAACCTATTTGGCAAAGTCTGAAAATGAATCTTTCGAAACAATGGAACATCAAGTAAATTAGCATCTTGAGTTCGCAACACTCTTTGTGGACCTACTGCAGGGATTGGGAGGTCTTCATGGAGGTTCTTCTTGGGGGTCAGGTTAGAAGGGTCGTCAGGATGAGAGGGTTCACTCTGTAACTTTGCAGAGACTTGGGAGGGGTCTGTACTTGTGGTCTGGTGGGGAATCTTCTGGGGGTGTCTTGACTGGGAAGGGAGGTGGATTAGCAAGATTTGAGAGAGTGGGGTTAGGGGGTGTTCTTTTTTATACCAACACAGGAAATTTTAGAAATAATAAAATAACTAACAAGAAGGCATGGTTGAGGAGGATAATGGGGACAAATGAAACTCTTCACACTGCTTTAATTTTGCCAGGAATATATTGCTTTTTCATAAAACATTAGTTAGTCAACACAATATTTCATACAGTTTAATCAGTAAGCAAAGCAGGCAATGCAGACAATATGAATATACAACCCTCTGGCCAAATAAATGATGTAGGAATAATTAGAAATGTATTCTGCTAAGTTTAATCATTATAGTTGACTTAAGGCAGATGGAGCTATGACTTCTGAAAGAGTTGATTAAAGGACATCTGAGATCTTTGCTTTGAAAAGTGTATTTAATGGCACTGCTGTTCTTTGTTTTGATAGATAGGGACCAGATTCACAGAAGACTTTTAACACAGGTGTAATACAAGCAAAAAAAAAACCATGCGTTGAATGAAATCCCCATGAATGACCTAAAAGTTCCCTAAAGCAAGGATTTGTGTCAAAGGAATAAAATAAAAGAAATCCTTCAGGCAGTATCACCTAATATTTTTGTCAATGCCCTTGAACTTTCAGAACATAATTTGTTTTGTTAGTTTCATTGAAAACTGTCATTAATATCCTCTCCCAAACAGTGCTTAGAAATACAGAGGTTCATATTGCTGACGACTAGGCTCACAGGGTGAGGGGAAAGGAGATATTTCCTTAGATTACTCCTGTGCAGGTTCTGTGTTCTCCCTGAGGAATAGGATGGGTGCCCAGCACTAGGTCCGCAGTACATATGGTGCTAGAGATAGGTCCTGCTGTACATCCCCATCACTACCAGTGTGTGACAGGTGTTCCTTGCAGTGCAGCTGAAGGTAATTTGGTGCCCATCTTTATCTTGCAGTCACATGTGGCCCTCTGGTCCCAGATACCACCCATATTAGTGTGTACACCATGTTAGCGTTTGGATGACATGGGCACCTGTTATCAGGGTAGAAGGGTTTCCAAACTTGCATGAGGTTTGTGTAGCAGTGCTTTTATAGGTCAAAGTGGTATACACTACACACCCAAAGGTCTCACATCACCCTTTTTGAAGGTAAAGGACAGGTGCCCCAACCCCTGTGAAGCAACCTCCATCCTGCTGGTATGAACAGCCCTCCAGAGAAGGTGGGCCAGAGCCATACCTGTGGATTGGGCAGTGGCAAACCAGCAGAAATGATAGGGTTAGCTCTGGAAAACCCCAACTGCCTCACACCACTGTCTGCCAGTCACCAGCAAACTAGAGCAAAACAGATACAACCCCGATCAATGTAACCTAAAAAAACCCAAAAATAAAACACATACACAAAAAACTGAAAACTGCCCGTCCACCAGTGAAGGAGGAAAAAAGACCTCAGTATCTTCCTGCACAAAACAGTGACAGGAATCAAGTCTGTCTGCAGACGTCCAAAACGTCTAAGAGAACAGAACAGACTAGGAATTACATCAATGGTCACAAAAAAACCTCCAGCCAACCTGAAAAAAACCAGGTGGCAACCAGCAGGCTTCCGAGCAGTTGAGTGCTACCGTCACATAACATTAACAAAGAAAGCTCCGGACACTTATCTTCCGATGGTAACAGTCACAATGTGATGAAGATGATGGAGACGTTGAAGATCAAACAATGATGGTCTAGAAACCGTATCTGAATGTAAAAAAATTATAGTTGTAAATACGGTATATCAGGTGATAAGGAACTCCGACATCCGATGTTTCGCCTTTGTGGCTTCCTCAGGGAGCAAAAAATCACTTGTCGCCGTGCCACCATGTGACTCGATAGAACAAAGCACCGGAGCAAAAAAGCTGAAAACAACAAAAAGAAAAAGAAAAGTGACTCATGTAGCAAAACAAAACAACACGAAACAAAACAAAACTGGGATCTACCCCCTAAAACAGACCAAGCCCACTTAAATAGATATGCAAGTACAAACCCTGTGTGCTGGGTTTGGGAAAATGAAACGCAAAAATATAGCAGCCAAAAGACGCTGTGATGATCGCCGGCTCATGGCTCACCTCCCCAGACGCCGACGCATGCGTCCTAGCAAAAATATAAAGGCGGGGTTAAAACAGGGGAGCCAATCAAAAACAAGCCGGTTACTATGCCAAACCCAAACATCCTAGCCTATGAACAAAAAAGCAAACAGGGAAATAACTAAGAACCCCAAAGAAACCCACTCATTCGCAGCGTCAGGCTTTACGTGAGCTGAAGAGCTATAAGGATATCATCATTCGGCGAGCCGATAAGGGAGGCGCTGTAGTTATCTTAGACACGTCTCAATATGTGGCTGAAATTCAATCTCAATTGTCTGATGCTGCTACTTATCATCAGCTATTGCAGGATCCCACTTTTGTGTTACAGCAAGAGATCAATCAACTAATTTCTCAAGCCTTGCAAGATGGGTTGATTACTACTAAAGAGGCTAAATTTTTGGGCATTACTCATCCACGCACTCCACATTTTTATGTGTTGCCTAAAATACATAAAAATTTTCATCACCCACCGGGTCGGCCAATTGTGTCGTTACGTGGCTCTCTTCTGGAACCCCTGTCTATTTTTGTAGATTCCTATCTCAGGCCCTTGGTGTTTCGAATTCCTTCATATTTACGTGACACCATGCATTTTTTGCAGATATTGGCAGCTGGACATGATCGGGATTTACCTGTTGGGTTGCTTATGGTCACCTTAGATGTTTCTTCTTTATATACCAGCATCCCTCAGCAAGAAGCCATGGTTATCGGTCAGAGCAACTTAATAGCACGTCATGATTTGAGTTCTGCTAAAGTGGATTTCATTATGCAGTTGCTGAAGATGGCAATGACAAAAAAATTATTTTTGTTTTGATGGAGTGTTCTATCAGCAAATACAAGGGGTTGCGATGGGGGCCACGCTAGCTCCCTCCATTGCTAATTTGTATATGGCTGAGTTTGAACGGAGATGGTTGACAGAAAATATATATCAATCTCATATTCGTTTGTGGGTGCGTTACATTGACGACGTGTTTCTGCTTTGGACTGGAGGTACTGATTTGTTACAGGCATTTTTCACTTGGTTGAATGGCTGTGATCCTCATATTAATTTTTCTATGGATCACAGCTCTACAGCTATTCCGTTTTTGGATGTCCTGCTGACACGTCAAAATGATTGTCTGGTTACCACAATATACACTAAGCCCACGCACAAGATGTCTTTCCTTCATTTTGACAGCCTACATCCTCATCGATCAAAGGAGAGCTTACCATTTGCCCAATTTCTCCGTTATCGTCGGAATTGTTCCACAGTGTCTGATTATAAGTTACAGTCTCGGACTCTACAAACTGCTTTTGAATTCCGTGGATATCCTGCTCCTCTGGTTCATCGCGCTCGACTTCGCGCTCGTTTTAATGACCGCGACTGGCTTTTGATTCCACGTACTCGTTCTTCGTGGGATTCTTCTAAGGTTCATTTCATCACCAAGTATAATCCTCTGAGCTATCAGGTTTCCAAGATTCTTCAGCGACATTCTCATGTTTTGCGCCTGACTCCTGGGCTTCATCAACATTGTATTCGTCCTGTATACACTAAGGGTTCCAATTTAAAGGACATTCTTTGTCCATCAGCTTTTTCAAGTGCCCGACCAGCACCCTCTGAACCTGGGCGACACCGCAGTTGTGGTCACTGTTCGGTGTGCTCTGTAATGGACTCCTGCACCAGTTTTTCTTATCGACATCGGTGTGTTAAGCTGCGATATTCTACGTCATGTGACAGTACTAATGTCATTTATTTTCTCCGTTGCCCTTGTGGTCTGGGTTATGTAGGGAAGACCAGTCGGGCTTTGCGTACCCGCTTGATTGAACATCGCAGTCGTCTTCGTTGTATGGTTGAAGGTGCTCCCTTGGTTCATCATTTTCAAATCATGGGGCATGTTTTTGAAGATCTGACTTGTGTAGTAATTACTCAATGCATTCCCTCTGTTTATGGTGGGGATATGCCACGACAACTGTCTCGTTTAGAACAGCGTTGGATTTTTTCCCTTCAAACCGTGGCTCCCGGTGGATTGAATGATTCCATAGAATGGAAAAGCTGTCTGTGATTTTTTATCAATGCATTTCTCTTTTTCATCTAAGCATTTTTTTCATCGTTTACAACAGGGAGGGTGGGTTTCTTTGGGGTTCTTAGTTATTTCCCTGTTTGCTTTTTTGTTCATAGGCTAGGATGTTTGGGTTTGGCATAGTAACCGGCTTGTTTTTGATTGGCTCCCCTGTTTTAACCCCGCCTTTATATTTAAGCTAGGACGCATACGTCGGCGTCTGGGGAGGTGAGCCATGAGCCGGCGATCATCACAGCGTCTTTTGGCTGCTATATTTTTGCGTTTCATTTTCCCAAACCCAGCACACAGGGTTTGTACTTGCATATCTATTTAAGTGGGCTTGGTCTGTTTTAGGGGGTAGATCCCAGTTTTGTTTTGTTTCGTGTTGTTTTGTTTTGCTACATGAGTCACTTTTCTTTTTCTTTTTGTTGTTTTCAGCTTTTTTGCTCCGGTGCTTTGTTCTATCGAGTCACATGGTGGCACGGCGACAAGTGATTTTTTGCTCCCTGAGGAAGCCACAAAGGCGAAACATCGGATGTCGGAGTTCCTTATCACCTGATATACCGTATTTACAACTATAATTTTGTACATTCAGATACGGTTTCTAGACCATCATTGTTTGATCTTCAACGTCTCCATCATCTTCATCACATTGTGACTGTTACCATCGGAAGATAAGTGTCCGGAGCTTTCTTTGTTAATGTTATGTGACGGTAGCACTCAACTGCTCGGAAGCCTGCTGGTTGCCACCTGGTTTTTTTCAGGTTGGCTGGAGGTTTTTTTGTGACCATTGATGTAATTCCTAGTCTGTTCTGTTCTCTTAGACGTTTTGGACGTCTGCAGACAGACTTGATTCCTGTCACTGTTTTGTGCAGGAAGATACTGAGGTCTTTTTTCCTCCTTCACTGGTGGACGGGCAGTTTTCAGTTTTTTGTGTATGTGTTTTATTTTTGGGGTTTTTTAGGTTACATTGATCGGGGTTGTATCTGTTTTGCTCTATATTGCTTTTTGCCCCTTGAGAAGAATTTTGTTATATTGATTGTATCATGGAAGCTGCTTCTCCTATTTGGCGAGAAACCCTTACTTTTTCCACTGACCAGGTGCAAGAGTTACTTAGACAACCCACCTGTTTTGGCCCTGTTGATATTGCTGAGACTCCGACTGCTTGGTCAGGTTTAACTAAGCTATGGAAACGGCAGATTCGAGCTGAATTACATCGTGCTACTTTAATAGAATACATTCGGCGTCAGCACATTCCCCGAGGCTTTCGGGTTAAAAAAAGTGCCTCAATTATTTGTTGAAGATGAGGAATTTGTTGCCAATTGGAATAGGATCCTTAATAAGTGTGCTTTGGACTTGATGGTTCTCACTGTTAATGCCACTAAGGGGTCTGTTTACTAAACATTCCTAACGTGCGGGGCCGTGCTAGTGTGCCTGTGCCATATAAGGAGTGGGCGGTTCAGGCAGAAAATAGAAAAAAAACGGTAGTAAGCAACCGGACGTGTGTGCGTCGCGCTAATGTGCGGGGGTCGACATTAGCGCGTGGAAAGGCAAAGTGGCGCGCTGCTGAGTATACAAAACAACAGAGCCGTGGTACAACAGTGAAGACACTGACCAATGGTGCAGGGGCCATGGGTTCAATCCCCCAGTGTGCGCAACGACAAAGGTCAGCTGAGGCAGTAACTGTAATGATTAACATTGTTTTAGGAGGCAAATTAATTTGGAACGGCATAAGGCGGCGCACAGTTATTTTTGGGCGGCAGAAGAAGGCGGCGCACAGTGCTTTTTGGGCGGCATAAGGCGGCGCACAGTTATGTTTGGGCAGCAGAAGGCGGCGCACTGGTCCCCTTGGGCGGCAGAAGGCGGCGCGCTGATAGGCACAAGGCGGCGCGCTGATGCACAAGCATAGGAACAGAGCCACAGCACAATGGTTAAAACACTGACCAATGGTGCAGGGATCAGGGGTTCAACTCCTCACAATGCCCAGTGAAAAATGCCTGCTGAGGCAGTATGTATTATGTTGTGGAGTGCTGTAGGAGGCTGTATAATTTTATTTTGTTATCACTACTAGCAAACGCACTCTCCCAGCATGTTAACATACGGCGGCCCATAAGGCACATGTTACAGTGCACTGTTCGCCAAGGCACCCTTGAATGACCCCTATAGGGCAGCATGTATGTTGCGACACAGGATAATGTATAGTGCACCCTATAGGGATGGCAACCATAAGGTGGCCTACAGGGCGCCCTATGAAGCACCCTCAGAGGCACCTAATGGGTATAGTAAGCTGAGGGTGGTCTTGCCGGCATAGACATATGTACAGTAAATAAAAATAAAGCTGTGGACAGCCCTACCAAAGGGCCCCACTGTGGGTTTGAACCCATGACCTCTGGCTGCACAGGCAGTGATGTAACCATTGCGCTACAGCTCCATAGCTGTAAGCAGGCCCCTGGCTGGCTGCAGATAGCCTACACGTCACCTCACAGACAGTCTGCTGGTGTCAACAGGATAGGGTTAGGCCACCCGTACCCATGATGCACTGCACATGCAAATTAGCTGTCTGCAGATGGACACAAGATGGGGAATGCACCCCCACAGCACCTCGGCCCTGTTGGGGGAAGTGACCGGGTGCACCCACACAGCACCTTGGCCTAGTAGGGGGCACTGACCGGGTGTTTTACTGGCACAGAGTAGCCACACACCGTTACATCGTGCGGGTACTGTGCTCACCCTGAGTGTGCAATGAGGTGGCCAGGACCAGGTCAACAACACCTGCCATGGCTGCTGGAGGCCAAGCGGGCGTTCCAAAGCAGTGTTAATGTGTAAGATAGCTAGTTTCTGCACAAACACCATGGATATCCCTGTCTGCCGCCATCAGGCACCCCCCCCCCCCCCCCCCCAGTGGCAAACATGGTCCCCATCAAGGGATCCACACTCTACCTCCCTGCAAAGGTGGCAGTAGAGGGCAACATCAACCCCAGTCCTGCTGAGGAACACCACCACCCCCCCCCCAGGCAGGCAGCTCCATACACAGCCATAACACAATAGCAGACAGACATAAGCCCAGGGTATGGTAAGCTGCACTCCACCACCAGATATTCCCCTGCAGCAAGCCAACAGCCACTGCACCCTGCAAGTCATTATAGCAAGACATTTACCAACTACAAACAGTCTGCTGGTTAGTCCATAGTGCATGTTCCCAATGGAGATGCATGCACCCAGAACTGGGCTGTCTGCATACACAGCAAGCAGATAGATCAGTGACTGGGCCCCAAAGAGAAACCCATATCTATCACATGAGAGAACTACTATACAGCACTATGGGGGGGCCTAGCCATGCTGTGGTCACTGCACAGTCAGGGTGAGCGTGATCCCCCAGAAGGACATGCTTTGGCCACCCTGTCTGTGTAGGTGGTGGCCGGACACTACAATATCCCAGCCAATGTCCCTGCCAGGGCCCTATGCCCAGTGCAGATGCATCCTGGCCACGCCACCCTGCCCTGGCTATACCCATGGTACCTTGCACCTCATTATGCACATTGACTGGCCAATACTGGCAACAGTGCTGGCAGTGCGGGCTGTTGAAGGGGCTTGCAGCCAACACCCACTGTATAGACAGACACACACTTCCACACCTCTGCCATCATGGTGCTACGATTGAGGGGGTAGGTAGCCTTGCCCACCAAACCGGTCCTGAGCACGGCAAGGCATGGATATGGTACGCATTACAGCTGGTGGTCACTCCCCAGGGTGGTAAGCACCGTCAGAGGCCAGGCCTGGAGCATGCCCCGCAAACACCTAACAGATTGTTTGGATGGGGTCAACTAGCAGTATATACGTAACGTATGGATAACTGCCTGCCTGTGCTCCTAGCAAACGTCTCCGAGCTGTGTACCGTATACCTCAGGTGTAGGGTGACATTGGTAAGTTATGCAAGTGCTCGTTTTGGGTGCTGCATGCACGGTCCAATGTTCTGCCTTTCCAGGAGACATTGGCCAATGGGGCCTGTGGGTGTGGGTGTGTCTGCCCTTGATGGCTGCTGCTTTACGGCACAGATTCCCAACTCCAGTCCAGGTTTGCATCACACTGTTCGGGTTTTCCTGCTATCCCTCATGAATATGCATGGGCTACATCTACATGCCATGGGGGTGGTGCATAGATATACAGCACAGGCATATGTATGAGTGTCAGCATGGAACTTGACTGGTGTGTGGCCCACCAGGACTGCATTTGGGTGATTCTGCTCTAGGTACTGCCCCTGTTCATGGTGTCTGTTCTCAGTGGGGTACAAGATAGATGTCTTACCATTGCATATGTCCCCGCCATGAAAGGTGTGTCCTTACTATCACTGTTTAGTTGTGGGAAAAATATGTGGGCAGGATTGGCAGTAGCCCCAGCTGGGTTTTGAACCTGTGACCTTCTGTTCCTGTATGCACTGTCTGTGTGCACTGCACCACTGTGTAGCCACAGATTGGTTGGATTCCCTGGACTGTCCATGACTGTGGATCCGGCAGGACCTGTCTGTTGCAGTGGACTGTGCCAGCCTGCACATGGCTAGGCCTCTGTCTTCTGTGGTTAGCAGCCACTGCCCCCTGCACCACATGTACTTGTCCGCCAACATGCTGGCATGAACTTCTCTCAGAAAAAGCAGTTGACCTGATTGCAATGTGGCAGTATGGGACTGCATTTGGGGGACTTGGCTGTAGGTAATGCCCATTGTTGTGGTGTGTGTGCGGTGTTGGGTAAAATATGGGTGTTTTCCCCATGCATACAGGGGTGTCTGCGCTATCTTTATTTAGTGGTGGGTAAAATATAGGGACTGGGCTGGCAGGTGCCCCAGCTGGGATTTGAACCTGTGACCCTCCTGTTTTGGAGGTGCTGGCTCTGTCTGCTGCATCACACTGTGGCCGCAGAGGCAGTGCAGTACCTGGTGATAGGACACCTGTCAGGATGGGTATGCACAGCTTGCTCTTCAGTCTTTTACTGTGGCCTCATTCACCTTGTCTGGTGACAAACATGCAGCTAAACCCCAGAAATAGACACATATACCGGGGCCTTACTTTTAAGCTGGGCAACAGTGATATTGGTGGGCAACCATTTGGAAGACACCCAGGACAGCCACAGGGCTGGGAATTATTTTTGGGGGAGTCTCAGCTCCATGGCCCTTCCTACATTCATATCTTTTTTTCTGGGACTGTCCTGGGTGTGCTTTTTATATTTGCCCATTACTGTAACTGTTCACAAGCTGCATTACTATTTTTATTATTGATTTTCTGGTCATTGTCTATTTTTACTTTCACCTTTCTGCTGTGCACATGTATCACACTGCTTACGTTTTGCAGGTTTCCCCGGTTTTGCTGTACATTGCTAACGGAAATGGTTTCTCTTGCCTTTATATGACCTCTAGCGCGACTGTTTCACTCGCGCTATTTTTTCATGGGAAATTCGGCCCCGTTCATGTGCGGGGAGCCTCTCCCCTCCCCTTACCCGCCCATTGACCCCGTCTCTCCGCCCCTCGGGGACCTTCCTCCGCCCTCCGTTCGCCGTTACACGCCTCTTTCGGACATTTGCGGGCCCGTATTTGTGCGGGGCCCGGTAGTGTGTCGCGCACATTCACGGGGGTTCCTCGCACCTGTGCGGGGCGTTTAGGAGCGTTTGTCACCGTTTAAGTGGCGCGTTGCCGTGCGCTGATTTGCGGCGCGCACATTCCCGGACTTTAGTAAACATACCCCTAAGTCTTTTAATGATGCTACTAGCATTGAGATTGACCAGAAGCTTGCTGCTTTAAAGGCTGAAGAGTCTGCAGAGACATTTGCTTTTCAATCACGGCAGTTACAATCGCAGTTGGATGCTTTTCGAGAAGAGATTAAGACATTTAAGCTTTCGAAGTTACATCGTGATGCTACTGATTATTCCACCGGATTTGTGTATGCCTGGATGCAACCTGATCGCCGTCGGCCTGACCATGTGTCTTTTGAATACTCTGATGACTCAGCATTATCTGATCAGCGAGCGTCAAGTTCTGAGGATTTTTTAGAACGAGGCAAGAACACTCGCAAGCGCAGAGGCCGGGGTCGAGGCCGGGGTCGAGGGAAGCAGAACGACCCCCTGGTACCACCTCAACGCCCATGGACCAGGTCTCAAGCCACAACGGATCCCGACGGCTTGTAGTCAATTTGTCTGTTCGGGCTTTGTCATCTGCTCAAATTGAAGTGCTTGAGAAAGGGTTGTCTTTTGTCCCCTGCATTTCTTATGATGCTTTCTCTATACGCCTTGAATTTGAGGCTTTGATGCGTAAGTTACATTTACAGGCATTTTTTGCTAATTCCTCCACAATTGTTCCCCTGGGTCCGCCAGGTTTTGACACAGACCCCTCCTCGTCATTGGGACCTCTTCCGCTTCCTATACGTTCTTCTTGGAGTCCTCCAGGCCCGTTACCTTCCACATTACAAGTATTTCGAGAGCTCGTCCTGCGAGATATGGACCAGTTGGAGTTGGTGTCTCGGAAGAAGATTGACCATAGTTTATCTCATTCGCAGCGTCAGGCTTTACGTGAGCTGAAGAGCTATAAGGATATCATCATTCGGCGAGCCGATAAGGGAGGCGCTGTAGTTATCTTAGACACGTCTCAATATGTGGCTGAAATTCAATCTCAATTGTCTGATGCTGCTACTTATCATCAGCTATTGCAGGATCCCACTTTTGTGTTACAGCAAGAGATCAATCAACTAATTTCTCAAGCCTTGCAAGATGGGTTGATTACTACTAAAGAGGCTAAATTTTTGGGCATTACTCATCCACGCACTCCACATTTTTATGTGTTGCCTAAAATACATAAAAATTTTCATCACCCACCGGGTCGGCCGACTGTGTCGTTACGTGGCTCTCTTCTGGAACCCCTGTCTATTTTTGTAGATTCCTATCTCAGGCCCTTGGTGTTTCGAATTCCTTCATATTTACGTGACACCATGCATTTTTTGCAGATATTGGCAGCTGGACATGATCGGGATTTACCTGTTGGGTTGCTTATGGTCACCTTAGATGTTTCTTCTTTATATACCAGCATCCCTCAGCAAGAAGCCATGGTTATCGGTCAGAGCAACTTAATAGCACGTCATGATTTGAGTTCTGCTAAAGTGGATTTCATTATGCAGTTGCTGAAGATGGCAATGACAAAAAATTATTTTTGTTTTGATGGAGTGTTCTATCAGCAAATACAAGGGGTTGCGATGGGGGCCACGCTAGCTCCCTCCATTGCTAATTTGTATATGGCTGAGTTTGAACGGAGATGGTTGACAGAAAATATATATCAATCTCATATTCGTTTGTGGGTGCGTTACATTGACGACGTGTTTCTGCTTTGGACTGGAGGTACTGATTTGTTACAGGCATTTTTCACTTGGTTGAATGGCTGTGATCCTCATATTAATTTTTCTATGGATCACAGCTCTACAGCTATTCCGTTTTTGGATGTCCTGCTGACACGTCAAAATGATTGTCTGGTTACCACAATATACACTAAGCCCACGCACAAGATGTCTTTCCTTCATTTTGACAGCCTACATCCTCATCGATCAAAGGAGAGCTTACCATTTGCCCAATTTCTCCGTTATCGTCGGAATTGTTCCACAGTGTCTGATTATAAGTTACAGTCTCGGACTCTACAAACTGCTTTTGAATTCCGTGGATATCCTGCTCCTCTGGTTCATCGCGCTCGACTTCGCGCTCGTTTTAATGACCGCGACTGGCTTTTGATTCCACGTACTCGTTCTTCGTGGGATTCTTCTAAGGTTTAAAGCTGAGGTCAGAGAGGCTGTTGTTGCCAAAAAAGCATCTTTCAAGAAATGGAAAAAAGAGCCAAATGATGAAACCTGGAAACAGCACAAGCACTGGCAAGTCAAATGCAAGGCATTGATAAGGCAGGCAAAGAGAGAATTTGAGAAGAAGCTTGCTGCGGAAGCAAAAACGCGAAATAAAGACCTTTTCAAGTACATTCGTAGCAAAAAACCCGTGAGAGAGTCAGTTGGTCCATTAGATGATAAAGGGGTTAAAGGAGCACTAAGAGGCGACAAGGCGATAGCGGAGAGACTGAATGAATTCTTTGCTTCGGTCTTTACTGAGGAAGATGTAGGGATGTTACCCACGACTGAAGTGGTATTTAAAGGTGTGGAAGAATTGAAGGAAATATCGATACATCGGGAAGATGTCCTACAACTATTAGATAAACTGAAGAGTAGCAAATCACCTGGGCCGGATGGTATACATCCAAGGGTGTTGAAAGAACTGAAATTTGAGATTGCAGACCTGCTATCAGTAATCTGTGAACTATCATTAAAATCATCTCTAATACCTGAGGATTGGAGGATCGCCAATGTAACACCAATTTTTAAAAAGGGTTCGAGGGGTGATCCGGGAAACTACAGACCGGTGAGCCTGACATCAGTACCGGGAAAAATGGTAGAAACCATCATAAAGAATAAAATTACTCAGCATATAGATAGTCATGACCTAATGGGAGACAGCCAACATGGCTTTAGACAAGGAAGATCTTGTCTTACTAATCTGTTATGTTTTTTTGAAGGAGTGAATAAACAGGTGGACAAAGGTGAGTCGGTTGATATTGTGTATCTGGACTTTCAGAAAGCCTTTGACAAGGTCCCTCATGAGAGACTTTTGGCAAAACTAAAGAGTCATGGGATAGGAGGCAGTGTACTACTGTGGATCAGGAACTGGTTAAAAGATAGAAAGCAGAGGGTAGGACTAAATGGCCAATTTTCCCAATGGAGAAAGGTGAATAGTGGTGTACCCCAGGGATCTGTGCTGGGTCCGCTGCTTTTTGACATATTCATAAATGACCTGGAAAGTGGAATAACGAGTGAGGTTATCAAATTTGCTGATGACACAAAACTATTTAAAGTTGTTAAAACCCAGGAGGATTGTGGAAAATTGCAAGAGGATCTTGATAAATTGGAAGACTGGGCATCAAAATGGCAGATGAAATTTAATGTGGAGAAGTGCAAGGTTATGCACCTAGGGAAGAACAACCCAAACTATGGTTACACGATGCAAGGTTCCACATTAGGAACCACCACCCAAGAAAAGATTTAGGCGTCCTTGTGGATACCATGTTAAAACCCTCGGCCCAGTGTGCAGCAGCGGCCAAGAGAGCAAATAGAATGCTAGGTATGATAAGGAAAGGAATGGAAAATAAAACAAAAGATATTATAATGCCTCTATATCGTTCCATGGTGAGACCGCACCTTGAATATTGTGTGCAATTCTGGTCGCCATATCTTAAAAAGGATATAGCAATTTTAGAAAAGGTTCAGAGAAGAGCCACCAAAATGGTAAAGGGGATGGAAGGCTACTCCTATGAAGAAAGGCTAAAAAGGTTGGGGCTCTTTAACCTGGAAAAGAGACGGCTGAGGGGAGATATGATAGAAGTCTATAAATTAATGAACGGAGTGGAACGGGTAAACGTAGATCGATTGTTTACCTTATCAGAATATAGAAAGACTAGGGGACATGCAATGAAGCTACAGGGTAAACTATTTAAGACTAATAAAAGAAAATATTTTTTCACTCAACGTGTAATCAAACTCTGGAATTTGTTACCGGAGGATGTAGTAAAGGCTGTTAGTGTAGCTGGGTTTAAAAAAGGTTTGGACAAGTTCCTGGAGGAAAGGTCCATATACCATTATTAAGAAGGGACCCAGGATATCAATGCTTGAACCAATACAAGCATTGTGGAACCTGTGTCCCTTGGGGAAACTGCTAGGTACGTATGACCTAGATTGGCCACTGTTGGAAACAGAATACTGGGCTTGATGGACCTTGGTCTGACCCAGTATGGCATATCTTATGTTCTTATGTTCTTATTTCATCACCAAGTATAATCCTCTGAGCTATCAGGTTTCCAAGATTCTTCAGCGACATTCTCATGTTTTGCGCCTGACTCCTGGGCTTCATCAACATTGTATTCGTCCTGTATACACTAAGGGTTCCAATTTAAAGGACATTCTTTGTCCATCAGCTTTTTCAAGTGCCCGACCAGCACCCTCTGAACCTGGGCGACACCACAGTTGTGGTCACTGTTCGGTGTGCTCTGTAATGGACTCCTGCACCAGTTTTTCTTATCGACATCGGTGTGTTAAGCTGCGATATTCTACGTCATGTGACAGTACTAATGTCATTTATTTTCTCCGTTGCCCTTGTGGTCTGGGTTATGTAGGGAAGACCAGTCGGGCTTTGCGTACCCGCTTGATTGAACATCGCAGTCGTCTTCGTTGTATGGTTGAAGGTGCTCCCTTGGTTCATCATTTTCAAATCATGGGGCATGTTTTTGAAGATCTGACTTGTGTAGTAATTACTCAATGCATTCCCTCTGTTTATGGTGGGGATATGCCACGACAACTGTCTCGTTTAGAACAGCGTTGGATTTTTTCCCTTCAAACCGTGGCTCCCGGTGGATTGAATGATTCCATAGAATGGAAAAGCTGTCTGTGATTTTTTATCAATGCATTTCTCTTTTTCATCTAATCATTTTTTTCATCGTTTACAGCAGGGAGGGTGGGTTTCTTTGGGGTTCTTAGTTATTTCCCTGTTTGCTTTTTTGTTCATAGGCTAGGATGTTTGGGTTTGGCATAGTAACCGGCTTGTTTTTGATTGGCTCCCCTGTTTTAACCCCGCCTTTATATTTTTGCTAGGACGCATGCGTCGGCGTCTGGGGAGGTGAGCCATGAGCCGGCGATCATCACAGCGTCTTTTGGCTGCTATATTTTTGCGTTTCATTTTCCCAAACCCAGCACACAGGGTTTGTACTTGCATATCTATTTAAGTGGGCTTGGTCTGTTTTAGGGGGTAGATCCCAGTTTTGTTTTGTTTCGTGTTGTTTTGTTTTGCTACATGAGTCACTTTTCTTTTTCTTTTTGTTGTTTTCAGCTTTTTTGCTCCGGTGCTTTGTTCTATCGAGTCACATGGTGGCACGGCGACAAGTGATTTTTTGCTCCCTGAGGAAGCCACAAAGGCGAAACATCGGATGTCGGAGTTCCTTATCACCTGATATACCGTATTTACAACTATAATTTTTTTACATTCAGATACGGTTTCTAGACCATCATTGTTTGATCTTCAACGTCTCCATCATCTTCATCACATTGTGACTGTTACCATCGGAAGATAAGTGTCCGGAGCTTTCTTTGTTAATGTTATGTGACGGTAGCACTCAACTGCTCGGAAGCCTGCTGGTTGCCACCTGGTTTTTTTCAGGTTGGCTGGAGGTTTTTTTGTGACCATTGATGTAATTCCTAGTCTGTTCTGTTCTCTTAGACGTTTTGGACGTCTGCAAACAGACTTGATTCCTGTCACTGTTTTGTGCAGGAAGATACTGAAGTCTTTTTTCCTCCTTCACTGGTGGACGGGCAGTTTTCAGTTTTTTGTGTATGTGTTTTATTTTTGGTTTTTTTTAGGTTACATTGATCGGGGTTGTATCTGTTTTGCTCTATATTGCTTTTTGCCCCTTGAGAAGAATTTTGTTATATTGATTGAGTCACCAGCAAACAGCACAGTATAGGTGTTCCAACCACACACAGTCTAACTGTAGACAGTCCACTAGCCAGTCCATAGTACATGCTCTCAGAGGAACTAAGGGCACCAAGCAGGCATCTCAATGATTGGGGCCCCAGCCCTAGGAACACAAAAGAATCACTGGAGGCAGATAACATAGAGCGTTATGTGGGAACCTAGACATGCCATGGTCACTGCTCAGTCAGAGTGAGTGCCCTCCCAGCATGCCATGCTGTGGCCACCCTGTCCATGCAGGCGGTGGTTGGGCACTACAGTGTCCCAGCCATTGCCCCACACCCTGTGAAGATGCATCCTGGCCAATCTGCCCTGTCTGGGCCATACCCACAACACCTTGCTCCTCATTATGCACATATTCAGGCTAACGCTGACAACAGTGGGACATTGTGGACCCGGTGAGGTGTGGACAGCCACAAAACAATGGATAGACATACACACACACACTCCTATTGCAGCATTGTGCAAAGATAGGGGTGGTTGGCAACCCTGCCTGCCACACTGGTCCTGATCACAGTGCCGACATTGCTAAACTGTTCAGCAGGTAGTAGTATTACTCTGGTAATAACTGCAGCTCAATGCTGGGGCCAACAGCTTGACTCTCCATGCATCTTTGGATTTTGGAGCCTGTGTGAGTGGGTGTTTGTACCCCTGTTCGCCGCTGCTTTGGGCTTTGCACATCCTCCTGTTATATCTACATTGTAGGGTAAAACATAGGGACATGCTCTGCAGGAACCACAGCTGGGGCTTGAACCTGTGACCCTCTGCTTTTGCACATGCTGGCTGGGTGTACTGCACCACACTGTTGCCAAAGATGCATGGTGGTCCCTGGGGCTACCGGTACATTTCCTCAGCCAGACCTTTTCTGTTGCACTGCACACCACGTATTGGTACAGGGCATGGCCTAGGTCCACTGCAGGCAGGTGCCATTGCCCCCTCCAGCATGGGCACACCCCCCCTACCATATGCTGTCGGTGCTGGTAGTGTGCAGTCCCAGGCCATCCACTGTGTGGGTAGGTGGTTGCCTAGGGAACGGGGTCTGGGGCAGGGAACATACATGAGCATCCTCTCATCCCCCCCCCCATCACCGCCTACCAATAGTCTGTCCCTTCCGCTTGGGGGAGGATTGGCTGGGGGGATGTCAGGTCAGTGCCCTGGCAACTGTTAGCTCGGGTGGACCAGGTAGATGTAGGTGGATAGTGTTTGGACTTTGTAAGCTGCTGTCATGCTTATTTCCAGTTTCTATGTTCCTAAGTGCCACCTAGGCACCCCCCTAGTCCACCTTGTGCCCCAATTGCCCCCGCTATATGTCTCGCCTACAGTCCCCTATGCCCCACTTGCACCATCGCCATAGTGGCCTTTCATACTTGGGCACTATGCTGTTGGTAGAAATGGAGCACTACTAACACGGTTCTTGGGCTCCCTGTCTATGATGTACATTGCCGACACTAAAATGGTTTCTCTCTCCTGCAAATGTGCATCTAACGGCAGTTTTTCATTCGCGGTAGGATTCAGCCCTTCAGTTCAGGGCATTAGTGTGCAGGGAGCCTCTCCCCTCCCACTCCCCACCCACTGACCTCCTTCCCCCGCCCTCTCTCCTCCCTCTGTGGTGTTTACCGTGGCCGGGAACGTTAACGATCGTTAGGTAACGTTAACGCGCGTTAATGTTATATACTGCACATTAACATTACCTAATGATCATTAACATTACATAACGCGCGGTCTGTAACGTTGCCGCAGTTTAGTAAACATGCCCCTATGTGTCTCTTCTACTGCACGTTCCTACATTCTATGAATGGAAAAAAATAGGCACTCTTTGAAAGTTTCTAGTCAGATGATCGAGACATTTTAATGGCAAGAATGTCATTATCCTACAACCCCAAAGAAATCAAGTAAACTCAAAATAAATCAATAAAAACAACTGAAAAGAAAATACGAGTAGCATACAATGTCAAAGGCAAGGTCTATTTCGCAAAGGAAGACAACTCTGAGTATCTTAATGCAGCTCAAGTCTATAATATCCAAGGAAAAATGTTAAAATGGTGAACTCTTCAGTTATTGCAAGTGGGTCATAAAAGATGAATCTATGGGGTATGTTTACTAAACTGCGTAAGTGTGATTCGCGTTAGGAGCCGCGGTAGAGACAGAAATCCCAAATAAGGACATGGGCGGTACATCGTTACCGATAACGCGCGTTACCAGGCGCCATAAATGAACGAGTGCTACATGGCACGTTACCGCGCGTTAATCTTAAGAAGGCATGCAGGCATACAAGCACAGCAGCAGAGCTGTAGCACAATGGTTACAACACTGACTGATGGTACAGGGGTCATGGGTTTGATTCCCCAGTGGGCCTAATGTATAAGGCTGGCTGAGGCATCACCCTTTACATTTAAGTAGTGATTGTTGAGGCATTTGACTTGTATTTTAATTAGTGCTGCCAGCAAACACACCCTCACGGTGGCATAACCTAAGGTGCCGCATAAGGCACCCCATAACGCACTCCATAGGGCACATTATAAAGTGTACTGTCTGCCAAGGCACCCTATAATGTCCCCTATAGGACACCTTATAAGGCTGTGCACAAAGCCCTGGCTGGCTGCAGAAGGACTGCACGTCACCACACAAACTGTCTGCTGTGGTTACCAGGATAGGGTTAACCCACACGTACCCATGATGCACTGCACATGCAAATCAGCAGTCGAGAGATGGGCACAAGATTGGGTATGCACCCCCACAGCACCTTGGCCTGGTAGGGGGAACAGACCGTGTGTGGTACTGGCACAGAGTAGCCACAGACAGTCACATTGTGCGGGTACTGTGCCCACCCTGAGGTTGAGGTGGGGTGCCCAGCACCAGGGCCACAGCACCTTTCATGGCTGAAATACGCCATGCTGCAGGTCCCCAGCAGTGTGTGATAGGTAGTTCCGTTAGACACACCTAGGATACATCTGTGTCCTTCTGTATTTCTCGGTCATGTCTAGTCCTTATGGGCAATGATGCACCCAGAATAGTGCATATCCTGTGTTGGTGCCATGGTTACCTGGTGGGGGGTGGGGGAAGTGTATGGACCCATAGGCAGATTATGTACCACCACACAACCCACCCTCTGGGGCTCAGGGTGGGAAACAGGATCACCCACCAATAGATCCACATTCTACCTCCCTGCAATGGCAGCAGTAGAGGGGACCATCAACCCAAGACCTGCTGGGGAACAGACAGAGTGGTACACATCCATAACACAATAGCAGACATACGGCAGGCCTGGAAATGCTCAGCTGCCCCCCACCATTATCTGACATTCTCCAGCAGCAAGCTTCCAGCCGCTGCACCCTGCAAGGTGTTCCAGCAAGACACATACCAGCTGAAGACAGTCTGCCAGCTAGTCAATAGTACATGGTCCTGGAGAAGATGCATGTACCCAGAACAGGGATATCAGCATACACACCAAGCAGATAAGTCAGTGACTGAGCTCCAAAAGAAAACCCAAAAATATCACATGTGAGAAATGCTATAGAGCACTATGGGGGAACCTAGCCATGCTATGGTCACTGCTCAGTCAGGGTGAGAGTGACCTCCCAGCAGGACATGCTATGGCCACCCTATCCGTGCAGGTGGTGGCCAGGCACTACAATGTCTGAGCCATTGCCCTATGCCGTGTGCAGATGCATCCAGGCCAGGCCACCCTATCCAGGCTATTCCCACAGTACCTTGCTCTCATTATGCACATTGGCAGGCCAATACTGGCAACAGTGCTAGCAGTGTGGGCTGTGGATGGTGTTGGCAGCCACCACACACTGGATAGACAGACACACACTCCCCACACCTATGCCAGCATTGTGCAACTATAGAGGTGTTGGGAAGCCCAGGCCACCACACCAGTTCTGGGCACAGTGCAGGCATGGCTATGGTACGCAATACTGTAGGAGTCACTCCCCAGGTTGGTAAACACTGTCAGACACAAGACCTGTAGCACACTACACAGACATCAGAAAGGTTGCTATGATGCAGCTCACTCAGAAAATTGTACTTAACTTAAGAATTGCTATCTGCCAGTAATCATAGCAACCTTTTGATAGATATGTACCATATTCCCAGGTTTAGGGTGGCATTACTAAGGTATGCAAGTGCTAGTATTGGGAGATGCACGCAGAGCCCAAAGTCCTGCCTCTCCAGGAGGCTTTGGATAATGGGGCCTGTGGGTGCGGGTGTGTCTGCCCCTGTTGGCTGCTGCTTTACGGCAGAGGTTCCCAACTCCAGTCCTGCGGTGCCAAACACTGTTCGGGTTTTCATGCTGTCCCTCATGAATATGCATGAGATACATCTGCATACAATGGGAGTGGCACATAGAAATGCAGCACAGGCATCTTTATTAGAGGCAGCATGGAACCGGAATGGTGTTTGGCCCTCCAGGACTGCATTTGGGAGACTCTGCTCTAGGTAATGCGCCTGTTTATGGTGTCTGTGCTCTGTAGGGTAAAATGTAGGTGTTTTGGGCATGTTTACGTCATCTGCAATAAAGGTTCTGTCTGTATTAGCACGTTTTAGTAGTGGGTAAAATATGGGGATTGGGTTGACAGGAACCACAGCTGGGACTTGAACCTGTGACCTTCTACTTCTGAATACACTGGTTTTGTGCACTGCACCACCGTGTTGTCACAGAGTCAGTGTATTCCCTGGTAATACTATGACTGTTCGTCAGACAGGGCCTGTCTGTTTCCGTGCATGGCACCCACCTACACAAGGTTAGGCCACGGTCTGCTCTGGGCAGCTGCCACTGCCCCCTCCACCACCAGTATCCCTCTGCCACCATGCTGACATGCCCTTCTGCTGGTGGTGCTGGTGGAGCGCAGCCTCAGGCCATCCAGTGTGCGGTAGGTGGCTGCCTATGGTGCGGGTTCTGGGATAGGGGTGTCTGCATAGGTGTCCACGCTTCCCCCCAGCACCGCCTGCCAATGTTCCGTGGGGTAGCTGCTGGGTACTATCCCCTGCAACACTGTGGGAAACACAGTTGTGCCCATGTTGGGCCTTCAGCAGTTGCTGTCTGGCTGCTCTGCTGTTTCAGCATTCGTATGGGCCACCTAGGCATCACCCTAGTCTGCACTGTGACCCAGCTGCACCACAGCATGTGCCACCTCGGCCCTCTGTATCCCCTTTTCCAGCAGCTGTCCAGTTGCTCATTCCGACATGCCCACCCTGCTGTTGCGGGACATGTGCACGCCATAGGACACCTGGACAATGGAGTCAGAAACCTTGCTCTGCGCAATTTCACTGTGGGCTCATTCACCTTGTATGGGGACGGAGCTTAGATCCTTCCAAAATTCATTTCTTTTTTTTGAAGCTTTCTTGGGAGTGTTTTTTGATATTTCCCATTGATATCACTATTGGCCAGCTTGGTTATGTTTTCTTTCCAGTTTATTTAGGTCATTTTCAATGTTTATGTGCCCTTTTGTTCTGTGCACATGTATCACACTAATCACTTTTTTTAGGTTTCCCTGCCTATGCTGTATATTGCTGACACTTAAATGGTTTCTCTCCCCTGCATATGTGCATCTAACGGCAGGTTTTCAATCGCGTTAGGATTCAGCTCTTCAGATCAGCACGTTAGTGTGCCTGGAGCCTCTCCCCGCCCACTTTCCGCCCATTGACCCCTTCTCTCCGCCCTCTCTCCACCTTCTGCAGTGTTTTACCGCGCCGCGGAGCTTTACGATCGTTATGTGCGGTTAACGCGCGTTCTGAGTCGTTACGATCGTTAACGTCTCAGAACGCGCGTTAACCACACGTAATGATCGTTAACATTACATAACACGCGTTATGTATCGTTAACGCAGTTTAGTAAACATGCCCCTAGGTCTTTGATATCTGACAAGACAACTACATGGATGGCAGAGATAAAAAGTGAACACAAAAAACAAAGCCCTTAAATGTAACATCAAAAATTCCTTCTGATAGGTGCCGGGTTGACTTAGTCACATCAGAATAGATTCATGTCTCCTAACTGTTAAAGGTCTTTTGTGTTCAATTTTCAAAGATAAGTGCATTAATTAGTGTGCATTCAGTTCATTAGCACATGCATCCTTTTTGCCTATTTTAGAAAGTTTAAATATGCATTATATTTGTTTTATTAAACCAAAGGGCATGTTTATTACAGTGCAAATAAGTTTTTGCACTTACTGCATGCTCAGAGCAAATATTAGCGCACATTAAGTACAAGGCTGTGCGCTAATTGTTGGAGGCATGTCAGTACTTGCCCCCTAGATACCACATGGAAATGTACCTCACTGTGTTATAACCTAATTCGCAGTTAGAGTGGGTGCACCTAATGCCATCTATTGAGGCATTAAATCCACCCATGCCAACTGCAACATTGACAGTGCATGGTATAACACTGGACAGCAAATTTGTTCAAAAGATTTGCTTCCTGAAAACCTTTTGGTGATTATGATAGACAGCTTAACGCTGAACACCAAATATAATTTCAGATTGACTGTATTACGTCGGAATTTTGAAAAACATGGAATCAAATTTTGACTGAATTTAGCATGTTTAATTGCATAATGATGATGACATATTGTACTAGTTCACATGAGCTAAAAATGTTTTGTTCCTGATTTTCATTTGTATCAAGCATCTGATGCATTTTGCCTCAGTGTCCAACAATAGTCAGCCAGCATTGATGGGTTCCAGTTGCTCTGATACCACTTTTCCATCATCGCAATGTCCTGGTGAAACCTTTCAACATGTCTGTCACTGACTGCACCAAGATTAGCAGGGAAGAAGTCCAAGGGTGAAAGCAGAAAATGAATCATAGTAGCATAGTATATGATGGCAGATTAAAACCAGTATGGTCCATCCAGTCTACCCAGCAAGGCAGCAAGAGTAGGTGCACTTGCCGCTCCGTGCAAAGGATGACATGTTGAACTTCATGTCACAGAATAACCCCCTAAGAGGCATGTTTACTAAACTCCGAAAATGTGCGGATCCCCGTTAGTGTGCGTGTGCCATATAAGGAGTGGGCGGTCCAGGCAGAAAAAATAAAATGGGAGAAAGCGAACGCACATGTGCGTGTGGCGTAAGTGTGCGGGGTGCACATTAGCGCGTCGGAAGGGCAAGTGGTGCGGTGCTGGGCACACAAAAGAACACAGCTGTAGTACAGCGGTGAAGACACTGAGCAATGGTGCAAGGGCCATGGGTTCAAACCCCCACTGTGCGCAATGAACAAGGCTGTCTCAGACAGTACCTATTATGGGATGTAATATATTTTAGGAGGGAGTCTAATTTTGTGAGGTAGAATGGATTGCGCCGATGTACAAGGACAAGAACAGAGACACAGCACAATGGTGAAGACACTGACCAATGGTGCTGTGAGCAGTGGTTCAATCCCCCCCAGTGTACACTGAAGGCAGTTGTCTGTGCCATTATTTTCGGAGTCACAGAAATAATGGCCGGCACAAGTGCTGGCGCTGCTGTGCGTAAAGCGGCGCACAAATGGTTTTGGAGGGCTCGGATGCCTGGGAGGCATAAGTCGCGCTCTGATGGGAAAGCAGACGAACCGAGCCACAGCATGATGATTAGAACACTGACCAATGGTGCCGGGAGCAGGGGCTCAATTCCCCCACCCCCTGTGTACACTGAAGGCAGTTGTCTGTTATTTGTTTTGGAGTCACCGAAATTATGGCCGCCAGAGGTGCTTGCGCTGCTGTGCGTAAAGCGGCGCACCAATGGTATTGGAGACCTCTGATGACTGGGAGGCATACGTCACGCAATGATGGGAAAGCAGAGGAACCGAGCAACAGCATGATGGTTAGAACACTGACCAATGGTGCCGGGAGCAGGGGTTCAATCTCCCCCCCCCCCCCCCGTGTACACTGAAGGCAGTTGTCTGTTATTTGTTTTGGAGTCACCGAAATTATGGCCGCCAGAGATGCTTGCGCTGCTGTGCGTAAAGCGGTGCACCAATGGTATTGGAGGGCTCTGATGACTGGGAGGCATAAGTCGCGCAATGATGGGAAAGCATAAGAACCGAGCCACAGCATGATTGTTAGAACACTGACCAATGGTGTAAGGAGCAAGGCAGTGCACACTGAAGACAGCTGGCTGAGGCATAGGAAACATTGGTGGCATAAGGGGCTGTGGTGCTGGTCAGAAGGGTGTGTGGCAATGTTTTTTGAGGAATAATAATTTTGGATAGGTAAATGGTGTTGTGCTGATTTGCAAGCACCCAAACACAATCACTGTGCAATGGTGCAGGGATCAGGGGTGCAATCCCCCACAATGGCAAATGAACATGTCTGGCAGAGGCAGCACCTGTAAGGGGTAAGATAGCCCCATTAGGGTGTTATCGCATATCTGTGGAATAATTGGTTTCCAGCAAATGTACTCTCAGAGCACTGTAACATAACGTGCCCCTGAAGTCACCCCACAGGACACATCTCCAAATGCAGTGTCCACCACGCCACCCAACAATGTTGCTGAAATAGTGGCCGAGGGGGCACCACATAGGGTGCCCTATGAGGCAGGGAAAGGTCACAGCACTCTTTCTGCTGTTAGCACTGTGCATTGTAACGTATGGAAAACATAAGTAGTTGTGCTGACACAGTTCTTGCATATGTGATTTAGTAGTGAGGGACTGCAGACAGCCCCTGGCATCTGATATCCACAGGGTGTCAGAGTTAATCTCATATTGCAATCCTTAGCCTGGGCCTGTCTGCAGCCCTTTGCTGCGAAATCATCAATGGCAGACCTGGGTCAGTCATTAGTTACACACCAAGGAGGGGCTGCAGACAGTCCCAAGTGACGCATATCAACACAGAATCAGAGTCAATATCATCCATTAAACTGCCCTATTACCTCTGGAGATTGAAATCCACAGACTAACACAGCTCCATGGCAGCCAAGGTCTGTTGAAAAAAACACACCCCTATGTCATGTATGCAGAAAACTGGTGAATACACCAATGATGTTGCAGGGGTCATGGTTTGCTCCTGTTAATGAATAAGGGTGGGTGAGGTATGTCCCCACTCTGTGATCAAGTGTACAGCAACCATTCCTGGCATAGTAAGACAATTACACCCTTGTGCCATATATTATTGCACCTTTTATGGTGCAGCAGATGTAACATCACAAACATACCCTGTCAGCAAAGGTGAACTGTAATCTATTCCCATAGGCCATGTTGAAAGGCTGTCCACTCCCAGGCCACTATCGTAGGCACATCATAAGCTGTGTCAATCAAAGGTGTGCCAGAAGATGCCATAAGGATGTATAGGTAAAATCAGAAAGCTTAGCCAATAACAGTAACATCCCCCAAGCTGAATGCAAACAGAGGAATGTGCTAAACACACACATAACACAAACACTGCACAGAGCAGAGAAGACAGACAATACCAAAATCAAATGAAGGACCTACATAAGTTGATGGGCTGCAGAAAGCAGCTGCAGGCCATGTGACACCCATAAAATGTGAATAACATATCGTGGGCAGCTATATCCATGCACAGATTGATGGTAATGTACCATGCTACACTGACAGTGTGAGACAGAGGATGTGCAGATGTGTGTAGCAGGGGAGGCTGAAACGGAAGAATATGTGAAATATCAGGATGACGGTGGAGTACAAGTGCTAGGCAGAGCACACACAGGAGAGGCAAGCAGGTTGAGATGCAATGCACGAATGTGTGTTAGTCGACGACGTGGGTTAGCAGCATGCACATCAGGGTAGGATGGCACATAGCTGGCAGAGAAAGGATGGACGGAAGGATGTCGCACAACTCAGTTAATGGTACAATGTGGGCATGCCACTGATGTACACACATATGACTATCACACTAATGAAAAGCACATATGCAGGACAAGGAATAAAATCCAACACTGCAGACAGGAAGCACACAAATGACCAGTAGCACAAATTGAGACGCCTAAAATGGTAACACACACCGCCCATGTGAGGTCACTATCAAAGGCTACATAACAAAAAACTGCATGCCAGTACACAAAACGCCTGCTGGCTGCCATGACAAACAAACACAAAAAAACCTATTCTGTAGTAAATGCACATGCAGATACACCATGTACAGATCAAATTGCACTCTGTATTTTGCAACAACAACACCTGCACAAACACAATGAAATGTCCTGCACTGAATACAGCATGCAAAACAGAGATATAATTAAACACAATGGCATCAGAGGATGCTCCCTGGATCAGGTGAATAATCAGGAGAAGAACAGGAGACAGCTCAACATGCAATCAGGTTTAGCACACCAAACACCTGAATCTCATCAAAAAGAAAGGGCCACATGCAACAGGATGTAAAGACCCTAAAGTGTGAGGCCGTTATTACACAACAAATGTCATGGCTAGGCATCACACAGGATGCACCCTTTTCTACAGTGAATAAAGTAAAGGGTGTGTGTAGAGCTGAGGAACCTGTTGGTACCTCATGGCCGAGTTAGCCCAGTAGAGATTTAAAAAAAAAGAAAAACAAGTGTAGAAAAAACATGCATACAGCACACGTCAAACACATGACCATAGCCAATAACAAAAAACCACACAATGAGCACACTCTAGCACAAAGATCCCAAAGGGCGTGTGTGGATGTCAACCGTACATAGACAGTGATGTGCCATGTGGCTGTCACAAACACAGCTGGCACTGTACAAGGATGTGAGCATAGGTGACCCATGTACATGTCCAGCAAACGAACACATAAAGGGGATATATGTTCAAATACCGGAGGACTAACATAGTGACGTGAAACATGGCTTGCACACCAAACAAACAGTGAACAATTCACAGAAGCACCCCATGTGGCCTATGGCAGGTCATGTAACCCTCCATCACCTAGCAACAACAAAAACATCATCTACACCCTGTGACATTGACAGGAAAATAATGGATACATGGGCTCACAAGGAGTCTTGACTGATACAAAGTCACACATTGAGCATGATGACAGACCTGAAATGCAAACACCAAACGAAACAAATATTGGGTAAATACAGAACTTTATTTGGTTTGCACATCACAAATAGTGTAGACAGTGCCATCATAATATCAGGGCTGGCCGCATCACCTCGGAAAGTGCTCAAAACCTTTAGCATGTCACAAAGCCACCTCCTACAGAAAGGTCACTTGGTTGACAACAAATTATCCACACCAGATATAATGTGCATCAGGTGCATGCTCTGCACCTGACACCAGACCCCAAGCCCCCCCTTGCTGCTGCATGTCGCAAATGTTTCACCCACATATGAGTGCATGTACAGATTAGATGCTGCATGCTGAAGACCCAACACACCTCATATGTCCCTCAGAAAATACCCATCTGTCAAAACAGGGGTCAGACTAACTCCAAAAAGATATTTTGTGCAAAGGATTTTAATGTACAAAAACATGCAAGAAAAGTAATGATGATACTCACATCCCAATGCCCGATATGGGATTACAAGCTACACCACTATGGACACAAACAATCATGTAAATCACAATAAGCATCTGATAACAAGTACCACATGCACATGACCACAGACATAATACCAACTCAACAACCAGCAGAAAACTGCACATATTACACCATCAAGGAGGTCAACATGCAGTGTTGGTTTGGGGAAACAGTGCATCGTCACATATACCAGGATACATGGACTTTCCAAGTTAACAAGTATTATTGTCACCCACACTGCCACACTCCAAACATAATGTGGCAATGTGAGTGTTGCTAACACAAGCCATAGTCAGGACCGTGAAGACGGGAAATGCAAGGTGTGTACAGACATGCAGACTGTCATGTCTGCACAGTAAGCAAACACAAGAAGCAGCATATGAATAAGGAAATAATGGACAAACATATCACAGGGATCCACACAGAAGCCATAGGTCCACATGTGGTGTCACAGAAACATAGTCAGTGAGATGCACAAGCACCAGCCACATGGCAACATGATACAGTGATGACACATATGCATGTAAACACCCATGGGTCACTGAAAACATTATTCCAAGATGGTGTTGTGCGTGAAAACATTGTTGATTTTAAATGGGGATCATGTCCAGGTGGCAAATAGGTTGACGTAGACAATAGGAGCACTCCATCGTTGGCCACATGACAAATACATGGGCTGTATGCTTGTGTTGTAAGAAAAACATTAGAATATCGTCGGTGCCATGTCACAGCCATGGTACAAAAAATAAAACACCCAACTGTGACGAAATGTACCACCTACAATGTCCATGTCAGTTGCTGCTGCACAAGGGGGGATCATTGTAAAACGTCAGAATTGTATCTGCAATCCAACAACTCATGTTAAAAGTGTCTTTGAAGCTCAGGACATGCATAGTCAGGTGTCTGTGTTCAATATACCACAGTCCTTCTAAGTCCATGTGTGTCCCCTACAATGAGGAGAACGTCCTGCCAATCAATTGCATCAGCAGTGCTATCGACGCCTCTGTCATGGGGAAATCAGTAGTCAAAGATCAATAATGTCCATCCCAGTCATGTGTTGCACACTCAGAGGTAAAACATCCAATGGCAAAATGTCATAGCAAAGAGTTGCATGGTGGTCTGTCCTCAAACAGGTGGGTGTTGTTGACAACAGTTGCAGTGTAAGAGATGTGCCCGGTATGTCCACTGTCCTGTGTCAGGAGAGGAGAGGTATGTAATCGTCAGACACCTTTGAAAAGAAACACAAATGTCATAACGTCACAGCTGTGGAAATGCTGAAGAAAGGAATGCAAAGGCAAACAGGACCTGATAGCAATATGAAACATAACCATGTGGCCAACATCATTAAGCCTCAACACAGACATGGGTGTCACATGGATATGTTAATGTCCATGCGCCTGTCACACAGGTGTGTTGCAGCTACACACCATATGCAGCTGTTCATGTGAGCCTAGAGAAAATGTTACATGCCCATCAGAACAACATTAAATCATCACCAGTGAAAGACAGATGTAATGAACCAAGAAAGAAACAAATACACATACCGTGTGTGTGCATCAGGTGTAGCTCATCAATCGCTTGAGCCACTACACAACAATATCAGGAACACCTGAAGGGAGACAATGTCGGCAAAAGCTGGAGATTCACCATGTCAAGCCAACGTTGATGACGGTCCAGATTATGTGCATATCTGTAAACACAAATGAAAACAGACCAGTGCTTAATGACAACAAAAGACACATGTCCTCTCAATGCACACAACACATGTCCATAATGTTGACAACGTTTACACCACTATGTAAGTGGTAGCATAGTCACAACAGACACCCAGAGGCACACACCCCTAACAGCACATGATAATGTATGATGTCTGAGCAATGCAACATCACACAGGCAAACGAGAAATACACACACCCACAGTATGGAAATGTCAAATTGACATCTGTAACACATGGCCTGCATGTGCACAGGTGTAGATCTGTAGATATAACGGCCCAGTGACCATGCAATGATACCCTGGTGTTGTCTGAGAGTACATTGTTCGGGGACAGAAAACGTGTAGGCAAACATCACAATACAACAACCTACACACACATGCAGGTCTGTTGCACATGTCACAGTGAAAGTGTGGCAGAGGACATGCTGAACCAAGACACAAGGGAATATGAGTGACACCAGCAAGAGATGGTTTACTGATGCTAAACCTAGAATATTGGAAAACAAATCATCTGTGCAATATGACAGATCGATAAGAACATATGATTTCAATTAGTGTGGTCACACACAATGTCTATGTACAACCACCTACCAAAACATAATGCATATTTGATGATGTAGAGACACATGGCAAAGCACCAGACCAACACCATCCAAACCACGTATGTCCTCTGCACATGGAGACACAAGATAAGCAAACATATGTCATGTTACAGCCGTGAATCACACACTGCACCGTCATGTCCCCAGCTATCACACCCCACAACAGCCCACAATTAATGACTGCTCCCTATCACAATGTATAGATCACATACATGTCAGAGGCATCACGGAGGTGTCTCACGAGATCCTGAGGTGTGTGTAGTGTCTCCGACCCCTCCCTTACCTCTCTGTCTGTGTACACACAGAGCAATTCAGGGGTATGCGCACACCATTCTGTTGTCTCAGTCCCAGAGTGCAATATAAACCTGTTATCACCATATTGGGAGAAAAGACTCCTCTACCTGTTCAATGTTGTGCCAAAGTTGTATGTTAATCCACTGACAATCGGCAAAAAGCATTGGAAATCTGCGCTCCCACCTCATGTATTCCCGTATCATAAACATATCCTGGTTTGTACATCTCATACCGTCTGTAATATTAACAGCTATGTGCTGATGATGTGCACAAATAACATGCATAATGTGTGGCATGTGTTAAAATGAACCACCCCATGTCTGCATGTGACAAACCCCTGAGGGCTGCATGCCATCCCAATGTGTGTTAGTCTGAACGTTGAAACATGCATACCCTACATGTGCACCTCTGATAAATAGCTGGCACCTACATCTGTGTATGTAAGCCAACATAATCATGGCTTGCTTGTGTCTGCAATATATTTGTTCATATGGTCTGTGTTCACGTGACCTACACACATACACAGCCTGTAGCTAACGCATGATGGATGATGTTGCAAGAGCATCAGCAAGATATGCCATCCAATCCATTAAATACCTGCTATACCACAAGCCATACCCACATGCTGTGAACCAACTGGCTATTGTAAACCACCCTTTGCTGTTTCTGGCTGATACATCTCACCATGTGTGTAGATACCCATCACTGCAGTGAAGGTAGACTCACCAAGTTAAAAGTGTTGTATTACAACCCCCTGGCTGCACAATGCAGAAGGTCCCCATCCCTAAACATATCCATGTCATGGCTACCTGATCACCAATACATTTTGACACACGTCATGGTTGACATCCACATACCATCCAAACTGTTAATATCATCTTCCCATACTAGCAATAACTATGTTTATTGTGCTTTATGTGACATGTTGCCACACACATGAGGAGCACACAAACATAGGCATGTCACAGGAGCTTAATACCAACAAAAGCATCACAAATGTGTCTAATATTACCGCTCCACAATGGACAACAGTCAACAAACAGGGAGTGACCGCCCAACATGAACATCTCAACATATGGCTGACACTGTGTGGCACCCATATCATGTAAGATAACACCTTCTGGTCGGACAACAGCTGTTTCTATCAGAAGCAGACACTACCTGTGAATGTCACCCTCCAAACAAACCACACAGATACCAACAAACCCCCACATCATCTGCCAGCAACTGCTGTTGTGCAAATCCCACATTATTTGTGGCACACCCATGCACATATGTGATGTTGGCATTGAGAGCCAACTGGTACTGCAGTGTGTCATCCAGATTCAATTTTACATTAAAAAATAACACAATAAACATTACACACATTGTATAGCACATGTGTGTCGTAAGCTAACTAATACGTACATGAGAACAGCTCTGCAATCAACCTCCGCCTGACCGCTGAGCCCTCCCGTGTGTCACCACTGGCACGTACAGGGGGGCACAATGGATCCTCCTCAAGATCCTCATTAATCTCGGCAGGGATATCATGCCTGAGAGCAATGTTGTGCAGGATGCAACAGGCTATGATTATCTCGGCAACAGTGCATGGCTTATATTGTAAGGCCCCGCCTGTCCTATCCAGACACCTGAAGCAACTCTTCAAAACGCCAAAGGTGCGCTCTATGACAGAGCGGCTGGAGGCATGGGCCTCATTGTACCTCTGCTTTGCATGTGCCCGTGGCTGACGAACAGGAGTCAGCAGCCAGGGGCGACAACCATATCCTGCATCACCTGCAGAAAGAAATGTTACATGTAAATGCAGGGGTCCATGTGAAACATTCCTGACAGCTGTGTAGACATGAGAAAGAAACCAACAAGACATTGTGACACTAATATACAGCTCAAAAACTATGCAGCTCTATCAGATATACATATGATGACATACAATCTAAACATGGCCTATCCAGCCCGTAAACACATAGCGAATATCACAAACGTCCATAGTCACCCTTAAATAGTGTGTGTGTGTGTGTGCTACATGCGTATGGTGATGCAGTTACTGTCCACATCTGCAAACCCACAACGGTGAGACCACAACAGCAATCCAATGCTCCCATAATCACAGGGTATGTCTCATCAATAACCAAGGGAAAACACACAGCCATTTGCGTGTGGCACACATACACACCATGTATGCCATGGTGGTAGGTAAGAATGAAAAGCATATCACCTTTAGACATCCTGTTTATGAATGTCAACATATGATGTTTTGTTTGTCAGCCAAAATAGGCTGTGTATTGTTGTGCGCCAATGCCTGTCATAGCCATCCTCTTCCCAGTCCCCATCCTGTACACATCCCTCTGAAGGTGCGGTCGTCCAACATGCACACTGTACCCGTCATTAGTTTGCCCCCAAAACATATGCATAGGCACATAACCGTCCGGTGTAGCTGGTTCCAATAACTCTGCGTATGCACCCACTTAGTCCCCTTGCTGTAACTGTACATTTTCCACAATGTGAAATGAAATGAGGATGGCCAGACAAGATGACACAAACGTACCCTCACCTACAGTGACAAAGGCTACTGTAAACACTACATATTGTTGCAAGCCTGCTGTGACATAGGCAATATGTCTGGCCACATATATGCACACGTGTTTCCCCCTGCTGGAAACCTCAACATCATCCATCAGATATTAATATACACCTACTCATGTTAGATATTGAGCCCTGGGTGACAACTCTATCACAGAGTGCATGCGTCAAAGTGACACACACATGACATGTGTGTAATATTAGGGATATCCAGAACCAGAAATGTTTAATGACGGAGAAACATTATCCAACAATTAAACATCATCACAGGTGTATGTGGTGGACAAAACCACCCCACCAACCACCCCATGTTTGCATATGCTACCAACATGCACTATGAGGTCATCATCAACAACATTGAATTCTTCACTGAGGTGTCAGCACATGTACAACATGTGCATATTATGGTCATAGACTGTGAGGATAATCATGATGTAGGGTTAATGTTTCTAGTCATACCAGACGTACAAACACATGTAATAATGTATACCAACACCAGTCCTGTGGATAACATCAATCATATGCAAAGTGCATGTGTCAAACTATAAAAGACCTCTACTGTGATCACAAATAGAGACATGTATAACGACATACAGAAATAACACATCCTGACATACTCACCCAGCAATATACAGTCGCCAAAACGTCCCTCCTCAAATTGTGTGAATATTGCCGAGTGATGCAGGATATAGGAGTCATGGGTGGACCCTGCAAACCTAGGGACCACATTCAGAATATGCTGATTTGCATCACATACAACCTGAACATTCAGGGAATGGTAGTGTTTGCGGTTGCGGTACGCTACCTCCCTGTCTCTAGGCGGGACCAGGGCAACATGTGTGCAATCAATAGCTCCCATCACGTGTGGTATCCCGGCTAATGCCTCAAAGGCCTGGTTCAGGGTCCACCATTGTTGCCTAGTGTGGGGTATGGCTATCTAATTCCCCATCCGGCTGACCATGGCACGCAGTACCTGGTGGAGACATCGTGAGAAGGTGGGCCGGCTCATGCCACCCACTGCGGCCACAGATGTCTGGAAAACTGCCGGAGGCAAAGAAATGTAAGGCAGCAAGGAGCTTGACTAAACCAGGTATGGCATGGGACCGATCAGTCAGGGGCTCGAGGTCAGGTCTAAGATCCTCATAGAGACCCCTAATAGCCCTTGTGCTCAGTCAGTAAAGGGAGATGACCTGGTCCTCTCGCATGTCATGGAGCTGGGGACGGGGCCTGTAGAGGCGTGGCTGCCGAGCCTGCACCTCGGCATGCCTCCTGCGCCATGCACGAACAGCACAGGCTTGGACCGCCACCACAGCTGCAGGTCTGATTTGCTGCGGGACTATACCCATGCCCTGTGCCCCAGCCCCATCAACACCATCTCCCGTGTCCGGCAACCCAAGCATCTGCCCACTGCACAGGACACATGCAGAAACATAGACATGCGCCATAAACTCCTCCCACCAAACTAAGAAACAAATAACTATGTCACACACAAAAAACTATCTAAGCACTGTACAAACTACAAGACACACCAGACCATACACACACAAGACAATACAATCCTCAGTACAAACACCAGCCAAACAATCTACACATACACCTGTTCGGACTCCCTTCCTGTCTCTCATCAAACACACTTCTACTCTTCTCCGCCTACAACCCTCAACGTGGACAAGCTGTTCTCCCTCACCTATATTTTTTTTCCCTTGCCGTGACGTCCAATGCGCATGCGCATTTGCTCGCAGACGAAGGTCTAGAGTCGCGCGCATGCGCGACTCTATGCATGGGTGTCGGCATGTGCGTGGTGACACGCAGATGCGCATCGCCTTGCACATGCGCAAAATGCACCCAGACGCCCATGCGGGACTCCACGTAATGCGTATGCGTGATTCTACACATGCGTACCACTATTTCTCTCGGCGCATGTGTGTGTTGATGCCTGCAAACACCCATGCGTATGGCATCACGCTCACGGCGCACGAGCGCGGACGCACGAGCACCGCGCTCCCAATACACGCCTGCACAAATGCGCATGTGCAAAAATAAAACGTGGAGATACAGTATAAATAGGCCTCAACACGTGGCACACGTTGAGGGCTGTTATAGAGTCTCACAAACAGACACAGAGGTAAAGAGAGAGCCAGAGCCAGAGGCTAGGTTAGAGGTAGTCCACAGGAAGGAGTGAGACATAAAGGTATAGTGTGCAATAGGGAGTGAGGCTGTGGTGGCAATAAGTCAGAGGAACGCGAGATATGGAGAGTTAGTCAGAGTCTGAGTGAGAGAGGCTGAGGTAGGGGTACGGCACAGGATAGAGGGAGAGGACAAATTAAAACATCACTGTAGATCTGTGTACATGTGGCTCATTTACTTGACAGATCACCTGTGTTACAGTGTACTGTATTGTGTCCCTCTATTGTAGTGTCATTGTTATCTGTTGTGTGTGCTCTGTCCTGCTGTGTGTTGGTGAACGGGTGTTGTTTGAGAGGAGCCTGTGTCCAAGTTGGAGATGGAGAGGGACAGTGACAGAGAGGGCCAGTGTGAGGAGGCGGAGGATGTGGGGCAGCCAGTTGGTGCTGAGTCACCCAGGGCACAGACTGCACAGCCTAGGCAGGAACGGGCAGGGCCATCTGCTGAGCGACAGCCTTCACATTACAGCCAAACGGCCAAAAGAAAGAGGGTCCCTGTGCCAGCAACACTAAGGAGGAGAGCTGTAAAATTCAGTGACAGGGAAAACCATATACTACTCTCCCATGTCATAGAAAACTATGATGTACTATTTGGCAGAATGAGCACACGCACATCTGTGGCAAACAGAATGGCAGTGTGGGAGGATCTGCGTACTGCACTGTCTGAGGCAGGGGGCCCCACACGTGATATAGACAGCTTAAAAAAGAGGTTTTCTGACATCAAGAGGGGTGTCCCGTCAGCACATGGTTGCTGAAAGACAACATGCTATGGGCACAGGTGGGGGAGGCCCCTTCACACCCACACTCTCGCCCCTGGAACAAGAACTTGCAGCACGGTTGGGAGACATCTACCTTCATGGACTGCCAGAGGCCCTGGATAGCGCACATCCACATGCAGGTATGTACACGCTAACTAATCTTTTGTTTTTCATGTACAATCTCCATATTCCGTACAGGGCAGTCCTATGCAAATACAGTTCTATATGTGTCCCCCAAATCCACATCATGTTGCCATCCTGTTGTGATATGTGTGTGCAATATCCTTACCTCACCAGTTATGTTGGCATGTGTGGGGTTCACATCCAAACATAGCTCCTCAACCCATCCCCAGAGACTATGGCATAAAGAAGCGCACACACACACACACACACACACATGAGTCACCAGACAAAATACACCTGTGATTTCCATACACTGTATGACTGAGTTGGTGATTTCCAAGGCATGTTTGTATGACATTACAGCAATACAGTGCTGCATATGCACCCCAGTGGGCCAAAGGTGCTGCCTAGTTGCCACTAACGGCTGCACTTATGGGTCACTGCGAGTCACATTGTAAGCACTGAGAGGGATCAATCTGACATACAAATATGACCCAATAGCTCACAAACGACAACACACACATGCAGTGATTTGCATAAAGCGTATTTTTTGTTTTATGGTGTGTAGGGTGGGGGCGAAGCAGACACGCATGTGCGGAAATATGTTTACAAAGGCAGATGAATGGGATGCTATGGGCAAACATGTGCGATGTGACCATGAACAGCTAAAAAGCTGCAATCTGCCATCTGTGCATGGGCAGCAGCTAGCACAGCACTTGTCCCTAACCCAGGACCATCATTGGTGCGGGACACGACACCTTATGGGAGTGTGTCCTGTGTCCGGCATGCAGCACACATGAAGCTGAGACGGGCTAACACATCCTGTCTGGTGGTGTTATGTATCATCACCACGTATACATAATGTGGTTTGCTGAAACTATATGTGGTGCTCTCTCTGATTGTTTCCAGTGGCAGGTGACTACAGTCAAAATGGGTGCGGAAGAGCAGTCCGGAGGAGGAGGAGGGGCGCAGAGGAGGAGGGCAGGAGGCAGGATGAGCGCGTTGCTGGAAGGCAAGGGAAAAAGGAGGGGGAGGTCGACATCACAGCCCTCTATGAGTCTTGATGGAGGCAGAGTCTGCTGTCCTGCAGGGGGGGCAGGGTCACAAGTGCTGGTGATGAGGTCCGCTTGGGAGGCGCACACGTGCACGCACATGACACCATTGGGGACAGGGTCAGCAATAGAGACCAACTCGTAGCCAACCACGTCCATGCCAGCTAGTAACCGAAGCACCTACACTCTGCTCCCGGTAGTATGATGATGGCAGAGTGAGGGCCTATGGTGCATCATCATCATCGTGATGCTGAAGGTGGGTGACAATAGACTGTCACAACGCCCACACAACACACCACGACCAGTGATTCCACAGTTGGTGTGTGTGTGGTGGCGTGTTCAAAGCCATTACCTCCAGCAGCCACGTTACATGTAGCTTGATTATGCTTAGATGTGTGATACCCGAAAAGGGAAAGTTGTAGGTCACATAAATTGATTGTATTGTTTCCCCCAATAGAATCGTGTATGTTCAGGTTGATACACATGGATGGGCATGACATATGAGGAATGTGTCTGACTGCCGAACAGCACTCTATGACAACATAAATTGCTACAGGACATTAGGAAAACGCTGAGCATCCTGCGCGCTGCTTGCAGATAACCCAAATGCCTTGTACATCAGCAGGATGACACCTTAGCGCACTAGTCTGCTGTGTTAGATGTTAATGACCATCAATGTCTGCATTTGCGGGTAGCGGGAAACATAGGCATGATGGTTACAGGGCTATGATGTTACGTCCTCCTCTGTGATGTAAATGTGGCAAGCCAATTTCCTTATCGGCCCCACTTATATGGAACTCTCCCTCCCATGTGCCTCAATGGATGTCAGAAAAAAAAACATTTGTAGTCCTCACTGAGTACTATGGCGCCAGACATTGCAGGTATCGGAACATAGGCCTGCATGTAACTTGTACTGTAGCAGCTCCTTGATGATCGTCCCTGCACTCTGTTAGTCAGTGTGCTTCCCCCTCCTCTTGGTAACCCTGTGAAACTATCTACACCTTTGTTACCGGCCCACATTATCTGACGCCACAAACCCTCCGCTGTGTTACAGTTAGGGTGGGGCATATGTATGCACTCAGGAGGCACATATGTTGCATCATGATGTGGACTTGTAGGCAGGTAAGGTGTGTTATCGCCTGTGCCTACCCAGACATCCCATTGCTTCATTACCAAACACCTGTCCCTGTCAGAGATTGTGTTTCTCCCCTCCACATGTGCGCTCAATTGTGATGTCCATAGGCTCGCACCTTCCTGTGTTCATCATTTGTGGTGTCGGGCAGCTGATAGTAGTTGTGGCTAGTGGCATGGCGCAACCCGCCCCACCCCCGCCCCCAGCTTCTCTATCACGATGGGTATGTGATAGCTCTGCATTGCTGCAAAATCCTGTTGGCACAACTGTAGTATATGTTGTGTGCTCCTATCGAGGCCTGTGAAATCGTGGTGAAGGCTCGCCGCACATCTAGCTAGCGTCGTGTGATGTGCCCTCTGGGTTTGTCTGCCTGCCATATACTACTGTGGTCAATGATGTATATTGCCCCTCTCCATTTTCTGTGATTGAGTCTGGCCCTATCACATCACCAATCGTGTGGCATGTGACCTAGACATGTTTGTGTATGGCGCTGTAGTAGTGGAGATGTATGGAATATAACACCGCTGTATCCCATGGCACAAGGGCAGTCGACGGTTTCTGGGTACCGGGATACGCCTTGCAGGTGGAGTTCACAACACTCAAGGAGGTGTGTGGTGAGCTGCGCCACCCTACATGAGGTGGTCCAAAATCCATGCCACTATTATTTCCCACACAGGATATGTGAGGCGCCTTGAGGGGCATGCTGGATGGATGCGCCGACTGTGCACCTGCACCACCCACCTATCAGTGTGTTCTAACCAGAAGAGGGTCTTGGCTGGGGGAGGGGGGGGCCGGCTAGACGTGTCAGGCGTGGGGCGACGCCACGGCGTCTCAATGAACTAAACTAGGTATGCGCAATATCATAGATATAATCTTATCTTTTGTTGGGGGGGGGGGGGGGGGGGATCTTACGGCTCAGTTAGAGCCACTATGTATTCCAGTTCAACATGTTTTGGAGGTGTATGTTATGTGTGACATGTCAAAAGCTGAGAACATATGCTGATCATATGTTGTGTGGGATTTTATTTTTTATTTATTTAGTTAACTCTTTGTATCCGCTACTTCCGAGCGATCACGCAGCTTGTTGTGATACAGATTGGAAGTTGGTCAATGCCTGACAGGAAATTTTTGAGTATAGAACACACCGTCATGATTAGACAGGAACAGCACAGGGCACTACAAGAACTATTTACAGGAACATGGGCATGGAGGTTGAAAGTGTCTTCCCCATAGACACAGGAGGGCACCCTGTGGGACTAGAAACCCCAGATCCTTCCGGTCCGGTTGCTGTCCTCGTAGTGGGATTGAACGCACCCCACCTTCCGTCACAAAGTACGATTAGGCCCCCAACCACTAGGCCACCTCCTCCACTCCAAGGATGGTCAGGTAATCCCTTTAATTTGGAACCCACACACATTAGACATATCCATGTGTATATGGTAAGCTAATCTTGAGACTTAAGTTTGATGAGAAAGAAAGTGACATAACAGGCTGTGATTACGCAAAACTACATACAGTGTGTGTGTCCAATGAGTGATCGTCATGTTGTCCCATGTGTATCTGGGAGGCGGGGGGCAGGAGGGATAAACCCTATATTAGCCCCGCCCAGGTCATATAGTGATGGGTACAGTATATGACCTACACACAGTTCTCGCCTGCTGCAAATAACCTGCGAAGAGTCATCTTACGATTGTCATGCGCTAGCACACATATGTGTTCTGTGTCACGTGCACCTTGTTTCGGCAACATCCTTGGGGCCTGTCAGGCGGCACAGGTGTGCACAGACAGCCACGTGTGTCACACGGTGTACTATTTTGTCCATGGCGTGTTTTACGTTAGGCATACTCTAGCATCACTCAGTGTGAAGATCCATCATAGAACGGACTCATTGCTGGCATATTTTGGGCCTTTTCCCTTGACGCACATCAATAATCACATGCCTCCCACCACACCATAGGGAATGCCTGTGACAGAGCGCAGATATGGGTGGGCTGCTCTATGTTTGAAGACTCAGATGATGTGAAGACCTTTGTTCGGGCACAGAGGACCATTCCGGTGCCATGTACATCAGTTGAGTACAGCTGCTACTTTGTGCAATAGTTACTGTAGACCCCTAATTATGAACACCTACACCTTAATTGGGGCCACTTTTTGGTTTGCCATACATGTTTGCACGCACAGTGAATCATATGTGCACCGCACACATATCAACATGCTGTGGACTATCCTCACTAGCTTGGGCGAGGTCAGACACGTGAGTCATTTAATCAGGTTTTGTCAAAAAAGATATTTTCTGATGTATAAACACAAATGGGATAAACGGTACAGATGTGGTAAGAGGGAAATCCCATCACACCTCCCTTCCCCTCCGCAAACACTCTCCCCTCCCTATACCTCTAAACGCGCCACCACTTAACGCAAATAGAAAACACACACACACATAAAACAAACACTACAGGTGAGCCCCACCCTCCCCCAGGGCATGCCTACACTAGACCCAGTTGTGGAGGACAGGGTCAGCACAGGGGCACATGTGGTGTACGTCCACTAGTGCAATCACTGACGCCAGTGATGTCCCTTGATGGGTGCTGGCCGACCCAAGCACAACCCAAAAAAAAAAAACCCAACCCGACAGGGCAGACGTACCACCTTCGGCAACGCACGCCTCTCAATCAGCTGGCCGCCAGCCACGTGCTGAGTATTGACAGCAGCTCATGTATGCGTTGCTCCATCCCATTCCAAGGCCACAGTGACAGGTGGGTCCATTCTATATGCCACCACACACATACTATTGGCGCATGTTGTCTGTGTGGTGGCATCTGCGTAGGGCCTTGTGTGTGGCCCTGGATGTTGCGAGGGCAACTGGCAGTGGCTGGGGGGAGAGCACAGTGGTCCTGTGATGCCCTGTCTTCGCACATCACTTTCGCCAAACCGCCTTCTGGGGCCCCTCCAGCCCCTGATCCTCCCTCGCCAAACATCCCCCCCCTCCACATCACCTGGCAGGCCGCAAGCCGTCCCTCAACCCTGCCCTCCCCCACAAAGCAACCGCTTCACAATGTCCTGCTTGCGCACTCCTGTGTCCTTTTCTTCCGGTGATCCAGGTTTTGGCGCCTCCACCAACTCACACCTCATCATCATCATCATCCTTGCTGTACCACGCTCCTCCTCCTCCTCCTCCTCCTCTGTGGTGTCCAGGATCCCTCGCACTCACATCTGCATCATCGTGTTGTTGGTGTTCCTCCGGAAAAGTTGTGGCAGAGGTTTGGCGCTCATCCTGGCGGTGTCATCACCATCTCAGGGTAACATTGACAGCCATCAGCAACGTTTGTCTGTCAGAAATATAGCACTTCTACATAGGGCAGGTAACACAAAGGCATCTGTGATAATGGATACATAAGTTAGGGCCAGATACTTGACTTTCTCATTATTATATCAGTCACCCTTTTGTGATTTCTCACGCTTTGGAGGCGCTGGAGGTAGGCACCATGGTGGAGCGGCAGCTCCCTGGTCCCTTCTTCCGGAGATCCTCGATCTGTGGATATGGCAAAGGAAAGGTGAGGGCAGTAGTGGACCGTCACCTTCTGCTGGTTTTCCCACACACACACGACACACATCACTGTGCACAGGGTCTTGGGCTGCTTCCTGCGACAGTGCTGGGTGTGTGTGCTCATTGTACTGCATAGTTAGTCACATCATGTCAGCAGGCAGGTCCATGGGCAACAGGCATATGTCATGCCATGTGTCACACAGCGCTGGTGGCAAGGTAGCCTTTGTGTCCACAGCTTGACTGCCCTCATCCCCATTGTGACTGTGTGTGTCAGCATCCCACAGTGTGAATGCGCTGCCGCCCAGCGCCCCCCTGTCCACCATGTCTCCGCTCAGGTGAGGTATACAGCTATCACAGAGGAGTCAACAGTGAGAAAAAAGGTGTGAGAGTCCGGTACGGACATAGAGAGAGACACGCCCCCCCCACAAGGGGCTTGGGGGGTTGTAATTTCGTCAGGCGGCTGTTACGCTCAGGTAAACTGCCCTCTGATCAGGGGTTTAACTATGCTGTCACCCAATACACACTCTAACATGGTCTATCATCTGGCTTCAGCGTATATGTAGCATGCTAGTTTGTTTTCACACTGTGCTGATGGACTGTGGCGGCCTTCAATTATTCCCCATCCTCTCTCTATAGCATCCTGTGTGAGTGTCAGATAAAAGTGGGTTACATCATTTGGGTGTGGCCTGCAGTGCAGTCAGATAGGGCCAAAGCGAGGTCATGCCTTGGAAGGGCCTTCAGGGAAGCTTGACATGGTTCGTGGGGGTATAGCCATGCAAGGCCTCTTATACTGTATTCAAATTTCATTATGGCCTATTGGCAAACAGGGTAAAAAAAAATACAAAAAAAAAAAAAAAAGAAACTCTACAAAGTGACAAGCTCCTTTTTTTTCATGGTTCACGTGTGTGTGGGGGTTTTGAAACCTCGCATTTGTTTAGCATTGTGACATATAGGTGAGATGACCAGCACAAAATAAACATACGACTGACCACAGCGTGTTTCACTACAATCTCTAGTTTCATGCAATGACAGACATCAGTGACATGTCTGGATGTTGTTGAAACCATGACCTAGGAAAGAGGCATTTTGTACAGGGCAACATCACCACACACATAGCACATTAGTTTGCTTATGATGTTCTTTAAACTGGACAGCTGGGGAGTGTTCGCATGCATCCTGGGGTTGTCATGCAATGATAGACACACATGGAAGGCCTACCTCCTTTTGTTGACATAACATTCGTCTTGTGGTCACAGTACCACCTGCATTAGTTGCTTGTTCTGTGCATGGCTATGTGTGGGCAGTGACACCCTAGTGCCCTTTGTTTGGTGTTTTTTTTTTATGTAGTACATGCCTCCCTCAGCTACATCCTTTACCTTACCCGTATCGCCCCCTGTGCATGACCTTGTAGCAACATTGCAGCAGTTTGTTGCTCAATGATGTTGTCGCATAGTCATCACAGTTACACTGCATGTGCTGTGTTACACACGATCTATGTTGCGAATGTGCTCTTTAGACATCCTGGTACTCGACCCGCAGCTGGCAAACTGATATGCAACCAATCATTGGCGGAGTGTGGTGAGATGAGTTCTTTGTGTGGGTGGCCCTATTGACTGTGACAGGGGATCAATAACATTACCTTTCACCTTTGACAGGGCCAACTATATCAATGCTTGCAGCCACTGGCTGTCATTGTGGGAGGTGTGTCTTATAGGCAAGCTGCTGGCTATGTCCAACTGTCTACGTTGCACACCGTTGATGTCCGCATAATGTAGTGTTTGGGGTGGGTATTGTTCCTGTATGGCCTAGGTTATGTTGTTATGTTCATATTCACTGGCTCTAGCTAGCTGCCAGAAGGTGTCTTGGGGGAAAGCAATTATCGACAGAGGGCCTAAACGTCTAACATAATCGTCCTCTTTGCACCATATGCTTCATCTTGTGGGTTTATGTATTGTGTTTCTCCATGCAACATCAGTTGCATGTGTCACTGTAAAATAACACCATCAGTGAGGTGCAATGTGTCTGATGTTGTTGGATTTATTCTTAGGTGGTAAGGTGTTGCACCAGAATCTGGATGATCGGTATGGGGACATGTATCTGCTACAGGTTTCTGATAAGCACCTATAATGGCTGCATGGGGATGGGGTGCTGTTACACACATTAACGGGCTCTGCGTTATCTACTAGCATATCATCTTGAGACATCACAGACATGTGTG